>JAYRCH010000518.1:0-600000 GCA_037179445.1 Phengaris alcon alcon
AACAGGGCTTTAAACACAAAATAAAAAATCAGAGCACAAAATAAGTGCGGTGAAAATAATCAGGGAAATCCCTACTTTTGGGATTCAATTTTTTGAGGATAAATGTACTCAATGTGTAAATCCGGACTGAGAACACCGAATTTCGCAAATCCGCTACGACAGCGTGAAGACACACACCGAATCACAATATTAGGTTTCCGCATTTTCTTTTATACGCGTGTTTGCTATTTTTCGTGAATATAACATTTATCTTGACTTAAAACAAAATGTCTTAAAACAACTTTGACTTAAAACAAACTAAATTCTGTATGTGTTATTATTAACCTATATGGATATAAAACTTTTTGAATTTACAGATTTTCTAATTCAATTTCGGATTATTTCTAAAGTTATCATTAAGTAATAGTAAATATTACTTTAGAAATAAATTAAGTTATTTAAATACTAATAAAATAATACTAGGTTTTTTATGACTTCCATTTGAGTGTTTAAGGTGAAGTTGTAAATGGTAGTGCAAAATGGAAAGACGTTTTATCTTTTACATCTTGATGCAATAACAGAATAACACACTGTCACCTACTTATGAATAATGCAAGATGACGCTTATTAAAAATAATCAATATCTATGGAGGTTCTGTAACTATCAACGCGCAACAGACTTTTTTCAAATTACTTCAAAAGTTATTGTCCGATTTCGTTGAAAATAAATATTCTGAAGAGTATTTAGCATGAACTATGAACGTAGAAAACACTTATAGTTTAGAAATGCCAGGGGCGGGACCAACATCTAAGCCACTTTGGAAGGCGATTACTCAAAAACAGTACACTTTATAAAAAAATCAAGTAGGATAGGATAGGACGTATGGAGAAGCACTCCTAAAATATAAAATTATTATTATTTTATGACGCTAAACTTGAAATCTATAAGTACGCTAAATTTTATCAATTTGTATTCATAATTTCAGAAGTTAGAAGGGCACACAGAATGACAGATAGACTGATGAACAGACGGACGAGCAGACCAAAAAGTGACAATATTAAATACTGTTTTAGTTAAGAAAATAAAAAACATTTTTACTATACATTTATACCTTAAAAGCAGTTTAAATATAGTAAAAATGTTTTATTATTCTCTTAACTAAAACAGTCTTCAATATTGTCATCAAAAATAATTATTTACAAATATTTTGTTAATAGTCTTTAAAACTTGAAACTTACTTTTGGTACAGAATTTAATTAAATGTAAAATTGATCTTAGACATAATTTTAGAAGCCGCTTTGTTATGATAACCTTGTTTTCTACAAATTGCTTTTCTTTTAGTTACGTAAGTCAACATAAAAATTTGAAAACAGATTTTAAATTAAATTATATTTGATATACTTAAAAAAATATATTAATATGTAGCCTTTAGGCAAGTAAACATTTGTTCCAGGCAAAAATAAAGTTCAAACTTTCTCATTTTTAGATTAGATACTTTTTATCCAATTATACTTGCATTTCGAATATTCATATGTAAGCAGTTAAATGCAATATCCTGTATTAAAATGGCTTTACATAACGGCTATGAAGTGCAAACAGTGGCGCTATTTGATAATAATACCAATAATACGTTAGCGACTGCAAAAATGTGTAATACTTTTATATAGATAGATATTCTCCGTTAACACGACATATTTTACTCTGTATTTCCAAAAATATGTAGTTAGGTAAATAAAATACTGCACCACACACGTAAAAAACGCCGTTTTTTTAAATGTATACGAATTAAAGACTTGTAGGTAGATAAAACTGCGATGCGACCGAAAAACGCCGTTTTTTATTTTTCGGTGGTAGATTATTTTTTGGAATCTTGCGTCGTTCATATGTAGGTATTTGGCGTATATGAAAACAACATAAAGTCTTGTACACAAAACTGCGACGTGACAAAATCGCAAAAATGAGGTTTTTTTTCAGTGGTGGATTAATAATTTTTTGGCATCTTGTGTAGGTATTTTGCATATGGCAAACAGTAACTTAAAACATACATTCAAATACCTCTATAATGCTATCTTTTGACATGATAACGTCTTATAAATCGCTCCACGCCCGCAAAATTGTCACGTTCCGCCCGAGTCGAGCGTGCAAGCGACAGCGCGGAACAAGGGATAGAGAGGCACGATCGGCCCAAGCGTTCAGCTTGTGATGACGATAACAAGTAAAATTATCGTCCGTAAACCGACTTAACAGACAACCATTTTTTTCTCAGGACATAAGCTACCATGGATTCTGGTGGCCGCATCCCTCGCTCTAGCCGCGAGCTCCGGGGACAAACGGCCGCACTTCACAGTGGAACCGCCCCCGCGTGTGCTGTGGCCGGCAACGCGGGGGGCCCATGCCGTGTGCCGCGCTAGTGGACACCCGCAGCCTGAGGTCCACTGGGTGACGGCTGAGGGACAGGTTATCACTACTATACCAGGGTTGAGGTGAATACACTTAGGGTCTTTTTTATCTTATATAAACTATTTTTATCTTTTTAAAGTTTTTAAATCTTTTCCAAACAATTTATAATAGGTCTTTACCTACGAAATTGCCGTTCTGCAGTACTGGCCATTTCAAATACCAAAATAATTTTTGTTTGGCTAAGAATTCTTATTTCAAATTAATTTTATTTTAAAAACATGGAATTCTTTTTCCAAAAGTAGTCATTTGTTTATTGATTAGTGTTACATTTACACATACCTACGATGGAAAATGGATTATGTTTGATAACCGCAAGCGCTCAGTAAGTTGGTTGAATCCTGGTTCAGCACCTAAACAATGCCCTAAACGAAAACTTACCCTTATAAAAGTGATGGTCACTGTTTGGTGGTCTAGCGCCGGTGTGATTCATCACAGCTTCTTACAAAACGGGGTGAGCATTACTGCAGATGTGTACTGTAAAGAACTGAACACAATGATGGAGAAGCTGGCAACTCCAACCAGCATTGGTCAATCGCTCGTCTCCGCTGCTCCTGCACGACAACGCGCGACCTCATAGTGCTTAGCAGACGGTCTCCAAGTTGCAAGAACTGGGGTTGGAAGCTCTCCGTCATCCGCTCTACTCACCAGACCTTGCGCCTACAGACTACTACTTTTTCCAGAATTTGGATAACTTCTTGGCGGGAAATTTCAATACCCGAGAGGCAGTACAAAATGCCTTTGAAGAATTTGTTGCCTCCCGTCCAGCTGATTTCTTTAAGAAATATCAATCAATAAACTGCCACTGCGTTGGCAAAGATGCATTGATTGCATGCAATACTTCGATTAATACAAATAAAAAATACATTTAAAAAATTCGTTTAATTTTTTTCATACAAAACGGCAATTTCATAGGTAAAGGCCTGATATTTCTCACTTTTCTCTTTTGACTACTGTAAGACCACAAGGTAATTTAACTAGGGATTTATTATCTTAGTTTAATCTCAATGTAATTCTTAACAAAAAATTCAACCCCAAAACGGATAAAAACGCAATCCTTTAATTCCAAACATGCAACATCGCAGTATTCGCGAACATAATAAGTATAAAAGCAGAATCCTGGGAAAGACACGCTTCACCTGTCAAGGCTTTCGCATTCCCTTTGCGAACTTCACTTTTAATTTAATTATCTCCATACTTTGTTTTATATTTTACTTTGTGAAGTTATTGCTGACAAGCGCCAGCTACTTGTGTTGAAATTATTATTAATTCGCTGCATATTTTATAAAGTCTATGCTTCTATTGGAATAATTTTTGTTTTTCAATAACGCAGGTACCTTAATATTATTAACATGTGCATATTTTTTTTTTAACTGAAAGTCTGCTTCGTAACATCATCTTAAAATAGATTACGAAAATACGCTGAATATTTTTATTGTTTTCTTCCATTTAGTTACCACTAGTTACCACATACTTATTCACATGACTTATGTCTGCGACATCTTTTTGAAGTGAAACTACTTTATCGACGTATGGGACAAATTTTATAGCAATGTAAAAAAATTGTAACGTTTTTTTTTTACACGCCATCTTTATTTCTGTCACATTTTTCCGATACGCGCCATATTTATTCATGTTTTTTCTTTCGTTGTGTAATACAAAATAAGATATGAGAATATATAATTTAGAATTCTAATGTCAGATACGCGTAGCGCTAACTGCGCTGGCACTTGGATTTTTGACCAATTGGTCTCGTGTTCGAATCTCGGTCAGACGAAATATTTTTATTTCTTTTTCTTTTATAATTTTTGAAGTCAAACATATTTTTTAAATAATTGTTCTTCAGGCACGATGAGAGTATTTTTGGATTTCAAATAATGAACATGTTTCACTTCTGCTACGTGTACTCTGTACATGCCATTTAATTTTTTATGCTACTGTAGTGCATAGATAGAAGTTCTCGTGGAACAAATGGGATACCTCTTGTCCCACAAAAGCCTCTATGCTCAGTTTAACATCATCTTTATTTAACAATAAATATTTTTTTGTATAAAATATTAATTTAAAATAAAACGCTTAAGTAGCAAACATGTAAAGTTTAGATCAAAATTGTTGGAGCAGAAAATTTTGTTGAGGATCATAAAATTTAATTAAAATAATAATTATAAAAAGTGAAAAATAAGTTTGTAAAAACTCCATATTGGAGTTGCCCAAGCGCCTGCAGTATTTTATACTTATTTGTCGTCCTTTATCTTCTTATTTCAGACAAAATTGGCGTGTTGACTAAAAAAAGTATTTTTCGTCTATTCAATCTTATCTACATGATAATAAAAACAGCTTCCGTGGTCTAGTGGTTAGAGCTTGGCTCTCGACTCGGAGGTCGTGGGTTCGATTCTTGCATTGGAACAACAAAAATGTTAGTTCCAAGTTTGGTTAGGACCACCTGTTTGTCTGTCAAGAAAGATGATCCATGCCTCGGATTGACATGTAAAAAGTCGGACCTGCGCCTGATCTCTCGCCTGTCGTGCCGGTTATCCGTCTCACTGGGTTATGAGAGTAAAGGAAGAGAGAGAGAGAGTGCTCCTGTGTACTGCGCACACACTTGGGCACTATAAAATTACTCCTGCGTAACTGGCCTGGTTTCAATGAAACCGGCCACCGTCACCGAAATCGGTGTGGGAGAGTTATTTTTTTAGTTATTAGATAATAAACAATCTAAAACGCATTTTTGTAAATCTTGAAAGATAACGCAGATACAAACAATTCAAATTGTAATTTGAATTGTTAGCGATATGTCGGCCTCAGGCCTGTAACGTCACGATATGCTACCGACTTCAGATTAAAGTCTCCACCGCCATACATTTGTCATCAAACAATGTATGGCGGTAGCAGATTGTGACGTCACAAATCGTTAAGCGAGAAAGAGATGGGCAATATTTTTTTATTTGCTTATAATTTTTAATCGCGACAACCTAAGTAACTTTTTCCTTTGTAGATTTATGTACCTATCTCTGTTCAACAAATTTAAAATTCAATTTGTAAAAATGTGATATTCGACACTAGGCAACATTCCTAGTAGGAAAGTTACAATTTGGTAGAATTAATAGGTAGGTATTATAATAGGTTTAATCTTTGAAGATAGGGGACAAGAGGAGCAGAAGGTCATACTTTTTGCATGACACTCTCAAACTTTACCCACAGGTACACCATCTTCCCTCAACTGACACTATCATAATTAAAAAAATAACGTTTTACGTATGTATAAAAATTAAGTAAAAAAAGATCGAGGGAGATGTGTTTGTAGGTTGAAGCCTGGAGACACACTTCCAACTCTTTTCTTCTTAGTCTTTTATTAGATAACATCAGACGGCAAGCTTCGTCACATTTTTTTCTTTCATGGCCCCCATTTCACCAAACTTCTCTCTTTTTCATTCAATGTTAGAACAGACAGATGGAAAATTCTAAGCCCAGCGTGGTTTTAATAAGTTGCTGAAATTTAGCTAAGCTAGCTAAGTTATTATTACAAGCAAGTTGGTACTTCAATGATGTCGATAGAGAAGATAAGATTCCGAATATGTATCACGAACACTCGATATCAAATATCGAGAAAGTTCTAACACGTTAGGTCCCTGCAAACTCCATACGATTGGAAACTCAGCCAATTTATTAGCGAAGTCGAATTAGTTATGCCACATATCATTTGACGTTCCAGATAGTTCGATTAACTCGTGTGCTAGATCTGCCCTACTATATTATGGGTGCATAGAAGGTGTAGATAAGATGGCGCAGATACGTTATATTTTCATATTACGTACTGTAATATGAAATACATCCAGGCATCTTAATATAAATTAATATTATAGTATCTTCGCCGTCTGTGACGTCCTTTAGGCAATTTTACTTTATATTACTTTTTGTACCTGGGTAACCGAGCTTTGCTCAGAGTTCTAGTAGATTTGAAATAATAAAAAAATTACAAATATATTTTTCTGACCGGGATTCAACTGACTTTCCCAATTTTCGAACAAACGCAAATACATAGGCATGTCATTCTTCCATTCGAACTGACATTTTTGAGATCCAAATTATTGATCTATTGTTGCACGACGAAAGAAAATACATAAATAACTAAAAATGAGCGGTTTCCCAGTAATAAGACCTAGATAGGTCGGTGCTTCTCCCCCAAAACTTCCTGAAAACTAAATTTTATGGAAATATTTACAGCCGTTTTCGAGATATATACAAGATTGTCTCGCTTAAATTATGAGATAAAGTTGTAAGTTTGTGACAAGCTGTCGTAATACAGAACCCCAATTCTCGTAATTAAATTACACTTTCAATTACTTTTACTGTATTCTAAATAAATCGTCTTGATATCATAAACCGATTTTTGGAGTTTGGACCAATCAAATGGGTTTCACGTTTTTGAGAATACCATTTTGCATTTTTAACATAATATTATGGACTGGATCGTAACTGTATTATTGCAGGATGAAATTAGCAGAATATACCTTCTGATTTTATACCTAAACAACAGGTAAGGCCCATGAAAAACTTAAACCACTTTTTAGATAGGTAGGTAGGCCGTGGAAATTATTAGCAGAATAACATACTTCTAAAGTTGATTATACCTATTAATAATATCTGGGTATCCGAGCTTTGCTCGGAGTTCTGATAAATTTAAAATAAAATAAAAGGAATCACTTAAATATTTATCTAACCGAGATTCGGAATGTGGTGTAGCGGACCAATTAGCGCCACAATCCTGAATCGCGCTATCGAAGTGTTCACAGTTCGGAGCTATATAAATACAACATCTGAAATGCATACATGTGTGCTTCGGCCTGACCGAGCATACCGCCTTGCTCTGTCGGAGATCTCCCTTTGGGGCTTCCACTATTCCCACATTGGTGACCCTCAAAAGAACACGCCTCCTTCGGACATCATCATCATCACTCCCCACCCCTCCGCACCACGGCCGGCCAGCCGAAAGCCAGTTTCAGCCAGACTCAGCCCCATCGGGTACCTCGATCACCAGCCTCAACGCACCGCGGCCTGACCGAATCCTCATCGACTTCAACGAACACTACACGGACCGGTCAGCAAGCAGAGCACGAAGTGTCTCTCCTGGTCAGCACACGTAGCTACAGTGAGTGCTTTAGTGTATTGCGCATACACTTGTGCACTATAAAAATAAATCCTGCGTAGCCGGACTGGTTTCAAAGAAACCAAGCACCATATTAATAATAACTGGACGGTGGACACTTTACACCACGTCAATCTGGGCCCGTGCTAAGTACCCGAAGAACTTGTGTTACGGGGATCAGACAACGGGAAGTATATTTAATTCATTTATACTATACATATATTTAGGATTTTTACAATATTATAAACTTATTTAATATAAATCTATGACCCAGGAACACCGCGATCCCCGGCTTGAGCACCAACGCGCTCAACCACCGAGCCACAGAGGTCGTCAATTAATACCTATGTGAACAATTTTTCGTCTGTAGGTACTTTTTCCTGTATTAAAACACGTAATATTCTTATAAATGATACCATACAAGCCAGGAATTTGTCTGAAGTTAAGACCACGAGGGATGGATATTTGTTTTTGTAAGGAGGATAATATATCTGGTATCACAAAGTCCAGTACAGAAACAAAACACGAAAGGATTTAAGCGTGGCAGCGTTGTAAGTAAACGTTATACTAGAAAACTTTATGAAGTTCAGTTAGGTTTAGTTAAAAAAGTTGTTTATACTGTAGCTAAATAACTAAGCAACACTATGTAGGAGCTAAAAAACTCCTACATAGTGTTGCTTAGTGATTCTATGATATATGTGACAAAATATTGTCAAAATTGATACGGTCGCCGACAAAACAGATGTACCACATTATTTAGGCAAACGGTTTAAAAGTGGTATATCGCTAGTATCTGCGACTGCTCATAAAGCAAATTGTTGCATTTGGGTTAAAATAATAACGATCAGAGGTCGCCCTGTGGTCGAAATTAGCCCATAAAATATAATTTTTAAATTTGAACTTTGTAAGTCTTTTGCCTCGATACAAAAAAAAAATGTACCTAAATGTTGTGAAAGATTTACAAAAGATTGACGGTAGGGTTACTAATCTAAGGTAATGTGTGTGGTTGTTATTTTTATTATGTTTATGTATTTCTAAGCACTAAAAATATAATATGGTTTTTGCACACCATCCTCCACATAAACTTCACTTTACTGGCCAAATTTCATAGTCCTCCTGTTGCACAATTCTCGTAAAACTGTTATAAAATGTTTTGCTTTATGTAATATTATAATAATAATGTAAAAATTATTCAACTTTCTGCATTGCGTTTCACGAGAATCTCAAATATTGAAACGGCAAATTTATTATAATTGATCACCAACGAATTTTATGAACCTCGCAGCAGCTGTAACTAATAAATGATTGTTTCCCTTAAAACATCGTCGAAGTTTCAACACTTATTTGATACAACTTTCGTCGATACTCGTTACAGAAACTATTCCTAACTAATCGTTGTACCAACCGAGCCCAAGTAATTATAAACATGTTGCGTGCCCGTACATTGTACTAACGACAGAGTTTTGCTCGATCAAATCTGTATTTCGGTGAAAAGTTGATGATAACGTTATGTTTTTTAATTTTTGAGAGCGTCGGTGGTCTAGTAAGACTATATGTGATTAACGGGTGCAGATTTGATATTGGCTTATACCAATGATATTTCTTACCGTCATACTAGACTAGATGTTGCCGGCGAGTGCATATGCGTAAAAGGAAATCTCGCAGGTACCCTACTTTTTACCATGACAAAAAGTGGCGTATGTCCTTGCCCGTGGTCTACTATGAAGGTCAATCGATCTTTAGAGTATCAGAATCCTACTAATTTAATAGTTCTGCTAAATACGAGAATTGAGTTCTTAATATGTGCCAAATTTCATCATAATCAGCCCACTAGTTTAGAAGTCTATTCGATGCATACAAACAAACAATCAAGTCTTTGCTCTTGATATTATTAGTATAGTAATCATAAAATGTACGGTATAAGACCTCCGCGCCGCATTCTAAATTTTATGGAAATATTTGAAGTTGTTTTCGAGAAACCGATTATATATAAATAAATATACAAATATATTATAAGAAAAGTAGGTACCCGAGTAACCGAGCCTTGCTCAGTGTTCTGATAAATTAAAAACCTCCCTACATACTTGGTAATACTTGAAGCCATATATATATTTATATATATATAGATATAGATATATATATATATATATATATATATATATATATATATATATATATATATATATATATATATATATATATATATATATATATATATATATACCTGAAAAAATTTCCCCCGAAATATCAAACGATTCAATAATAAACACACCTTTTCGATTAAATTATCTACTTGGAAGTATGTAGATACTTGTATGAGATTATATAACAATGTCTCGGTTAGCATTACTTAGTTACATATTAAGTTAAAACTCTTTATAAACAAAACATTTATAAACAAAACAAAAAACATAATATTACGGTAATTTTGAATGAGCTCAGAGAATATAAAATGTTTTCAGAGTAACAAATGAGGTACATCTAGACGCCCAAAAACCTTTTTAACGAGACCCATTATTACTCGTAATACCTTATTATTTTCTAATGAGAATTTTCAAATCTTAAACAATATTTTTATGAAATACTTTGACGTTTGTTCGCAAATTCTTTAGCAGACTTTATTTACCACAGGAAATGTTGGTTTTACCAGAAGCATAGGCTATAATTTAGAACTTAATCCAGACTATAAACCACAGAGTGAAAATATAAGCTGTTCGAAAAATAATATTTCAATACAAAATCTTAAAAATTGTCGATTCATTCTAAGATAAGTATTTCTTAAAGAGGGCTTAAAAATAACAAAGCTAAACATCAAATTCGTCGACACTTGGTCATTTCATCTTTTAATGTACGAAACTGTATTATTGTAAGATTTAGATAGGGTTTACTTTAAACTTTTTTTAACTTATTTTGAAAAAAAAATAAACCTTCCATAAAGCCTTCAAAAGAACACCCATATTAATTTTAAGTACCTGGGAGACCGATTTGTTCGGAGTTGTAGTACAACGATAAAATAATTAAAAATAAATAAAAAAATATAAAAGAAAAACAAATAATAAGAATCACAAAAATATTTATCTTACCGGTATTCGAACCCACCACATTCCTAATTTCCAAACAATGCAAAAATCATACGTAGGTACACATACCGAGCTGCCAATCAGACTGACGTAAGAGAGTTGAAATTATTGATATATTGTTGCACGACGAAAGAAAAAAACATATATTGCTCAAAAATGCGCAGTTTCTAAGAAATAAGACCTAGCTAGATCGATTTTTCTCCCCAAAAACTCCCTACATACTAAATTTCATGGTAATACTTGTAGTCGTTGCCGAGATACCGATTATATATATACAATATCATCTCGTTTAAAGTATAAGGTAAAAAAATGTATGCCATTTTGGAATTTGAAAATGGATTTAATTTTCGTATTCAGCACCCACAAAAACCTTGAAAACGACACCCATACGAAAGCAATTGACGTACCCCAATAGTATCCAATAATAGCGTTTTTTCATAGCCTATTAATTTAATTTTCAATTTTTTTATTTTTTATTTTATTATTATATAAATTTACAATTTATTAATTTATCAACCAAATCTGGTTTTATAGCTGCTTACATCGTATAACGGTCGCCAACTCGGAAATGAATTCGCCAACGTATAAAGTGCATGGTCCAAAATTCATACTAAAAAAACCCTGCGTCGACAGCAATAAAATGTTTCCCATAGCGTTCACTTTAAATCATATTTGATGACAGCAAAGGGGCAACACTGAAATACACCGGGTATAGAAGTTATTAGCAAGAATAAAATCCAAAATTATAGTAGCTGGAGATGTAGGTGTAGATGTATTTGTTGGTGTAGGTTGGCGGATTCATATACCAGCCGCTATGAAGGGGAGTGTCCCGGATCTGTCTAACACCGGACACCTCCAGCGACCGGTCGGTCTCCCTCTTAATGGGACTGGACTTCCAACACAATTAGGGGCCACTCCAGCAAACTAGAGCGACCCCCTCGACGCCGGGACTAGCTAAGCCGGGGAGGTTCCCACTTCTCCCGGAGCCTCGCGGCGCATCTAACCTAAAGTAACCTTTTTTTTTTGATCTCGCAGGTAAAGGCTTTATTTATTTCCCGGGTTGGGTGACCCGGGGCTATGTGGGATTCCGAACATAAGGTTACCCACTAAAATTACCTGCGGATTGCCATCACCGCTATAAGGGGAGTGTTCCGGAACCTGAAGCGTCCCCCTCGTCGCCTAGCTAACCTAACCTAACCTAACCTAACCTAACCTATACCGACCAACATAATATGTTATACATTACAACCTCGTCCTTAAATGTCTTTCGCGAATCGTCATTTTGCATACATCGTCTGACGTCTGTCGTTTCCGTAGAGAAACTGACATTATTCTTGCTCATAACTTCTATACCCGGCTTTTTTTGGGATTGTCGTTTTGGTGCCAATAAATTTGATTTAAAGTGAAGCCAATTTGGATTATATTTTTTGGATTAACCTTTCATCTGCCGATTTTTCTATTTGTTTTCGCCTGAAGGCTTTCGCCACTTTAGTAATTTAGTCGCCAATATTATTCGCACGATTAATTATATCCCTTAAGCAGAATCGGACTTCAGAACGATATTAAAACGATGTTCATCAAGTGTTCAGTAAAAACTAAAACGTCAAATCAAGTTATTGTTAAATTTGCAAGTTTCGTCACTTGACAGAAAACGAATGACCCAGCAATACGCGTTGACGCAACGTTATTCAGACAAGATATGAAATTAAGACCCCGTGTCAAATAACCTTTCAAGTTTGGTGACGGAAATTGGAAATACGAAAGCCTGTCGCCGTGAATGTTATTCCTCGAAATTGAAAAAATATAATGTATACAACATTGGGCAAATAACTTTTCTTTGCGAGTTATTTTCATAGTGAATGAATATACTGTATACTGTATAGACCATACTGCCTATCCTATGAAGTCCCGTACACAGTAATCTGGATCGCTATCAAAATACAGCCAGTTTTGACGTTTGACGTTTAACAGATTGCATTTAGCTCCAAGAAAATTTAAGTTTAAAAATAGTAAAACTAGATAAAAAGTACTTAAACATATTTACTATCTTAAAATAAGTTATCGTGAACATATAGTACAATAACTCTATTACATATAGTACCTTCAATAAATTATAAAACAGTGATTAAAAATATCGACCGCGAGTGACAGTCAGCTGGTTAAAGTTTACCCATTGTAATTTAAACTGCCTAATGTTCGTTACCATATAAATGGGACTTAATTATATTTAATTTCATATTAGTTATTTATTACTCATGCCTAATTACAAGTGTACCTTATGCGCCAAGTTCTTGAGATTCGCCGATAGTGCCAAGTGCACCAGATGCACGGGAATGTTCCACCCCGGCTGCTATCATCTCAAGAGCTAGAATTGGCTTTGTCGCACTTGTACAACACTACCTACTACACTAAACACAGCAAACCCGCGCACAAAAGTCCAGGTTTACCGAACGTCACATATTTTCTCGATGCGAGTGACTCATCATCCCCGAATTTGTTGGCGGAAGAAATGCGACTCCTTAGGGAGGTTGTCACCACAGTCTGCGTCGAGATGAAGTCCCTGAGGCAGGAGGTCGTGAAACTGACCACGGTCATCAGCGAAGTCACTAGGCGCGTGGATACTGTCGAGCAACGTGTGGCCGCGGTGGAGGAGAAGCTAAGCGCGCACACGAGTGTCCGCACGCAAGACCCGGCGGTCACTGAGCTTATCGCGCAGCTGAAGACCGAGCTGAATGATCGGGAACAAGAAAACCTGCTCAACGACGTTCAGATTGCGGGCCTGCCTGAAAGCTCTGGGGAAATTGTTCAGCATATGGCAGGCCTGATAACAAAAATTGGCCTCGATATTAGCGAACACGAAGTAGTAAGGGTTATGCACAAAGGGGTCAAAAGAAGTACCACCTCCGGTATCGGCCGATCATCGTCCGCTTGGCGCGGAGAACGGTGCGCGACAGCAACCTGAGGGCGGCTCGTGTGCGACGTGTGGATACCGCAGGCATCGTAGAGGGCCCGTTGCGGTGTATCAATCTCAACGAGCACCTGACGAGATGCAAACGCGCTCTGTTCTACAGGGTCCGCGAAGAGGGGCGGGCGGCGGCTTGGCTGGCGGTATGTTGGACCCGCATAGGATTCATATTCACGCGTCGGGAGCCAGGCACCCCGGTAAAAAGAATTAAGACTGACCTAGACGTAGACCAAATTTTTGGTATTGGCGTCGTTGGTCAGTCGGACATGTACATAGCAAAATTTATTATTATGTTAGTAATAGCACATGTTCCTCTGTTAGTTTTTAGGAATCTGTTTGTTGTATATTATTATTATTTGTTTGTTGCATATATTTTGTGTTAAATGTTGTGTACTGTCTAAACCAATTTTTCTGGCTAAATATCCGCTAATTACTGTGTCTGTAGTTTACCTGTTTGGAGAATGGTACGGTAGTGTATTGTCAAAGTCTATGCCTAACATAAATTACGTCCAATCCGTTTGCAACAACATCACGGTCATTTTGTAGGTACAGGTATATCAAACACAAGGCAAACACACGTTACAATATTGTATTTAAAATATTATTTATTTTATTATATAAGTGGAATATATTTATGTTTTTTAGCTTCGTTATTAATCTGACATCGTTTTATGTAAGTTTATCTCTATTATTATGCTGCTATTACATATTATTTTATAACTTACTCATTTATACTTATAATATCCTCTTGGGAAATATAATTATTTTAAATGTTATTTTAAATAATTATTTTAAACATATACTGAATAAAATTATAATTAAAAATGATCAACCCTAAAAAACTTAAAGTTGGTTTTATAAACCCTGGCTCTTTGGGCTCGAGGCACGACGAGTTTCTAGTAGCTGTCCTAGGCCCGAGGCCGTACGCTC
Organism: Phengaris alcon alcon; assembly: GCA_037179445.1. Classification (NCBI taxonomy): domain Eukaryota; kingdom Metazoa; phylum Arthropoda; class Insecta; order Lepidoptera; family Lycaenidae; genus Phengaris; species Phengaris alcon. The sequence goes on from JAYRCH010000518.1 coordinate 14,559, forward strand.
CCGAGACGGCGGTGTAGGTTTCTACGTTAGGCAAGGACTTAGCGCGCAGACGGCTAAGCTGAACTCCATAACAACTAATGTAGATCAAATGTGGCTGTCATTAAAAGCTAACGGTAAGCTCGTTTTTATCGGTACGGCATACCGACCCCCGTGGCTCTCGGTGAATATCTTCTTAGACGCGCTAACAGATACAATTAGTAGTCTTTCGGGCTACGACTATTTGTATCTTGTTGGTGATTTCAACATCAATTATTTGAACACCGCTAGAATACATTTTAGAATACTGCGAGATTTCTTGTCAACACATAGATTGCACCAGTATACAACTGAAGCTACACACTTCACTGCGGACTCAGAAACCCTCCTCGACCTTGTCTGCATTAATGCAGACCTGGACCGAGTCCTGGTTGACCATATACCCGATCTCAGTGCTCATGCGTTTGTAACGTTTTATATACATGTGCCTAAACCAAAGACCGTAGCAAGGAAAATCACATATCGACCACTTAAAGACATTTCAAGTGACGATTTAGAGTACATAATGGACGCGTTCATGAAATGGTGCGTGTCTTTAATAATTGTGTCATGTGGGCATTTGATTTGTTGGCCCCCGTCAAAACCCTTTATATCAAGAGACCGTCAGCACCCGTGGGTCACATATAACATTAAACAAATGATGAAATGTCGGGAAGAGGCGCACAGACGTGCACACATTACTAAAAGCCAATCGCATTTATAAAAACCTTAAGCGGGAAGTATCTAGTGCGTTTATCAAGGAAAAGGTAGCCGATATAGTATTTTGATATGTACATCAAGGCCAATATTAAGTCTCCACAGCTTATACATTTAAAGAAAATAATAGATGTACAAAAGCCTAAGTCTGATTTATTACTGCCAAATCATCTTTCTGACACCAACCTCATCAATAACTTTTTCTGCACATTCCTGGTACTGGTGCGGTGCCCCAGTCAGCGCTCGACTACTATAATCATCACTTGTTTGGTGCATGTAAGTTTAGATAGCTTTTTTATGGTTAGCGACAGCGAAGCCCTCAAATATATCAAAACTTGCAAGTCTAACGCGACGGGCGCTGACGGCATCTCTCTGGACATGTTATCCATTGTTAGTCGTTTTCCGGGATGCCTAATAATAATAATAATAATAATAAAACATTTATTCGACAAAATAAGACATTACATAACATACATAGATTTACGCTATAAGACACATTATCATGAAACAATCTAACATAATACAAGAAAAAAAAACAAAATAGATATTACGCAATAAACAAAAACAGTAATAGGTATTATATAATAGTATTTTGCTTTGTTTTTGACGTGATAACGTCTTATAATTCGATGGAGCCGGCTGCACGCACGAAAAAACATGACTCATGCCGTTACCGGCGTTACCGGCGTTACCTCGCTAAACATGACGTTGTCACGTTCAACTATCGTCAGTAAACCGACTTTACAGACAACCGATATTTTTGTTCAATGAGTAGGTACTGTGGTATTCACACCGCGGTGATACGCCTGAGTGATCTCCATTTCGGCAATAGGACATTTCACATTACGCTACCTACCTTCCTATCTGCACGCATCTTGGCATGCGTTATATTTTGTTTTGTTTTTTGTTCAATGAGTAGGTACCTATTTCTGTTTTTATTTATTGTGTAATATCTGTTTTGTTTTTTTTTTCTTGTATTATGTTAGTTTATTTTATGTTATTGTGTTTTATAGCGTAAATCTATGTATGTAATGTAATGTCTTATTTTGTCGAATAAATGTTTTTATTATTATTAAATGTATAACCGCGTCCTTTTTTGGAAGTCGGTTAATTATTGATTACGGGAATTCAAAACACCTACATTTTAAACAATAATATAATAATCCGACAATCGATCCAGATTGAGTGTGAACGAGGCGCTTATAATCGGATAGACGCTGCCGATTGGATCAGTTAGAACTGACCGTGTATGGGCGTGGATTGGCGTGACAGTTATAAATTTGTAGCTGAAGCGGCTTTCAGACTACGCTATAATATAATAGCATATATAATATAGCTTATGAGCTATGGCACAACAATATCGCGCACCATTGTTATGGACACGTTCACACTGTACTGTACGCAAGCGAAACTAGCGACACAGCCATACTGAGCTTGCTATATACTATAAATGCTTGCCATAATATTGCATAATGTGAACACCATGGCTTAATGCATGCATGCATTAGGTCCTTCTCTGATATGTATACTACACTACACAATAGTATAGTGTAGTCTGAAATGAGCTTTATATGAACGAATTGCAGATTGGATCAAGCCTGCAGCGTAATGCTGATTGGACAATATGCAAACCATGTACAGCTATAACAGATAATGACGTGAATTTGATAAGAATTATTATAAATTTTCTATCTGGCAAAATTGAGATACAACCCTCTGACGCCGTAGAACTTTTATCTTGTTATAATATAAATGAATCAAAATATTTAGTATCTTTTATCTTGTTATAATATAAATGAATCAGAATAACTAGCGGGTGCCCGTGACTTCGTTTGAATGGAACTATTCATGGAAACATATCATAATCTTATTTTTTAAACGAAACCTTGAGATAAAAGTAGTCTAAAGGTAGCCTTCCGACGCACGCATCGCCCGACACGAGACTATTTCAGACACGGGTCGCGGAGCCTCTGCTCTGTATGAATTTATATAATGGCGCACTAAACGATCGTTTAGTGCGACCGTAGATACCGTGGCCAGAGAACCTGATTCGCTGGGGTCGATAGATCGGATAGCTACCTTTAGTAAGTCCGGAGAAATCGGTCCGCCCGTTTAGATTAGCCGGAGCAAATAGACACACGGACAGAAATAAAAAAAAAAAAAAATTGGTGTAGGTACCGTATATACTATCATATGCAACAATTAGTGCAAAGCTGTTAATTTAAAATTACAAACAGACACTTCAGTTTTATTCGTGTGTATAGATATTTTAAGTAGACTGTTGTTTTTCAGATTGTTCCAAGTTTGTTGAGATATAATCATAATGCGACTGTTTTAAAGTTGATGCAAAACAGTCTGAGTGTATCTAAATAGATAAATGAGCTCTATGCAAACGTGGTAAAGGCTGTTTTAGCTTGTATGTGAAGTTAAGATTCCCTTCATGTCCAAGTTGTTGGCAGTAACAGAGCGCTGTTGACTCACCTAAGCGAAGGCAAACTTTTCAAACGTACGGATTTATTTGTTTATTCGCATGTAAAACATCTTTCTTTTACTATAATTAAAACGATAAGTCCCAATTGAGCCTTTTGCAATATGGGAATACATAAACCAGTATAAAATGTAGTAAATTATTAAAATCGATAACTTATGTGTAGTGGGTACTTAAGATCAAAATAATATATTATACTACCGACACACGTTTTTCTGTTTTAACTATGAACTGGAGTAAATAAGTAACTACACCAACAGCTACATCTACATCTACGCCTACTCCTACTTCCTACACCTTTTCCTTTATTTCTCACCGTTGAAACCTTCCCTAAACTTCCACAATTTTATTTCAAGACCAAAATATGCCAGCCGTTCTTGAGTTTTAGCAAGACATTGGAATTGCAATCCATTTTTTTATATAAGAAGAAGATTAATACGTTATTTGTATATTACTCACTAGGATTGTAAAATAAGGACTGTTACATCCTACTACTATTATTAATGTGAGAGTTTGTAAGGATGGTTAACTTACTCTTTCACGCAAAAACTACGGAACGGATTTCGATGAAATTTGGTATAGTGGTAGTTTTGGCTCTGGATTAAAAGCTTGTAGGCTACATTTTATACCTAAAAAGTACAGTGTTCCCTTTGGATACTTGTATAATTACGCGGGCGTAGCCGCGGGAAGAAGCTAGTAACCAATAACAGATGAAGTACTGACATAATAAATTCCTGTACTTTAAACGAGCAAAATTTTGTATACATATAATCGGAATCTCGAAAACGGCTGCAAGTGTTTCCTTACAATTTAGTATGTAGGTAGTTTTGGGGGAGAACAATCGATATAGCTAGGTTTTCTTGAAGTTATGAGTGATTTTGATTTCTAAATGTTCAATCCAGTAGCATAGGACTTTTTGCGTTGTTGGCTGATTGGTATCTCGGGATCACATCCCAGACAGACTGATATTTTTGTGATTCTTTTAATTCCTTTTTCTTTTATAATTTTAGTTGGTTTTTAAACCGGAGTAAATATCTCCCTGTGGTGTGGTGTAAACCCTAAACCTGTGGTGTCCCGCAGGGATCGATTTTGGGACCACTTCTTTTCTTAATATATTTAAACAATATTGTCATTTTTCTTAATATATTTAAATATATTTTAAAATTTTTAGCAAAAAAAACGACACATGACCCACTAACTATAGAAAACACCCCAATTGAACAAAAATAAAGCGAAAAATACCTACGCTTGAGAATGGATATGGATTTTACATGGAATTAGTATTTCCAAATAGATTCTATAACTAATAAGCTATCATCGTTAATAGGCTCACTCATTAATATAAACCAATGTATACCAACAAAACTACGCTTCAATATTTATAACTGCCGTCAAGTCACACCTACTATATCTTACTGAGGTTTGGGGTAATGCAAATAAAACTAAATTGAACAAACTACAAAGATTAGAAAATAAAATAATAAAACTAATTTTTCGATACCCATACTTAACACCAACAGCCAAAATTTATAATGATACGAAAATTATGAACATTAAGAAACTTTGCACCCTAACAGTTGTGTAGCATACGCTCGAAATAAGATTGAAATATGAACAACATCGTTCTGATAAGAACGTAAGCCGGTCCGTCGAATGAAACGAGTGCCCGAATAACATCACTTATTATTCGTGACTGAAAACATCTTCATCTTCAACATAGTGCAGTGCAGTCCTTAAAAGGACTTTTGGTAATTCTATTAAGAATTTACCGTCTCGACTTTTTCCGTCTCGGCTCTCACAGAGAACGGACGTGTTCCTGGTCGTAATAATTAATATTGTGTTTGATTTTGCAATCCTTTTTACTTTGTGCGCTTTGTGAACGTGAAGTCACCAGAAGCCCTACCTACCGCTTTGGAGCCTTCGCCCCTTCAGCTTGAGCGGCGTGACGGGGCTTGGTCCCGGCTTGCGGCGTGCTGCGGTACAGCGTTGCAAGATTAGAATAGCGGTGAGTGACCGGCAGGATTTGAACCCGGTGCCTCGGCGAGTTGCGACCGCTGCCCACACCACTCGACCACAAGGACGTGTGCCGCCGCGTCTAAATACTCAATCGCCTTCGTATTCCCTGGTTCTAAGTCAACGAGTATGAACTGCCACGGTTGTGAAAATATCTTGAGAAAGAACAACTTTTTAAAATGCAACAGTTGTCAATTCAAATATTGCTACGAATGTCTAAACGTCTCCGTGGAAGCAAATAAACAATTAAACGCTACCCAAATAGCTTCGTTGAGATGTCTGTTTGCGAAAACGTAACGAGGCGCAGAAATAATGACGATAACACTCCCGTACGCCCTAGTAAGAAATACGATATTACCACATCAACCATAAACTCGTCTTTCAGCCAGGCAACTATGGACTCGAATGTTGCTATTAACATTCCAACAGGCGCCGAAAAAAGTTGCGAGCCAGTGACTTTGGACAACATAAGCAAACTCTTGGACTAAAAGTTGTCTCTAGACTCACCCTTCATGTCGAACCTAAGATCCGTTCTTCTGAAAGACATGAAGGACATGGTTGCTATGGAAGTTGGACAAACTATTCAAGCATTGAAAGCGGATTTTACAGCAACAACTGATTTTATAGCTATGGAACAAACTGACATCAAAAAGGATATCGCTGAAAAGAATAACCGCATTAGGGAACTAGAATCTGAACTTTCCAAATCCCAAACGCAAATATCAAAACTCCAAAGCCGGCTGTCCACCATGGAAAAGATATCGCGCGACCTCAACCTTGAGTTACACGAGGTTCCTGAAAACAAAACAGAAAATTTGACTGAACTGTTCAAGAACCTCTGTCAGTGCTTAGACGTCGTGGTATCAGATAGTGACTTTAAAGCATGTCGTCGTGTGGCGAAGATGGACCCTAGTTCGAAGAGACCACGAAACATCTTGATCACCCTTTCAACGCAACGCCTCCGCGACGCCCTGCTATTATAATATATATATATATATTAATATATAATATATATTATATTAAAATTATAATACCCTAACCGCAATAAAAGGCAACAAAAATAGTTTCATGACGCGTTATTGGTCTCATAATACCTATTTAATATATTTTCTCGCTATTCACCTGCTGTGGGGAGTCCCTGATGTCTACTTTCGTGCTACCCACTGTCTTTGTGATGATATTAAGTTTTACATTCTGTAAATATTAAGGTAAATAAATAATAAATAAGTAAAAAATTAAAGAATTATTTTATTTCAGGTAACAACAACATACCCATATTCAAACAAAATATTAAGATAATAACGTCACATTAGATTTATAATCACAAACAATTTTTAAGTATTAATTATATTAATATTTTCTTATATTAATAATGAATTATATTATATACTTATTAATTATAACTAATCACTCCTGCCCGTCGTGTGCATGCTACTGCAGAAAAGTAAAGTAACCCGTTATTGACGCTTTAGTATTATAATAAATATAATAATAAAAATATTTTTACAAACAATTTACCTGAATGCTGTACCTTAAAGCGAGTAAGTAGTTAAGGCACAATTTCATACTCACATCGCTCTCAAAATTAATTAAATTTGAATACAATGGAAGAAGCCCTTAACTTAAGTACGCATTACGAATATACTTAAGCCCCAGTTTACTGCACAATAGTGAATATAGTTGCAAGTGAGCTGTATTAGCTGAACTGTAGTGAATACAGTTGCATATGAACCGTAGCATAACTGATGTCGCAATTACCTAGACTGATGCTAGGTGGAAGGCAAATTGGCGGTGGATTTAATTCACGACACACAGACAGGCTTACGAGCATTTGTTCATGGTAGTATAGTGAAATGTTCTATGTTTTTAAAGTGAGAAAAGCTTCTCAGCCATTGATGACTTTCATCATGATCAGTGAAACGAAATATCAACAGTAGGAAGAGACAATTACTCTAGATTTTAAGGTTATTGATTTTGCGTATTTTTTTTCTAATATTTTGTACACTCAGGTAGAAAATTACATTTGATTGTATCGCACCCGTCACCCGATATGTACGGGAAATATTTGCTGAAAGTGTGATAGATTTGGTGATACTAGGTAAATCGGGTAAAACACATTTTAATAAAGACAGGAAGACAACTAAATACAATATTTTCACTCGATGTTGACGTACCTGTCGCGCTATTGCCCAGGATTCATACTTATTCCTCGAAAAAAGTAGCCTATGTCTTTTTCCAAGGTCTAATCTATTCTGGTACCAAATTTAATTCTATTGAATTATTTTATTTCTTACTTAGGCACGTACTCAGCGACGGCAAGCTGGTAGTGGGGGCGCGGCGATCACTCATTGACGCCGGCAGTGGTGGAAGCAGCGCCGTGCTTCGGTGCCGGGCCTCCAACAGGGCCGGCGTTACCCTCTCCCGCCCCGTACTGTTGCAGCCAGGTGAGTCGGTGCCCTACTCTAAATATTCGCTCATCGATGCTAGTAGTGCGGTGCCGGGCCCCAACAGGGCCGGCGTCACCATCGCACGTAATATTACCCAGATAATAGAGAATTTTACTAGGTACGTAAAATCACTTAAAACTTTGTTACAGCAAAACTATTATGTTGTATACATAATAGCTTTGCTACACTAATTTTTGTTTTATACATAAATATTAATTAATAATGATTTTACGCGCGTTTAAAGTTCTGAAAATTTCCAAATCCCGCTAACAGTAGCATGACGTCACGGTACAATTCGGCCGTACGTAATTTCACCCCGTACCACGCGTCTACGCACCTGGGCCACTTTAAAGTAAAATATTTTGGAAGCTAATTGACGTATCGACATAGTTATCTCATGAGTATTTTTTATTTTCCACGATTACAGAAAGCTTACATTTAAAATTAGTGAACATTCTCCATTTTAAAGTTAGTATCATTGTAAGTTGTCCGTAGCAGCAACAGCGCGGATTTACAGAATAGCTAAACAATAAAATACGCAAAATAGCTTTACACAGATCGTAAAGCTTTTAGAGACTTTACAAAAATATAGTTCTTACATCCAACCAGACCACTAGGTGCTGTAGACAATCTTGAATCGCGCTATCGAAGTTTTCACAGTTGCGCTATATGTACAACTACTGAAATGAATACAGTGGAGCTTCGGCGCGGCGGTCGGCCTGACCGAGCACGCCACCTCGCTCGCTCGGAGATCTCCCCTAGTACCTTCTCTCTCGTCTCTCAAAGTCTACTCTATAAAGTAATTAACACGCCTCCTAAATCTTTTAGAAACCTTAGTATTAAATGATTAATAAAATAATTTTATCAAAACGCAATAATCTCATATTTTATCCTTAAGGGCATAATATAAGATATAATTAATTCTAAGATAAGTACTGAATGTCTTTGATAAATAATGTAGCCGAAATTGCGTCTGAACGTAACGATGTTATCAAATTAGAATTATCTTGTCTACTTTAGTAAATAATAAACTAATTATTCTTCTTTACTTTCTTTTGTATGACATACCGGTTCCTGGGGGTATGATTAAAATTATAATGATCATCATCAACAACTATATCCCTGGCTTCCTACTTCCGAGACATGGAAGTCATTATAATACTACCAATGAGGAGGAATTTTCCTTTCGTACAATTGAAAAAATCTCTAGTTTCTATTTTTATGTTTTTATAAGTATTATTACTTATTATAAAAACATTATTTATTTAATTAAATAGTTATAGGAATTGTCTCGATAAAATTAATATACTCAGGTGGCCCCCTGGCAACATGCACTTAATAAGCAGTGAGGCCGTATAAATATAAGAGCATATAAAAAATTGAGGGGGAACACTACTCACCCGAATATACCTACGAGCTTCTAGAAGGAATTGAGATGCATGTCTATTTACGAAACGTCAACTGATGACATGTACTTGATATAGAGACATGTATTTGTCTCAGTGGTGGACGACCAAACAAATTGCCTTACAGTTATGAAATATGCAAAACCGACCAAGTGCGAATCGGACTCGCGCACGAATTATTCCGTACAAAACGGCAAAAAATCACGTCTGTTGCATTATTCCCTATTATTAGTTTGTTGTACAAACGTGATTTTTTTACGGTTAAATATTTTATTTTATTCTGATTTTAGTATTTGTTGCTATAGCGGCAACAGAAATTACATTATCTGTGAAAATTTCAATAGTCTAGCTATCATGTGATGCCTGATGAAACACATACGGCCGGACAGGCGGACGGACAGACGGTCGGACAGTGGAGGCTTAGTTATAGGGTCCCATTTTAACCCTTTGGGTACGGAATCCTAAAAACGAAAACACCCTAAAGCGCGCCACGTAACCAGGCAAACTTTTAATTAAGTGATTAAAATATATGACATTAGAGTTTAGAACAGGCCTCCTTCGTGTTATAAATAGAGAAAGATTGTGAACACGGCTAATTATGTGGTAACATAATTAATATTAGCCTGACTATAAACGATTCTTTATTACATTTTTTCTCAAATTAATGGTTTGTTTTGTTACGTGTTATTATTAGTACCTGGGTAGTGGGTAACCTCTGCTCGGACCTCTAGTAAAAGATTTTTGCTATTATCCTATGACATATAATTATATAAGATAGCTCGTTTATTATTTAAAACAAACATATTATGTGGGTATCTGTGGTAAAAATATATATTCACATTATAAGAAAACGATACGCGATGCGGCTCTGCATTTTTAAGATAGCTATTCAAAATTGAGCTTTATTCATTACACAAGAAGATACAGGTTTCATTGTAACAGTTCGAGTAACAAAACGATACGCTATGCGGCTCTGCATTTTTAAGATAGCTATTCAAAATTGAACTTTATTTATTACGCAATAAGATACACGTTTCATTGTAATAGTTCGAATGTCATATGAAACGTGTAGCTTTTTGTGTAGTGAATAAAGTTCCATTTTAAAGAGATATCTTACATTAGATAGTAGCAGTATGCTATGTTTGTTGACTACAGTGTCCGAAAGTAAGCGAACTAAAATACATCTAAAAAATGTATTAAATCCGCCTTCGGGTTCGAGAATTAAATATTTTTATGTAGTGACTAATGAGTATTGAAATGAGCCCTTGGAATGTTCATGTACACAATATTCCTTTATCCATATTAATTATAAGGGTCCTTTCAGACTTCGTAAGAATTATAATTTGAAGAATGAAAAAAAAAATTTTTCGTTCCAATTACTTACTTTTTTCATTCGGGAATTCAAAAAGTTTTAATTAAATATTGAAGGACAGTACTCTTCCCAAACCTCGGAACAATAAGCCAGTTTCGTATTAAGTAATACAGCTTTTTTTCGCTTGAAAACTTTTGATTAATCAAATGTTTAATGTTACCTGAGTGTTTGTTTTCTCATACAAAAAGAGTTCAATTTTAATGAAAAACCAAATATAAAATAAAAAGTCAATTCACACCAAAAAAAATCGATGCGCGACATAGCGATGCATTTTTCAGATTCTTAGCTATTAAAAATTTTACTATATTAATTAAACACAGTAACGTTTCATTGTAAGAGTTCGAATGTCAGGTTGCGCGCTGCACAGCGCATCTGCAGTGAATATATTTAGTTTGATTTTGAAAATGCTATCTTAAAAATGCAGCGCCACGTATCTTCGCGGCGTCTGACCCTAACACGTGGCCGTGGTTTTCGCATCTCTACAACTGATTTACAAATCAGAGTCAGAGAAATTGTTATATACAGTCGCCCACAGAACAGTTATACCACGTTTGAAACTTACTGCAAACTAATAAGGTCGAAATGGTACCTTTCGATCGGATCCGTCGGTAACCGTATTTGTACACTGTGTACATAACAATTTCAATGACTCTAACAAGTTTTTGTTTTTCAAAAACAAATATATTTTTTACCTAGTGGAAGACAACGTGCTGTCTCATTCCATCCGTCAGCTGACGCCGGCCAAGCTGGGCGGGTCGGTGGTGCTGCGCTGCGAACTGTCCCCGCAGTTCGGCCTGGCTGACGTCACGTGGCTGCAGGACGGCCTGCCGCTGTCGTCCGGGTACATCGGTGCAGGTGAATACACACTTTGTGCTTTATACGTAATATGGACAATGGGATGCAGGCGGTCCTACTTGCATCGGTCGTCGCCGCGCGCTGTCGACCGCTTGTATTAATTTTTTCACACTTTTTAATTTTAAGATATCTTATATCTCCTAAGATGTAATTTTAAACTGTACACTTAAAATGTTTAAACTTTACTGGTGTAAAAAGGAATTATTATTTGTATGAAATGCTCAAAGTGATTAACTTATTTAATATAATAAGGACGAATACTAAATCTGTCTTAATATCTTACTACATAATTATGCCAACGCTGATATTTTTGTAGACTTATAAAAGAAAGAAATATTTAAGTAAGTACGTCAATTATATTAAATTATACTATTAATCATTCAACATGGCATATTCTAAGAGCAAACTAGGTCGGCGATATCCGAGAACCTATAGGGGCTTTATTCAAGCCTGATTGACTTTCCGATTGACTACTGATAAATTCTTTGTTAAGTCGTCCTTAATTAATAAGAATTCTAGATATTACACAAATATAACTTAAACTTTGTCTTTACTTGGGCCTAGTTAATAGTTATACTTTATAATCTCTACACGATTCGAGACGACACTTTGCACAGGTGCGTACAAAATTTTATATACAATTTTCTTCGTTACAAATCGTTCGAATCGAGGTATGCTTGATTCAAAATGCATTTTCTATTTTCTACTGCCACCGAAAACTAAATGGATCCATCCCCATACTATTTTCAGTAACGGAACATTCCCTTTAATTCTTATTTCGGATTAAGAGCTTGCTCCTAATTAGTATTATTTATTTACGTTTCAACTGAGATAAAAATCGGCTGTAAAAGAACAGGAAAAAATGGGAAAAAATGGGACAAAAATCACTCTCGCTCCCGTTAAATCCCGTGAAAGATAGCCTTTGGGATTAATGATGGCTCGTCAATCTGGCTTAAACCTTCCCGGTAATTCGTCCATGATATATAATAATACTTGTTTAACGGATAAAAATGGCATCAATGGTAAATATGCATTATTTTTAGGGTTCCGTAGTATTTAAGAACCTTAAAGTTTCGCTCTGTCCGTCCGTCTGTATGTCATGTCTGTCTGTCCGCCCTTATAATATATGTATATGTACAGTACAATATATATTTTGTACAGTTATATAATATATATAATAGAATATAGATTCAGGTCTGAAATGGCCACATTATGTGAATCATACTATATACGTAGATAATGTTTCATAGTATGATTCACTGAATAAACGATAAATAAATTAAAAAAAAAAAATTTAATGAGTCCATTTTAGATCTGCTGACATGCTCTTGGTTACTTTAAGTAATTTGATTTTTAACCACATTAAGGAAACGATTTAGACATTATCATTAATTCGAAATGACTGATCGCTATCATAATCGCACCTATCATTGGATTGCAACAACTTGTGTTATATTAGAGCAGTTAAGTATTTTAAGTTTGGTGAGTAAACCAATGGTTTCAAAACTAAGGATGTGTTATGACATACATTTGACAGAAAAAATCTTTATACCAGAAAAAGTTACGCCACCTTGATTTCAGAACATTTAGTTTGCGGACTGATTTGAACTGCATAAGGCAAATGTCAAGATGACAAATCTCAAATCTCGACTGCCCCAAACAACCCCAAAAGTGGTGCAGTTAAAGTGTGGACACTTTTTGCCTCGAGATACCCGGTCTATAATTTATAGGTCTATGGAGTGAACTGTCTGAAGATACAATTAAATTAAATATTTTTGTTTCAGACTGCATAGGCCCATATAATAAACCTTACAGACTAACATATTAGGTATATACCTTTAAAAAAAACTACACTTTGTCACGTGTTGTCGGCGATGTGATGTGCGCTTCGTTCCGGAAAAATAATAACTAGATCCTCCTGCAATGGCTCGGCTCTAGACGAAGAACTATTATAATATTCGTAACATATTATAATCTGGCTGCTCATAGCGCATATTATCTTGATGGACATTTTTCGCATATTAGACATAGAAATCGAGGAATCTCTTTAGCTTTTTAACGTTATATAATGACGAAACTAATTACTCTGTGAGCTGACCTATTGTTATATTATGGGGCATTAATTCGCTGGAATCGGCTAATTTAATAGGTATCGCTTTGTAGCTTCAGTGAATTGGAATATCGGCATGGCAACCGAATAATTCACTTACTGGAATGAATTAATTGCAATAAATATTTTACAGTTGTTGGGATTCTAACTCATTACTTATTTAATTTATTATTCTTATTTATTAAATGTACTGGTATATAAAAAAAACTGTACATTTTACCGAAATAAAATAGTCCAACAATTGTCAATATGATTTCAGCCGTCGGATCAGATTTATTTTTAACAAGGTTATAGAAATGAAATAATAATATTATTTCATTTCTTTGAAATGGAAGCTATTCGAAGGAAAAATCTATTTTCGTTTAGTTTTATGAAGCCAATCCTTCGGATAAGTATTTTATTCTTTACCAGGAATATTTAGTCGCTTATAAAAGCAATCGGATAGTCATTTTTGTTAGGAATCCAGAACACTTCTTCTAAAGGCTTTGATTAAGGATGTCTCATGTCTTAACATAATATCGTAATATAATATGTAGGTCGTTGTTTGTCTCAGTTTTGTTGCATCCTTTGTTGAGTTAAATAAAATGAGTTAAATAGAGCCTGTTCCCAAAACAAAATAAAAAAAGTTTTATTTCCATATACACACACCGGCATATTTAGCGGAACATAAAATAAAGGTTTGATATCAGTATCATATAAGGTTGCTGGCTGGTTTATACGTCATTTAATTTAAAAAGAAATATTTTCAATTTAAGAAAACAACTGAACATCACATTTTATGCAATTGTTTTAATTTTATTCAAATACACCTTATCTGGAGCGAACTTCGAGTATTTCTTCCTTCTGAGTTGGATTTAAAATTTCATTGAAATACTGTTTTTTGTTAGTTTTTTTTAATCGCGTATCTTTTTGGAGTTGAGTACTGAATTATGCCTGACTTAGCCCCAACGGAGATTGCCAGGGCACCCGAAATGCGAAGAAATGGTCAAACCTACAGAGTGATATCCAGAGATCTTCGTCGACCAGTTTCAACGATCCATCGCAGTATCCAACGGTTCAGGGAGACCGGTACTTATGTGAGAAGAGCAGGACAAGGCAGAAAAAGACGCACTTCGAGTAGGGATGATCGTTTCATTCGGCTTCGTGTACGTAGGAACCCCCGTTTGACGGCCGTCCAAGCCCGACATGAGTTAGAAGCAGTGCGAGGTGTAACCGTAAGTGAGCGTACTGTTATGTCCCGTCCCTGTTAGGGTTGTTGCTGACGTAACGTCGAATCAGCACATCCCGTGTTTAGTCTGGTCTAGACTCTAGCTGTGAGTCTCAGTTGGTCTTCAGTCCTCGGTCGTGACGGTTCTTCCCAAGGGTCCTTTCATATATTATTGTATTTTCCTTTAATAAAAGTGGTTGTGGAAAGAAACCTTTTTTTTAAAAAGCCTAATCCGAAGGGACCCCTAACATTTTTGGTGGCAGCGGTGGGATCGGATATCCCCAGTGTCGTTTAATCCTGGAAAGTTATCGTAAGAAAGTGAAAATCTAAAAATTCGTCAAAAAAAAAAAAAACTTTAGTGAAAGTGCAGTGAGGAAACCAACTCATTTCCAATATCCATAAAGTCATTAAGAGCAAAAGCCAAAGTGAAAAGTGAAAATCCCAAGTGCATAGCGTTAAAATCCTAAAAGTTATAACCGTGTGAACGAGTCATCCTATCTGGCCGGGCGCGGGCATGCATCGAGTCGCCGTGCAGCTTATCTTCGCCGCCCACGCGTTGATATCACTGTGAGTCTTTGGTCACTGTTTACATTTAGTAGCCTTCTAAGGTTACCTAGATTTAGGGTTCGGTACTCCACTAAGATAATCCATATTTGTAATTTAATTTGTTATCATTCTCATTAATACTATTTTTCAATATGTCGAAAAGTGAACTATTAAATCTTAACATTCCTATGTCCGAATCGGAAGCTGGTCCATCTGACACAGCTAAAAACCGTCCTGTTTCTCCCAAAGCAACGACCCGAAAGGGAACCGCTTCGGGTACGAGTGCCATGATGGTCGAACTGGATCTAAATACACTATTTAAGTTTATCAAACCATTTGATGGTTCCCGGGAGTGTGTAAATTCATTTATTATAAATTGTAATAACGCGTATGACTTGGCCACTGAGGTACAAAAGCCAATCCTATTTAGTTATATCTTTAGCCAGTTGTAAGGTAAAGCCGAAATTGCTTGCGCTATCAAAGAATTCAAAAAGTGGGACCAATTAAAAGAATTCCTGCGAAACCAATTTTGTGAACGTAAGCATTATGCTCACATACTTATGGACTTGCAAGAAAGTAAACAGGGTCCTAATGAAAACGTAACACAATATTCTTTACGCGTAGAAACCTATCTTTCACAGCTTCTGACTGAGGTAACCCTGTCCAATTGCACACTAAAAGAAATCCCTGGTCGTTCAGCGGCCATGGAGGATTTAGCACTTCATCATTTTCCTATTGGTTTACATCCCCGTATCTCAAATATTGTGCGTTGCAGAAATCCGCGAAATTTAAATGACGCTATTAATATTGCGATCTCTGAGGAGCGCATACAACAAAGTCTTTACAAACGACCTCAGTTGGGAGAATCGAAGTTAAATAATAATCAAAGTATCTTGAGACCCAGACCGTTTTTCTCACGATCATATGGACAACCAAGCACGTCACGTAATCAGCCTTCTTATCAGCCGAGATTTAATTCTCCAAATAGTAACCTTAATAACAACAATAATAATAATTATTCAGACAGAAACCAATCGGTGTTTTGTCGATATTGTAAACTACGGGCCATGATATTAAAGATTGCGCGAAAAGGGAATACAATAACAGCCGATTTAATAATAAATTCCGGCAACAACCGAATCGAATGCATTTGGTTATGAATGAACATGATGATCAACACGTCGATGACTCATTCCAATCGGATAATAATAATTTAAACTAAATTCTGTCTCGCTCTCGTGTCGTGCGGGACTAATTAAATCTGAAATCGACACGAAAACTTTCTCTTGCGTTATACGACAGGGTAATCAGCCCCAAAATGGAAACGCTAATAAATCGTCTCGCGTTATACGACAGGGTAACCAGCCCCAAAATGGACACGCTAATAAATCGTCTCGCGTTATACGACAGGGTAACCAGCCCCAAAATGGAAACGCTAATAAATCGTCTCGCGTTATACGACAGGGTAACCAGTACCAAAATGGAAACGCTAATAATTCTCTCAGCATCATACAACAGGGTAATCAGCCCCAAAACGGAGATGCATCCTTCAGAGTCACGCAGCTGGGTAACCAGCCCCAAACCGAAGACTCCCTCGTAGTTGAACCTGAAAAAAAAGAAATTTACGAAATTAATATTGATACAACTAAGCGACGCTTACCTCACATATTAGTAGAATCTTCAGTTTCAGATATCCTTTTATCCTTGTTAGTCGACTCGGGCTCGTCGATCTGCTTAATAAAAGAAACCTGTATATTAAATAGTCAAAAATTAATTAAAGAACCTGTAAAACTTAAAGGCATAGATCCAGGCGACGAACCGACTTCTACAGAGGGTCACTTACAACTTAGGCTAAAATTAAATGACAAAAATCCGTTAGTATTTAAATTTCATGTAATAAAAAAGATTAGCTTACCTTACGATGGTATTATAGGCACAGATTTCTTAACAAAATTCGGCTGCAAAATAGATTACACGCATGATATATTAAAAATAGGAAATTCCGAAATTAAATTACTTTTCACCGAACCGTTCTTTATTGTTCCACCTCGAAGTGAAGCTGTAATTCAATGTTCAATACAGAAAACTAATTTAAAAGAGGGTGTTATAGTTGATCAACATCTTTCGGAAGATTTACTTATATCTAATTGCATCGTTAAAATCAAAAATAATAATCGCGTTAATTTAACTATTGCCAACACCTCTGAAAATTATGCACATATTAACGGAGATCTAAAACTCCATGTTGAACCTTTAAATTTTCCTCTACATCCGGTAAATACGTGTAGTTTATTTACCTCAGAAAGATCCGAAGCAGTAATAAAGGAACTTCGGACAGATCATTTAAATAAAGAAGAACTCAATGCTCTTGTTGATCTTTGTAGTCAATATCCGGATATCTTTCACATGCCTAGTGATCAGCTCACACATACGTCTGCAATCGAACATACCATCAGAACAAATAACAAAATTCCAATACATACCAAGTCATATAGGTTTCCCGAATGTCACAAGCAAGAAGTTGAAAAACAAATAAATCAAATGCTTGAACATAACATAATAGAGCCGTCATCCTCTCCTTGGAGCTCACCCATATGGGTAGTTCCCAAAAAAATTGACTCAAGCGGACAACGCAAATGGCGAATAGTGATAGATTATAGAAAGCTTAATGACATAAGTGTAGGCGAAACTTGTCCGATACCTCAAATTTCTGAAATTCTAGACCAGTTAGGTAAAAGTAAATATTTTACAACACTAGATCTTGCTTCTGGATTCCACCAAATTCGTATTTCAGCCGACGATGCGCCCAAAACTGCATTTTCAGTCCCTCAAGGTCACTTTCAATTTAATCGTATGCCATTTGGCCTCAGAAACGCACCTAGTTCATTTCAAAAACTAATGAATACTTGCCTGTCAGGACTACAGGGAAGTCGATGTTTTGTTTATTTGGACGATATTGTAATCTATTCCTTTGATCTCGACACACACATAGATAACCTTAAAGCCGTATTTGATAGACTTCGAAAGTTTAATCTTAAATTACAACCGGAAAAATGTCAGTACCTTCGTAAAGAGGTAGTTTATTTAGGGCACATAATAGGCGAAGACGGCGTAAGGCCAAACCCAGAAAAAACAGAGGCTGTAGCTAAGTTTCCTATACCCAAGTCCCCCCCTAAGGACATTAAATCCTTCCTAGGCCTTGTTTCCTATTATAGAAGATTTATTCCTAATTTCTCTAAAATAGCAAAATCACTTACCAGTTTGTTGAAAAAGGATGTTCCGTTCGTCTGGAAAGAGGAACAACAACTTGCTTTTGAATCTCTTAAAGAAAATCTTATAAGTGCTCCGGTATTAGCTTATCCTGATTTTAACAAACCTTTCCTGTTAACTTGTGATGCATCCAATTACGCCATTTCTGCAATTTTGTCCCAAGGTCCTATTGGTCAAGATCGTCCCATAGCTTATTCCTCTAGAACTTTAAATAAAGCCGAAACCAATTATTCAGTAACTGAAAAGGAATGTCTCGCGATAGTTTTCGGAACAAAAGTTTTCCGGCCTTACCTGTTTGGTCGCCGTTTTACAATAATTACAGACCATAAACCGCTGAATTGGCTGTTCAGCTGTTAAGATCCGGGCTCTAGGTTAATTCGCTGGAGACTAAAACTCGAAGAATTCGATTATGATATGATATTTCTTTTTTTTGTAGCATTTTAAGTTTTGGAGTAGTTATTATTTTTTTAGTACTTACCTACTTTTATGGTTAAATTATATTATTATGTAGTATAAAAAAAAAAAAAAAAAAAATACAAAAAAGGTAAAATAAATACAAAAGCCGACGCTCTTTCCCGGTACCCCGTGAACCCAATCCAAGGTGAAAACCCATCTCCTTCAGCACCAGAGTCCCAAGAGGAACAACCGTACTCACCAGATAGAGATATTTTAGATTTGTTAGTGACACCGCCATCCTTTGATCCCGAGAGAGACCTCTTGGATCTCTTGCCCGATCCAATCCCTGTAGAAAATACTGAATCTCCACCAGAACTTTTGAATACTCCTCCTGATCCATTTGATCCACCCGGCCTCGAAGATGCCGTGGCTAATGAGCTTAACGATCAGCCTATCGTTGAACCAGATTTTGAAGTACCATCCGAGCCAACTCCTTCCACTAGCGCGAATCCAGATGCTCCTGTAGATGATTATCCTACCTTCTTAAAGTCCATGTCAGATAAAAGTAAAACATTTAATACTGTAATCGAAGAATATAACGAAAGTTTATTAAAATGTCCGGCTAAAGTAATCCTTGTACCAACATCTATAGACCTTGATGAATCCAACCTTTATCTTAAAGAAATGCTGAATGATTCTGAAACAAATCAAACAATATTAAATTCTGAAAGAGAGCTTTTTGGTTTCCATAAAATAGAACGTAATAATAAAATATGTTATTTGTTATTTTATAAATTCATCATTTTGATGAAGCATCCTATCCAGAAATATTTGAAACCTTAAAGAGGATTCGTAATGAATTATTAATTTTCGGAAATACCAACGAAATAGGTATATCA
Organism: Phengaris alcon alcon; assembly: GCA_037179445.1. Classification (NCBI taxonomy): domain Eukaryota; kingdom Metazoa; phylum Arthropoda; class Insecta; order Lepidoptera; family Lycaenidae; genus Phengaris; species Phengaris alcon. The sequence continues at coordinate 34,300 of JAYRCH010000518.1, forward strand.
GATATGAAAAATCCTTTTGAAAAACATTCATTTATTAAAATATTTAATATTTTAACTTACCTTTTCATAACACGCAGATTAAAATTAAAATATATCATAATAAAATTATTTTCCCTGTCCCGACTGAAATAAAGAAAATATTACACGATAATCATGATGTCCCGATTGCTGGCCATTTAGGTTCTGCTCGTATGTTTAACAGGATAAAAGAAATTTACTATTGGAAAGGGATGCGTAGCGACATAGAAACATATGTTAAACAATGTAAATCCTGCCAAGAAAATAAAGCACTCTGACAAATAAATCGTGCTCCCATGCAAATAACTAGTACTTCAACAGAACCTTGTCAACGTGTAGCTCTTGATATTGTCGGGCCACTTCCAGAATCTGGTCCCGGTAAATTGAAATACATATTAACAGTTCAAGATGACCTAACGAAATTCTCTTCAGCATATCCTATTAGGACCACAACCGCGGAGGAAACATGTGAATGTCTCCTTCATTACATCTCAATTTTTGGTATACCCAAAATGATCCTCACAGATCAAGGGACAAATTTTACATCTGTACTGTTTAAAGAGACATGCAAATTCTTAAAAATTAAAAATCTTTGGGCTTCGCCATACCATCCACAGACGCAAGGGGCTCTTGAACGAAGTCATTCCACCCTTAAGGAATATTTAAAATCATACATTAATGAGGAACAAACAAATTGGCCTCGATATATATACACTGACAAGCTAGCTTATAATACATCCGTCCACTCTACTACACATTTTACACCATATGAATTAATGTTCGGTAATAAACCATTTATACCAAATTCTATTTATAACGAATCCCCAGGGGCTACATACCCTAAATATGTCCTCATGTTGCAGAATCGTCTCAAGTACTCCCGGCAAAAAGCCGTAGAATTCATCAATAAATCTAAAGGAAATTCCAAAACATATTATGATACACGGACACGACCAGTCAGCTATCATGCAGGCGATTAGGTTTACGTAAAGAATCATTTAAGACTGCGGAAAGCCTTGTCCCCAGTGTGGAAAGGCCCCTATAAAATAATTAAGATCAATGGTAATAATACATTGACAATATTAATTAATCGACGTCATGTCGTACACCACTATGACCAGGTCAAACCTGCTCATGTGCCAAGTTCGTAAAATGCTTGCTTTTATACATACTTTACATTTAAATTTTACTTTATTATTACTTTATTACTTACCTATACATTATTTACAAATTACTTTTACCTTACCTTTTTTTACTCTTCATACTAGTGCACACTAAGTATATAATATTAGTTATTATAATTTATAATAGCAAGATACTGTTCTATTCTTGCAGAACTCATACACATGCTGAAAGTCAGCAAAATCACAAATATCTCTATACTCACAAAAATCGCAATACGTTCAACAATTTAAATCAAGCCCAGGGATCTATTTTGACTATCTTGGCAAGCTCAGCGTTATTAACGGGAAATTAAATATCTTGATGCCAATGGACATATCTCACTTAAGTACACATATTGAAAATATAGACTATGCTATAAATATATGCTATATATATTAGTTAAGGATCTTTGTGAGAAAACGACATTTAGTAATATCGATTGTCACCATCTCCTCGAGCCGCTAGCTGTTAGATATAATGATATGTATAAGGAATTTAGTTCTGTATCCCATTTAGTTACCAGGAAATCAAAGCGTGCTTGAGTGAGTGGAATAGGCTCAATAATAAAACATGTATTTGGCAATTTAGATGAGAATGATGGTCTTAAATACGACGAGGCTATAAAAGTATTGTTTAATAATCAAAATAAATTAGTTTCTCTTGTCAAAAATAATATTTTACTTACCACATCTACCGTGTCGATGTATAACGATACTATAAAAAAATTTAAAATTAACGAATTAAATTTGAATGATGCTATCGACAACCCCTCTGTTAAAGTACGTAATATATCTATCATCACGGATGAGCTCTAGTCTCAGATCAGTATTAACCAGGTTATTAATAATTTAGAAACTTCAATTTTAACATTATCCTTCCAATTGGAAGACATAACTAATTCTATTTTATTCAGTAACCAAAATATTTACACCCTTCTTTAATCACGACACAGCAGTTATTCAGAGAACTTGCCGATAATCATCAACATTTACCTAATAATATGAAGTATTCTGTGAGCCTCGACATAGCCTCAATGAGTTCTATGTTAAGTATTTCTAAAATTGATAGTTATTATGTAGATAATAAGATATTTTTTGTTCTCCAAATTCCGTTAGTGTTAATTAAGGAATTTATGTTATTTCATAATATTGGATTACCGACACCACATGACTCTAGCAACCCCAACTCTTTCAGTTTAATAATACCTAATTCAAAATACATAGCAATGACCAAAGACAAATCGCAGTATTGTATCTTGGAAGATGTAAATAGTTGCAAAAACATGTTAAACGAAAACTATATTTGTGAAATTTCAATAATTTATGTAACAGAAACTAAGTCCACATGTGAAACAGAGTTTATGAGTAAAGTAATTGATAAAGTCCCGGAAAATTGTGAAACTAAATTAATTTTTGGAGAGTTAGATATTTGGAAACCGCTTAAAAATAATAAATGGATTTTTGTACAATCAGTACCCGGTAAGGTCTCTATAGATTGTATAAATAACGAAGCATCCGAAATCAAGATTTTAGGCACTGGCATTATGTCACTTCCTAGTAATTGTATCGGTTATCATGAAAGCAATACTCTCATAACTCAACACGATTTTGTCAACGCTACCATAGAAATTGGAATACCTGATTTTAATCTTATTAATGACAGCTGTTGTAATTTTAAGAAATTAATTTTAAGCGCGAGGAATGTGACCCCTATCAAACTACAAAATTTTGATTTAGATAATATTAAATTTAATCAACAAATTTTTCTTAAAAATCTTGAGGACTCATAAAATATTCTAGAAAATCCTCATATAGTTGAATACGGGACACATTACTCCGTATTAGTCATACTTATAGTGATAGTAATATTTATTTATTCCATATTTAGATTTTATAACTGTGTGAAACCCGGCAGCAGAACCTTAAAATTGAATCTAGCAAAAGTTGACTATAATTCCAAAGTATCTAAAAATATTCAGTGTAACATAATAGAAATGAAAGAACCTGAACAGAATGTTGAAGATAATATAGAAATTGAAAACATTAATAATATTCGAAGTAGATTTTAGAATTTCAACTGTAACTTCGATGTTCCCCTAAGTTACATCTTAGGGGGGAGGTGTTATGTCCCGTCCCTGTTAGGGTTGTTGCTGACGTAACGTCGAATCAGCACATCCCGTGTTTAGTCTGGTCTAGACTCTAGCTGTGAGTCTCAGTTGGTCTTCAGTCCTCGGTCGTGACGGTTCTGCCCAAGGGTCCTTTCATATATTATTGTATTTTCCTTTAATAAAAGTGGTTGTGGAAAGAAACCTTTTTTTTTAAAAGCCTAATCCGAAGGGACCCCTAACAGTACGGTACGAAGAAGGTTCGAAGAAGCTGGTTTGGGTTCATTTGTGCCCGCCAAGGCTCCAAGGCTCGAGGTAAATCATCGTAGAAACAGGTTAACTTTTGCTCAGGAACATCGACTTTGGAACGCGAACCAATGGAGTAAGGTATTGTTTAGTGATGAGTGCAGAATTCTCTTAAATCAAATTGACGGCAGGCAAAGAATATACAGACGCAAAGGAGAACGATACATTCAGACAAATTTTGAAACTACAGTTGCATACGGTGGTGGATCAATAATGGTTTGGGCGAGCATTTGTTTGGGAGCTCGCACAGACTTGGTAGTGATTGACAGAGGGAGTCTGACTGCAGACCGCTATATCAGAGAAGTCTTAGAAGAAAATGTCGTACCGTTTGCCCCATATATCGGTGACGATTTTGTTTTTATGCAGGATAATGCTCGGCCGCATACCGCTCGGGTAACTCAAGCTTATCTTAATGATATGAATATCATTGTTATGGAGTGGCCGGCGAGATCACCGGATGTGAACCCAATAGAGCACGTTTGGGACTTGCTGAAAAGAAAAGTTAAGTCCAGAATTCCAGCTCCTGCCAACGTGGGTGAACTGCGAATCGCCGTAGTTGAGGAATGGCGGAGACTATGCCAGGAGACCATCGATAACATCATTCTCAGTATGCCTAGACGGGTAGAAACTTTAATAAGAGCACGTGGAGGAAATACGCGATATTAATCACCATTTTTATAATTTAATTAATTGTTATTTTAATATTAATTTTCACTTTTCCTGGTTACATGAAAAGTTCAAAAATTTACCATTTTTCACAAATAGCCTTTACTCGCAAAATCTGTTCTTTATGTGATCTCATTTTAAGTAAAACAAATGAAACTTTAAATAACAAAAGAAGTGTAGTAAGTAGATTTTAAAATAAAACCATATTTTTTTAATTATGGACCTTTTTTTGTGTTCCGCTAAATATGCCGGTGTGTTTAGGTTACAAAGCTTACGCTTACTTACGTTTATGGAGTTTATCCCTACGTGATGCCTACCACCGTTTCGGGAACTAAACCCGACGAGAAGAACCGGCGTAAGAAACTCGCACGGGGCCTTAAACCGGCCGGAGTTGGCCGGGGATTCTCTTTTAGCAAAGAGATGAAAAATTGTTCTTTAAAAAAAATTTATACATTTTTACAATATGTAAACTTAGTCTATATAATATTAACAAAAGTCAGATACATATAGTACATAGAAACAGCCGTGCAGTGTGCGACGTCAATAAAATCATTGACTCTATAATAAGCACACAAACGTTCTTAAACTACTTTTCTAAATTTATTAAATTACAAGATTAGCAATATGAGGACCCCACTGTAATTTACTATCTAGTGTTATACCTAGAAACACAGTGGTGTCCACTAAATTCATTTTCTCATCATTTAATAGTATATAAACAAAACAATATATTCAAGGAGAGTGGTCAGTATTCGATTCTCGTTCCAAAAATATATAATAGCACGTGTCCTTAAATTTAGAGGAGATTAACGTTGAATCATAGACGCGCGGTGATACAAACCTCGCCTGCGCAGTGCGCATGGCCCGCGGTCGACGCGGCGTATTATAGTAGTACAAGGGTGTCCATGCGCTGCGTGATTTTTCAAAACGTATATATGTTAGTATTTTTCTGTAAATCACGAATTTTTTATTTATGCTAAATATCATACCTTACGGAATATTCTGGCCTAATGTCGGATAAAATATATCGTTCGGATAAAATAACACCCTCCTTATATTTTATTTGTTGGTAGACACACGGTGGATATCGGGCGCGGGCGGCCTGCTGCTGGGCGCGGAGCTGACGCAGGCTGACCTGCAGGCCGAGTACTCCTGCCTCGCCCTCGCCGCGCCCAGCCCGCCGTACGAGCTCAGCGCTGACGGTGAGTACATGATGACGTAGATACATACCCTTCATGATATAAGTATAATATTGAACTTTATTTTGAAAATAAAAAGATTACCTAGAAGTTGCGACGGTCTTCGAAAAATTTTTTGCTGACGTTCCGGTCTCAACTACAAAAAATTTAAATTCCTCACCTACAGCTGCTGTAAAACTACTCAGACACATGTTAAGGAATGTGATGTCAATTATAAGTTTAAAGAAATTGACTCTAGAGACATTATTAACACATTTAAGTTGTTGAATATTAAAAATACTGCTGATCTCTGGGCCATGTCTACAAAAATGATTAATGATCAATAATTGAAATCGTAGCTCTTAATCTAACGATGATTTTCAATGATTGTATAAAAAGTGGCGTTTTCCTTGACTTAATGAAGTATAGCAAGGTTATTTCATACGCTTCTTCAAAGCTGGAAATAAATCTAATCCGACAAATTATAAGCCTATATCGATTCTACCAACTTGTAGTAAAATTTTTGAAAGAATAATTTTAAGATAGTTATTAGTACGAAATATTTATATTTATAGTTTATTTCCACGAACTGGAAAGCGCAGCGTTGGACGGCCTCCCTCTAGGTGGACCGATGACCTTATGAAGGTCGCGGGCCGCCGTTGGTTGCGGGTGGCCCAGGACCGTTCGTTGTGGAAATCTTTGGGGGAGGCCTATGTCCAGCAGTGGACGTCCTATGGCTGTTAATGATGATGATGATGATGATGATGATTAGTACATCTCAATTCAAATAACTTAACTACACAATAATCAATACGGTTTCACTATGGGTCGATACACAACGGATGCTGGTATGGGTCTTCTTTGTAGAATCTTTGAAGCTTGGGAGGGGTCGCAGGGTACATTAGGTGTATTTTGCGACTTTTACAAGGCATTTTCTTGTGTTGAGCATGCTACATTGATCAGAAAATTGCACCACTATGGTATACGGGACTTTTTACTCGACCTTTTGAGTTCTTACCTTAAAAAATAGAACTAAAAATAGAACTTAAAGGGTAAAGATAAATAGTGAAAGGTCCACTGGGACCAAAATAGAATTAGGTGTCCCACAGGGATCTATTTTAGGCCCATTTCTTTTTCTCATCTATATAAATGACTTACCTTATCTAGTTAAAGATAATGATAATGAGATAGTAATTTTTGCCGATGACACTTCACTAATTTTTAATGTGAAGCGACAACAGCCAAATTACGACGAGGTAAATAGCGCTCTCTCGAAAATAGTACATTGGTTTAATATTAATAATTTACTTTTAAATTTCAAATAAATCAAAAGTTTATATGCCCAATGTTAGGCAAGTACAAACCAATATACTAATAAATGATGAGAAAATGAACTTAGTGGACACCACTGTGTTTCTAGGTATAACACTAGATAGTAAATTACAGTGGGGTCCTCATATTGCTAATCTTGCAGATATACTCAGTTCTGCAGCATATTCAGTCAGAAAAATTAGGGAAATTTCTGACAAAGATACGGCGCGACTAGTTTATTTCAGTTATTTTCATAGTAGAATGTCTTACGGCATTATTTTGTGGGGAAATGCCACCGACATTACTACAATATTTATGCTGCAGAAGCGAGCAATACGTTCGATTCACAAAATGTCCTGCTTTGAACCTCTGAGAGAAAAGTTTAAAGAAATAGGAATTCTGACCGTTGCTTCTCAATACATTTTGGACAATGTGTTGTATGTTAAAAAAAAATTAAGTATGTTCAACACAAAAAGCAATAATCACTGTATGAACACTAGAAATATACATAAACTAGATATATCGGTGATCAGACTAAGTAAAGTTAATGAATATTTTAAAGATCAATGTCTATACAATAGAATCGCAGAAAACGTTCAAAATCTGTCTATTAATAATTTTTAAAAAGTAGTTCATGTACGTTTGTGTGCTAAAGGTTATTATAGGGTCAATGATTTTATTGATGATCGCACACCATGGGAATAGGATGGCCACCTGCAAGGCTACTTCTATGTACTATTGTATTCTTGTTATGTTTTTATTTAGTCATAACATTATTATATACCTTTTTATTCTAAAATAACAATTTTCCTTCTTTTTGGTACAAGATGGCCCCGCGCAAGATTCTTACGCCGTTTCTTCTCGCCGGGCTAGTTCCCGAACTTGTGGTAGGCATCACGTATACCGACGTTCAGAAATTGTATAATAATCCCAACTTTTAATAAAATTTTTGACATCGACTTTGACTTATCCTTTTATAAAGATATTAGTACCTGCCACCTAGGTAACCGAACTTTGCTCGAAGTTAAAATAAATAAATAAAAAGATTTACAAAAATATTTAGCTGACCGGGAATTGAACCCACCACATTCCGAAATGTAGCGAACAAAGTAAAAATTATACATCCGCATATACGGATAGCTTACAAATACGCAGTTTCCCAGGGACCAGCTAGATCGATTTTTCTCCCCCAAAACTCTCTGCATCCTGAATTTCGTGATCTTGCAGTCGTTCTCGCGAAACCGATTATATATAAACAAGATTGTCTCGTTTAAAGTATGAGATTAATTTAATATAAAGGCTTGGCTTATAACAAATAAACCGCGCAAAATAAAATAAAAACAACAAAATAAACTAATATTTCTTCGATAACAGCTGTACTCAATCCTACTAATATAAAAAATGTGAAAGTTTGGGATGCTGTAAAACGCGGGCGGAGCCGCGGGCAACAGCTAGTAAATTCATATTCTGGATAGCCCTTCCAGTGATTACCCGTACACTCGAGGGTATAATAGTTACCTTAAGTTTAATCCAATAACAGTTGGGGACGCTCTGGCAAGACGCCAGCTCCTCCCGTATTCATGTGGAGTCGTAACGGGTTGATCATTGTGCAATAAAATACGTTAGGTGGAACAATCTTGAGAAACCTTGTTACGTAGGGTTGTTAAGCTAGGTTAAACGTTGAATTAAAGCTAATGTTTCTTTTAATTGAAGAAAGATTAGCATTACTTCGCATTACGTTAAATCCCAAAAAAATCCTATGATCAGGGGAACATCACGTTACAGGATGTCCTTCCTTATAAATTGTTTTGCGTAAAATTAAAATTAAACTACGTACCGTAATCTTTCAAGCGACTCTTCCAACGTATCAGACAAGGACAAAACATTTTATAGCTTATCCATTGTGTTAATATTCTTATTAGTTTAGGGGGTATGTATTTAATAAATTATTACATAAATGCATTAGGAAAACTACATTTATGTAAAACAGTTTTCAAACTCGAAACAATGAGGGTTTTTAAATTCCTGACATCTGACAGCTTTTTGACACGATAAGGACCGTCGGGCTACCAAGCGCCTGAAAAAGAATCGAAAATTCTCATTGACCGTTTTTGATACCACTTACGACACCAGATGTCGCTTTGTGTGCGTTGGGTCTGCCCCCTAACTGCAGAAAAAATATTAAACACATTATCAATTTGAATTTGTTTTGCAGACAGCAGTTGGTTAGAGAACGTAGAGATAAACTCAATAGAAGCGAAGACCGGCGATACGGTGCTCCTGCCCTGCACACAGAGTCAGTACAACAAACACACCATCACGTAAGTCAATATCGAGATACTTTCGGATTGTTCGAAAGTTGGAACGAAAAGAGGAATGAAATCTTACGTAAAAGTTTTTAAATATTTCGTAGAGTTGTAAATGTAGAAACGTGTAATGTAAACAAAAATGATTTCAATTATACTGGAATACTTATCTACAATAATAAAAATTACTACTCAATTGAAGGTGCTCATGAATATTTTCGTAATTTATTTTAATTTTAATTTCTTAATATATTGACTATAATAAATTATGATGCAAGGAAATGTTTGATAAGCTGATTGAATGTCAATTATGAAGTCCTAATGTTATAATCATTTTGCATTATGCGTGTTACGTAGTACGTAGTCCTCTAAATTTAGTTGATAGTTTGTGAAAACTGAAAAAAAAGTTGAAAATTTCGCAGATGATGGCGCATTTCTGTTGCTGCTACAACAAATACTAAAAACAGAGGCTCCCATACAACAATTGTGATTTTTTTAGGGTTCCGTTACGCATATATAGTTTCGCTCTGTCCGTTCGTCTGTCTGTCTGTCTGTCCGCGCTTCTAGCTTCTATAATTATGAATATAACTGGATGAAATTTGGTATAGTTTTGGATTGTGTATAGATCTCAGGTTTTGGCATCAGAAAATAATAATAATTTTATACTTTAGGGGTAGCTCTCCATACATGTGAAGTGGGGATGAAATATATTTTTTTATTCTACCCCATCGTGTGGGGTATCGTTCAATAGGTCTTTTGAAATAAAGGTAAGGTTTCATACGTGCCTTTATACGGAGTCGACATTTTTTTAGTAATCGGCCTCCAAAGTTGATCCCCCCTTAGTATTTCTAAACTATAGGAGATAGAAACTTGTATGTTTCCGTGCTGATAGATCATGCTAAAAACTCTTTAGAAAAATTATTTTGAACGAAATCGAACAGTAACTTTTGAAGTAATTCGAAAAAAACCTATTACGCGTTGATAGTTATGGAACCCTCCTTAGACATGTCCTGACATGCTCTTGGTTAGGTTTTATTTTTTAGCCATTTTGTACAGAACCCTTCCTGAGTTAGTCCAACTCGTACTTGGCCGGTTTTTATTATTTACATCTCCGACAATATTTTAAGCATAAGGTACATCACAATTAAATCGTCAGTTGGCAGCGACAGGAAGCGAACGGCGTGTGGGTATCGACGGGGGAAGGTGTGGTGAGGGGAGGAACTTTAGTGCTGCCCAGTGTAAGACCACATCATGCGATCAGATACGCCTGCTCGGTTGGACCTGAGGTGTCGCCGAGGATGGTGATACGCTTGGTCGTCTATGAGCCGTTATCGGTTACTGTTACTCCCAATCCGTTAGTAAGTATGAATAATTTTCTTGTTAGTGATTAATGATTTATGTTTAAGTATTCTGCATTAGCACTATTAGATGAATAAAAGGGTGGCGGTAGTGACGTTGATGACACTAACAGCAAAGGAGATAAAAGTAAACGAGAAAATTTTAGAAATTATAGGATAAATCCAGACAAATACAGTACTGCTTTTACTTCATAAAAAGTCTAATGCTAGAGGTATAAAGGTATTGTCTAATTTTAGATGCTAGGAACCGGTGGCAGTGGTAATTTCAATTGTACCGTGCATGGAGGCCGCGGTGGAGGGGTCACGTTAAGTTGGCAACATGAAGGTCGACCTCTACACTCTCCTCAATCTCGTTTGACTCTTGGCCCAGTCAGACTACATCACGTTGGTCTCTACCAGTGTACAGCTTATGACCATGTGGACTCAGCTGTAGCTGGAGCAGAATTAATTATTGCAGGTGTTTATGATAACATCTATCCATATCTTTTCAGAATCTACCGTATTATAATATAAATGTTAATACGGTAGATTCTGATTTTTTGTTTTAATTGGAAACCATTTTAATCCCAATGTTCTTTGATAACTTACCTACTGATCGTTTGCTATTTGCACGTCTTCGTAGTTTATACTTAAGTATCAATTTACTTTCACTGTGCATTTTAGACAGGCCACCACGCTTAATATCTACATTCAGTGAAGCAATTACTCGAGTTGGTCAAAGCATTGCATTCAGATGTGCCGCCACTGGTATACCATCACCACGAATCATTTGGACATTAGATGATAGACCTTTGCCATCAGCACCGGATAAGTAAGTATTAGTCATTATTATATTTATTATCATCGAATGTTTACTGTATATATTGTGTGTGGTCTCGAGTCTAAGAGATATAATCAATAGCAGATAATAGCCAAAAGGTTTAATTTTATCGAGATAACACCCTTCTTTTGGGTTTGTAGTTTGCAGTTTGGGGGTCGTAGGGGGGTGTTATTTACTGTTGTTGTAGAAAGAGTTGTAAATCTCTTAGCCTCGAAACGATACATAGTGTATTATGTAGTAAAAAATTGTAGTAACTATCATTATTTTACTTTTATCAATAGTTTTAACAACATCGCAAGTGATGCTTAATTAATTTAAGATAAACAAACAAAGTTAAAAGTGTAATGGGTAAAGAAGAAACGACTAAATATGATGTTATTGTTATTAGATATAGTGTAAATACAAGAGCTGAACCGACTGGTGGTGAAGATGGAACAATAGTCTCAACACTGAGTATAACAATACGAAGCGCTGACGAAGGAGGAAGGTACGGCTGTAACGCGACAAATTCCGGTGGATCACATGCTCATCACGCGAGACTCAATGTTTTTGGTAAGATTTATGGACTAAGTATATTACTGCTAAAGCATAATAGCTATAGTGCTGAAAACGTTCAAAGTAGACTTATAAGTAATATATATTTTATCTTACTATACTCTAACATGTGAAGATCCTGTAAAATCGACATCATTATTTGTTTTGCAGGGCCGCCTAATATAAGATATTTACCACCTATACACGTAAAAACTGAAGCTGACGTTATGGTTTACTGTCCCTACTCTGGATATCCTATCAAGTAAGTAAATGTCGAATGTCTTTTTGGTGTTGACATTTTTCTGAATTGTAATTAAGATTGTAATGATAATAAATATAATGATTATAATTTAATAAAATTATTTAATATTTTCAGGGAAGTGCTATGGCGACGTGATGATGGTACTGTAGTCGAAGGAATTTTAGAAACTAATGATGATGATCGTGGAGTTTTACGGCTACCCTCAATCAGGGGGTCTGTAGCTGGAAGTTATACATGTGAAGTAAGAGCGGAAAGTGGAGAGTTGGCAAGAAGAACAGTACGAATAGAAGTTCATAGTAAGTTATATTTTTCAAAAGAATGATCAAATGTAACTTAGCTCTAAAGAGCCAAATTGTATATATAATTTTTAATTTAATAACATTTTTTAAACCTTTTTTTCTTTATAACAGAGCCGCCAAAAATCGCACCGTTCCAATTTCCCGAAGAGCTTGAAGTAGGAGGCAGTACGCAGGCCACATGTAGTTTGGTTTCTGGAGATAAGCCAATACAGTTTACATGGCACAAGGATAATTTACCGATACCGGCTACCTTGAAGGTATTTAGGCTTTGTTATATTTTAAAATATCTATAGGAAACCTGTGTTGATATTTTATTCAATACCTGTACAATTCAGTTTAAATTTTTGTGTATTGCTGCATTATTTTTACGAGAAGACGAATATTTAGTGTACGTTTATTTTATTATTTATGTATATTCTTGAATACTTTAGGTTCTTATTAGATAGGTACGTACATGTTTAGTTACATATTTGTTTTTTTGACGTGACAACGTCTTATAATTCGATGGAGCCGGCTGCACGCACGAAAAAACATGACTCATTTGGCGTTACCGGAGTTACCGGCGTTACCTCGCTAAACATGTCTCATGCGGCGTTACCTGGCTCTGTTCCATTTCTTATAACGTTGTCACGTTCAACTATCGTCAGTAAACCGACTTTACAGACAACCGATTTTTTTAATTTTACTATTCCCAAATGTCGTAAAATTTTAGGTGGAACAAAAAAATATGGATTTCTTTACCATATTAGTCATTCAAGACCTAACATCGGTACACAGTGGCGAATACTCATGCAGAGCGACTAACGATTTTGGGACTGTCACGCACGTCGCCTCCCTAAATGTAAAAGGTAAGTTTCTATTAATATTGCTATTGGTTGTATATCCTAACTAGAGTATTTATTTGTAACTGAATGGCATAATAAATAAAGTAGTCTTTAATGTGTAGAATTGCCGACTTGGGTGTGGAGGCCTCAGAATACATCGGTATCCGCCGGCGCCGCTGTACTTCTGCCATGTTCAGCTAAGGGCCAACCTCAACCAAGAATATCTTGGGAATATTCAACAGGTATTTCATATATACATTTTCTTACTATAATTTCTTTCGCCGTTTCTGGCTTAACCCTATGTTCCACTTTTTTACTAAAATTAAGGTCAAGTATCCATTTTACACGTTATTCTTTTTATTTGTGATAAAGTATTATGAATATTCTAATTTAAAGTGAATTGAAAAATACTTAACATGATCTGCAGTAACATTTTAGAAACTGCATCGCATCGCAGATGCGAGTGGCAGGACGAAAACGTAAACATTTGCTATTGCGTTCGATTTCATTTTGAACGCGAAAATATTAGTGTACAGTCACGAACAGTAACGACATCTAAGCACCAGATACGTGCCAAATTTTGAAACAAATATACCGTATATTGCGTTATTGAAATGCCAAGGAAATACATACTTATTGCATACTAGGTTTTGCTTCCCCCGCCTAAATACAGTATCCCATGGGAACACTGTACTTTTTCGGGATATAAAGTAGCCTATGTGTTGATACAGGGCATAAACTACTACCACACCAAAATTCATCAAAATCCGTTCACTAGATTTTGCGTGAAAGAGTAACGAACACCCATCCATCCAACAATACTTCCATTCATGCTCATAAATTTTCACATTTATAATAGTAGTAGGATAATCTTTCAAAATGGCTCATATTTATGTAATACCAATCAAACTAACGTACTTAGTAGGTTAACAGTTTCATTGTTTACCCAGATGGCGAAAACTGGCGCCATATCCTTTGGGGACAGTCGGAATCACCAGACACCAGTGAAGGAACAATATTATCTGATGGGACGGTATGGCTCAGGTCTGCTACTCCGGAACACGAGGGCTGGTACAGGTGCACGGCGCGAGTACAACATTCCTTTCTGCACCATTCCTTCTATCTGGATGTAAGAGGTGAGACTACTTGTTTTAAGAGTTTTTTTATAAATTCAAATTCTTTATTAAACGCACATAATAGTATACAACAGAAGAAACATGTAATATACATCACATCAATCTAATCCCGTGCTAAGTTAAGACTAGTGTTATGTCAATCAGATAACGGATATACATTTAACAATTCTATAATATAATATATTATATAGTATAGAATAAAGAATAAAGAATAAAGATCAAATTAACTTTATTTTTTTAGTACTTACCTACTTTTATAGTTTCTAAATATTTTAAATAGATTTTAGTTAATTTTAGCTTTTAACAATATATAGTTACTATTTGTATATAAAATGTTTCATAAAAAAAAAACTTTAAATCTAAAATAACTATATTTTTTATAAAAAACTATAACCCCACTACGGAAACTACATAGCCCATGTTACCCGGGCTATTATTACGAATCTATTGACACCACGCTTATTAAAATCGGACCAGTAGTTAAGGCGCTACAGTGGAACATACTTACATACATACATATACTGCCAAAATCATTAATTACCCTTCCTTTTGGCTTCGCCGTAGTCAGTTTAAAAGCACCTTAATTAAAATAACTGATGTTTGGCATCATTGTATGCAAATAAATTTGTTTCGAATATGCATACGTAACACGTTTGTTTGTGAGTCCATATGAAGAAAAAGACACAATCATTCTTATAAACCAACACCGTAACCTCACGTAGGTATCATAAGTGTGAATATTTTGTGTATAAAAAATTTGATTTTGACTTTCTAACTTTCAAGCTCAACACTCTCCCGTGCGATATATTCAAGCTCCTAAGCTTTTTCCCCTGTTTAGAGCCGCCGAAGTTATCGCGCGGCGGTGGCGCGAGTGAAGCCCGCTGGGTGGTGCGCGGTTCGGCCGCGAGACTCACGTGCACGGTTCGTGGGGAACCAGAAATTCACATGCATTGGACGCACGATACCAGACCGCTGGCGTTGCAGTGAGTTTGAATTTATAAGCTAATTTTTACAAATTTTTTCTTTCCTCTTATGTTTATTTTTTCGTATTTATTTTTTATAAATTGTTTCCCGCGGCTCTGGCCGCGTAAATACAGTATTCCACGGGAACACAGTATTTTTTCGAGATAAAAAGTACCCTATGTTCTTCCTACATGTTTACTCTATATCTGTGCCAAATATTATCAAAATTGGGCCAGTAGTTTCGGAGCCTATTCAATGCAAACAAACAAATTATTCCTGATTGATCATTAAGCGATCGGGAATCTTAACATTATCAAATAATTTAAACGTATCGTTATCAAGCCTCTATTTAAGAGCCGTGTTATAGAAAAGAGAAACTAGATAAAAAAAACCCAGAACATTGGTCAAAACTTGTAACAATACTTTTTATAAGAGATTTTCGTGTCTCTATTATAATGTTGTTTTGGCGAATTGAATTCCTTTGTCTGTTGGGTATAAGCAATTAATTAGATTCTCCGTCAAGGAGCGGCTTAGCCTGTCACCGCTGTCAGGCAACCAACAATGGTATAACTCCGCTAATCTCATAGGCTCCTGGTACACGTAAAAATAATTTACACTAAATTCTGATGAACTCCTTAAACTATGTTAGTTACGCCTGGCACATATTCTATTCGGTGTGATATGATTTACTATCCTTTGTGACTTTGTTTGCTTACAATGAAAATGTATCCCTTGGGAACCGTATATTTTGTTGATGCAAAAGCTAACCAATTTACTGTATAATAAAGGTTATCCTAACCATCAAATATCTTTTAGCATTTATTAAGATTTGCGTTTGAGAGAAACGTATCTACGTTCTCCGTAATCTTTTGCATTGTAACATTACATTAGTATATTGGGATTGTATCAAATAGCTTATTCACGAAATAAAATCGAATAGGGATGCTGCCTAGTGTCGAATATTACATTTTTACAAATTAAATTTTAAAATTGTTGAATAGCTTTACATTTATATCTAAAAGAAAAAGTAATTTTTAGGTTGACTTGAAAAAAAAAATATAAGCAAATCAAAAATGTTGCCAATCTAGAGCTCTCGCAAATGGCTCGTAACGTCACAATCTCCTACCGCCATACATTGTTTCATGACAAATATATCTACATATGACGTCACAGGCCGATACCTATATCGCTCTCTTTCTTATTGTAAATTCAAATTGTTTGTATCTTCGTACTTTTTTTTTATTTACAAAAATATGCTTTAGATTTTTTATTATCATGATGTTTAACATTGAATAGACGGAAAATATTTTTTTTTGTCAACATGCCTGTTGCAGTCTGAAGGAAAATTTATTTGTGTTAGAATCTGAAATAATATAAGTATCAAGTTATATTCTAATACTAGAGTATTGTCTATTATGATGAATCCTTGTAATAATTAATAACTGACAATTGGTATTGAATAAGCCGATTTAAGATGAAAGCGAAATTGAAGGCTTCCCCGTAATCTTCAAATAACAGAACAAATGTCGATTTTATGAATTTTATATAACGTTAATTACGATTGTTTTAAGCCCTAAATGATTTAGAAATGAACTCAAATGATTAAATATAAATATTAACCATTATGATTGCCAGAACTGAGATCATGACAATGCATATTTTATAACTTGTACTCTCTGTACTGCATTATCTAGTGATTTTAACATTGCCAATGCGTCTGGTAGATCCACTATTAATGGTTTTCGCACTGCCATTGGTCATTGTGAATAATATTTAGCGGTTTTAACGTTAGTGGTTCGGGCGGTGTGGAGATGCGCGACATCGGCAACGGGGCTATGACGTCAGAGATCACCATCGCCGCCGCAGGGCCCGAACACGCGGGGGAGTACCGCTGTCTGGCCAGGAACCTGTACGGCAGTGACGAGCTGCTGTTCAGGCTGTTTGTCAAAGGTAAGCACTGAGCACAGGGCGAAATATTGTATGCACTTGTGTGACAAATAAAATCCCCTGTTGGTATAATGAGCATAACGCGGCTTTCCGTCAATGGGACTTCTAATCTATCAGGTCGTCACTATCAGGGAAGCTAATCTTTAAGCAGGTTGACCGTTCTTATAATTTGTGCGTTTTATAATAAGTACCTTAGTTTTAAACACTTACGGATTGTGTCGCGGTGCACTTTTCTTTTTCCCGACGTTTTGACAGTTAAAATTAGGGTACTTTTTAATTTCTATAGCCTCGCGTATCATTCTAAGGCAATAACGGTGTTCCTTAGCCAGTACTTGTGGCTTATCAAATCTTATGTAATGGCGAGGTTGATCAAAGGATTAACCTCGCCATTACATAAGATTTGATTTACGTTATCGCCCGCGTATCATTCGTGGAGATCATTCTTATAGAAATTAAAAAGTACCCTAATTTTAACCGAGAAGATGGCTGGGTGCTGCCATCTAGTTAGGATCCAATAATTATCAAAATAAAATGTAATTTAAAATCACCGCGGCTTCAAGATACTGTAAGTATGTTTTGCGTGGATCGGAACACAAATAATAATTGAAGTATCTTCGGGTAATTTGAACAACTTCACAAATAGGACAATTGACACCTCAGTCCTCCCGTGACCACGGCTGCTGGAAAGTAGCCGAAACGTCGGGAAAAAGAAAAGAGCACCGCCACACAATCCGGAAGTGTTTAAAACAATGAACAATATTCGCATAAACATAAGAAATCAATAAGTACCTTAGTGTTAGTATACAGGGAGTTTTACGGAGAAGAATCGATCTAGATAGGTCTTTCCGGGGTAACCTATTACCCTAATAGATTACCCCGGATAAGACCTATCTAGATCGATTCTTCTCCCCAAAACTCCCTGTATACTAAATTTAATGAAAATACGTGCAGGCGTTTCCGAGATTCCGATTATATATATACAAAATTAGCTCGTTTAAAGTATAACATACCATATTAAACTTTGGCATGTAATGTAATTAACATATTTTGTATTGTGACGGTAGGCCGTCATTATAATATAAGAGCGATCTACCTGCGTATAAATTATGTTACCTGATAGTACAATAGGAAAACTATACAAACTAAGCTATCAGCTTTTCATTTATCCAACCTTTTTGAAAAGTATTATTTATTATAGTATTATCGCACATTATGCGAACATACTACTAACGGGTCTCTATTCCGAGTATTAACTAACAGAAGGATTTCGGGATTTTAAAACACTTTTTCATCAAAATATATTTCTTTATTTGTCACTATCACTAGTTACTAAGCACTTAACTATTAAAACTTAGTACTGACGACTGCCCGCCCATATTCGCGGCACTGGTCTTTATACCATAATCAGTGGCGCCAATTTTACCGGAAGTTGCCAAAAAGAATAAATCATTCTAATATAAAAATATTAATTAAAATACAAAAATTATTTAAAATGATTATCTAATTACTTAATAATTTATATTTCATTAAATAAACAATTACAAAATATTTAAACAAAATAAATAATTGATAATTATGCTATACCGGATGTACCGGATGTATCCTCAGATATTTATGAATATTATAAAGCAAATAATACTAGATTCTTACAATCGGCCATACTGACAAAAAGTTTGACCTCAAACTTATTACAACTAAACCTAAAATTATACATCCTATAAAAAAAATATTATAGTATTAAATATATAATAAGTTAAAACAAAAAGAAAACAATCAACATAAATAGACCTTTTTAGTTTCAAATTACATGCATAACAATATATTGTATTAATTTGTATAATAAGATGGTAAAATAAAACAAAATAAATTCACTAATTAAAATATTGAAATTTTCTTGCTATTTAAAATTTAATTAGCTCATTGCAAATATTAATTTAATATAACTTGGAAATTTTGTCAAGCTTTATAGGTGGGTAGGAAATTTCATCAAGTCCACCTGGTAATAAATAAAAATAAAAAAAAAGACATACTAACTTGGAAAATTCATCAAGTGTATGTGTTTTATTGGGTGGATTGGGAAGTTCAAGTCCACCTAATTAATAATTTGTTTTTAAAAAAATATAAATGATTTGGAAAGTTCTTCAAGTCTTGTTCTCAAGTTCTCAAGAAAACTTGAGATTCCAAAAATATTATATATGATCTCGAAATCATTTAAAGTTTGTTTTAGTCTATTTTTGATTATAATTATGTTCAAATCATTTGTTATTCTTCTTCACTATCCGAACTAGACGTTTTATTCATGTGTATATTTATCCATGGCTTTATTTGATCAACTGCCCAAATGTTACAGTATTTATGTTTTGCTAACTCTGTACCGGTATACTAGATACTTCATATCTGTCATTTTCTAGAATCTTTGTTATTTTATAAGGGCCAGAGAACTTAGGTAAAAGTTTTTTACTTTGGCCTTCCTTCGATGATATTTGTTTTTTTATTTTAACTAAATCGCCGATTTTATAAATAGTAGGACTTGTTCTATTCTTATCAAAACGTTCTTTCTGATTGATTTGATCTTTTTCAATGTGTTCTATTATTTCTGATCTAATCTCATCAATATTTTGGTTAAGGTTACGCGATTCTACAAAGAGATCACTAAATATATTTTCATTAGCGTGATTTAAAGTTCGACCGAACAAAGCCGCAGAAGGGGTTTTGCCAATGCCTTTATTCAAGGTGTTATTCAATCCCCATTGGATTCTGCCTAGTTCTTGATCCCATTTAATTTCACCAAGCTTATCAGTGTAAGATGCTAACCAACCTAAGACCGTTTGGTTACATCTCTCAACCTGACCATTTGACCGAGGAGAGGAAACTGCGTTTAAAATATGCTTTATTTTAGAATCGATACAATATTTTTCAAATTCTTTAGACGTAAACGTAGTTGCTCTATCAGATATGAGCCTAGTTGGAAAACCAAATGTAGAAAAAACATCAGCTAAAGCTTTAACAGTACCAGAGGTTTTTAAATTTCTAAGAGGCTTTATGATGCAAAATTTAGTATAACCATCTTTTTTTTTTAAAGGGCCCATTCCTGGGCCTACTTGTTCCCCCAACCACGAAGTCGGGACAATTTTTGACTTTTTTAATTTTTTACATTTAGAATTATTTATTATTTATACATTTCCTTTATATCTTGTTCTTACATCACTTTTATTCCATTTCCTGTTATTACATTTCCAACATTTAGCTATTCTATTACATTTCCTTTTCGCTATTTTAATCTATATTTAACTTTACATTAATTATTTATTTTAAATTTTTGCTATTTTATATCACATTTCCTTTTAAATTCTTTCTCTTTATCACATTTCTTACTTACTTCTACAACTCTATTTCTTGCTTACATTTATAAATTTCCTTTACCTTATTCACTAAATTTACATTGACTTTAATACATTTCCTTTACATATCCTTTACATTTATTATTTGTTTTCTATTTTCACTATTTCTTATTACATTGTCTTTTACATTTTTACATTTTCTTTCTCTAATTTCATTTGCATTTGTCTTCTTTACAATTTCGACCCCAGTTTCTCAATTTTAATTTATAACTACATATTATTTTTCGGTTTGGTTTTGCTGTTTCATTTTACTATTACAATCTATAGTACAGTTCGATAAGTTCTACTTTATTTTCTTTTAATCCATACATTGTTATATTCAATTATATTTTTAAGATTTACTATTCTATATTCTTTACCATTTCATACTCTATAGAGACTTTAGTTCCCTTACTTTTACGTTGGTTTTTTCGCATCAGCACATCGTTCATTTACATTCATGTGTGAGTGTTGTTCCCCTCGCGCTGAGCGCGAAGCGTCCGGCGGGCATTTTTTGCAAAAAATTTATTACATAATAAATTCTTATTACAAATGTCGGCGGTCTGCAAAGCATACCGTCCTACTTTCTAATATCCCATAACAGCACCAGCTTACATTTAACATTTTACATTACATTTTACATTTAATCCATCCATTCATTCACTTATAAAAAAAAATGAGTATAACCATCTACAATTAAAAGTAAATACGTATTACCTCTAGTACTTTTCACAAATGGCCCAAGATGGTCAACGTGTACCGTATGAAAAGGGATATCTGGTTTCGGTATAGGATGTAAAAATCCTTCCTTTTTGCCATTTTGGTCTTTAGCGTAAGCACAATTAATGCAAGATTTAACATATTTTTTCCACAAATTTTTTCATTTTCGGAACCAGAAATCTCTTTTTATTCGAGCTAAGGTCTTTTCTACTGAAAAATGTCCAACGTCGTCGTGGTTTAAACGTAAAATTTGGAATCTGGCTCCTTTTGGTACAACCCATTTTAACTCGTTCTCTCCTACTTTTCTAAATAATTTATTATCTTTGATTAAAAAGTTTTGCTTTATGTCTACTAATTCATTATATTTAGGATCTTCTAATACTTGACGTATATGACAAATCTTGGGGTCTGTTAGTTGTAAACTTAACAGCCAATCATTCTGTGTAATAGCTAACGCGCGAAGTATTTCAGGTTCAAGATTCTGGGATACCAAGCCCACCGGATTGCGGCTGAGCGCATCCACGTGCATGATATTACTATTAGGTCGATAAATTATATTACAATCGTATTCTTTCAGAGCTAACCACCATCGAGCTATTCTGGGTAAAATATCACGTTTCGAAAATGTTGCACGTAAGGCATTGCAATCAGTCACAATGGTAAACTCGGTACCCAATAAATACACTCTAAATCTATTTAATGATGTAATAACCGCTAAAGTTTCCAAATCATATGCATGGAATTTTTGTTCGTCAATAGTAGTTTTCCGACTATAGAAAGCAATCGGCTTGAGTGGAGATTTTTCAGACTCTTTCTGTAAAAGAATTCCAGCTAGACCAATCTTGCTTGCATCTGTATGCAATTCAGTAATGTTTTTTGGGTCATATAAAGCTAAAACCGGCCTTTGAACTAATTTGTCTTTTAAAGTATTGAAAGACTGAATTTGGTCATCGCTCCAGGTCCAAATTCGGTGTTTTTTTGTTAGATCTGTCAAAGGACGTGCAATAAGTGAAAAATCTTTTATAAAGCGACGAAAATAACTTGCCAGCCCCACAAATTGCCTAACTTCATGGACATTTGTAGGACTGGGAAAATTCTTAACTGCTTCTATTTTAGTTTTACCTGGCTTAATACCTTCATGTGAGATTTCGAAACCTAAATAATCTATATTAGTTTGAAAGAAGTTACATTTTTTAATGTTTAAAGTAAGATTTTCTTCATTTAATAATTTAAAAGTATTATCCAATTTTTCAATACCTTCATTAAAATTTTTAGAGACTATAATAATATCATCCATATATGCTAGTGCTGGTTTTTCGTTTACAGCCAATGGGTTAAGTTTTAAAGCCTTATTAATCGTCCTCTGAAATACTGCTGGAGCGTTGACCAAACCAAAAGGCATTCTCTTAAATTGATACAGTCCATCGGGGTAATAAATGCTGTTAAATATCTACAATTTGGTGTAATAGGTATTTGATAGTAGCCACTAGTTAGATCCAGATTGGTAAAATATTTACTACCACTTAATGAATCTAATTGGTCTTCGATACGGGGTAGTGGAAAATGATCCCTAACTGTGCGGCTATTTAAAGCTCTGTAGTCAACACACAGACGTTGGCCACCTATTTTCTTCGAGACAAGCAAAATTGGGCTCCCATAAGACGAGGAAGATTCTTCGATTATTTCGTTTTGCAAAAGTTCACCTATCATATTTCGAACGGTTTCTCTATCTTTATAGCTCAATCTATAAGGCCTATAGGCAACAGGCGTATGATCCAACATTTTTAAGTCCATCTCAGTTATTTTTTTGATAATCGATTTCTTCAAAATTAGTTCGAGCTTGCAAACACATTTTAGTCTTATAATTACGACTTTCAATTTTTTCGGCCCTAACTAAAATCATATTAGATTTAAAGCGAAGAGAAGCAGATGGGGTGATCAGGAATATTGAAATTTTTCCTTCCTTTATTGAATAAACACCTTCTTGTACCCAATACTCTATCCCAGAAAAATTTCGATAACTGTTTCGAACAAAAACTGTTCCATTTAATAAATCTTCTGTAAAACAAGACACTAACCCTACTTTATTAATTTCTGTGGATTCGCAAGTTAGTAGTTTAATTAAAGATAGTTCATTTTCAATGTCGGGATACGTATAACTCCTATTTAAAATATCGAGTGAATCTTTTGTTTTAATTACTAATATATGTGGCAATTCCGTAAAATTTTGTCCTATTAAAAGTGATACATGTAGTTGTAAGGGCGGAACTACATATGCGCTAATCAAAGAATCAACCTTGTCAATAGACAGCCCAAATTCAGTTTTACCTATTGGAACTATAGTACCATTACCGATTCCTTTAATTATTATAGGCATGTTTTCATACTTAACAATAAGCCCATACTCATCCACTAGCGTTTTGCTAATTAAAGAACAATCGCTTCCAAAATCAATGAAAGCGGTGATTAATTTGGAATCATTATTAATTGAAACTGGTTTATAAAATTTTTAATTACAATTATCAGATGAATCTATATTCATTACACGTTTTTCTAAATTTGTTTTGGGTTTATTTTTAAAACAATCTTCTTTTTTGTGACCAAATTTTTGACAAGATTCGCATTTTATTATAGGTTGATTACATTGATTTACTCTGTGGCCATGCTTTTTACAATTATAACAAAATAATGCTCTACATTGTTTTAAAGTGTGTCCTACCTTTTTGCAAAAACTGCAAGTCATTTCATTATTAGAATTTAAAGAGTGTTTTATTTTATTGTTTTTAGTTTCATACCGTTCATTACAAATATCTTTTAGAAAACAAAGCAAATCTTCGGGTTCGGTGAATCTTCCTGATGATGCACTAGCTTTAATTGTTCTGTCATCTAATTCATGTATAATACAGTCGACCGCCTTTTTACCTACTATTTCGCATGCGTTTAAAAGTAGAGTTTTATCATAATAGTAATTATCCAACAATTCTCCTGCTTTAAACCGTCTATCTAATATTTCAGTTAAAAGATTACCGTAATTAGAATCTGAAGGAAACGCTTTCTTCAGACATTCCTGCCATTGAAGCCAAGTTCGGTTCACCGAGCATAAACCCTCGTACCATTTTTTGGCATGACCTGCTAACTGGGGTAATGCAAAATGTGGAATTTGTTGCTCAGTCCAATTGTAGATCTGAGCACATTCATTGACCTTCGCAATCCAGTTTTCTATTCGATGATTTCTTATGGTAGGATCAAACTCTGGTATCATATTTTTATCAAAATGTAGCCTGTGCGAATTTTCGGATTTTATAAATTTATTCATAAAATTTAATAATACAGATAAATTTTCATTTGAGCCTAAGTCATTTAAAGTGTTTGCCATACCCCCAATATCCCCGCTGTCGCGTCGGGACGGTCCGGAAACCTTGTTGCCAGATACACCTGGTAACCGGCCAGGTGTATAGGGTTGTGGAGAAATAGATTGATGCCGTGGTGATCCCGGACTTCTGTACCTCGACCTTTCACGATGACAAGGAGGACTGCGGAGCTCGCGGCGACATGTAGATCGACGTCCGGAACGTGAGTGTGGTTTTGCAGACCCACTTTGTAATATCGGACTACGGCTTCTTTCCGATGCCCGGCTTGATCTAAACCGGCTGTATCGCGATCGGCTACGTCTGCCAGTATGGGATCGTGAAAATCCTTATCCCACTTCTGATATTAACTAACAGAAGGATTTCGGGATTTTAAAACACTTTTTCATCAAAATATATTTCTTTATTTGTCACTATCACTAGTCACTAAGCACTTAACTATTAAAACTTAGTACTGACGACTGCCCGCCTATATTCGCGGCACTGGTCTTTTTACCATAATCAGTGGCGCCAATTTTACCGGAAGTTGCCAAAAAGAATAAATCATTCTAATATAAAAATATTAATTAAAATACAAAAATTATTTAAAATGATTATCTAATTACTTAATAATTTATATTTCATTAAATAAACAATTACAAAATATTTAAACAAAATAAATAATTGATAATTATGCTGCACCGGATGTACCGGATGTATCCTCAGATATTTATGAATATTATAAAGCAAATAATACTAGATTCTTACACGAGCTAGCCTAGGATTTTCTTTTTTTCATGTCTTTTTAATAAACAAAGCTATGAGTGCAACAAACTTTGAAATAATATGAATCCCTTTACGTCTATTATAGGCTATTCAATCGATTAATCTTGTGTCTGTGGGATTTACGCCTAATGTATATCGAATGCTTTGACGTAGTTTGCATGCATTCTGTCGCATCTTGTGTATTTGTTGGGGCGTATTCGATTAGTGTTATCTAAGAGCAAAATTTGATAGATTTTCGTTAACCTGCCGTATCTAATACTTTATTCTCTCTATAAGTAAAAACATTCGCGTTCGGTCACAATTGCCTTAGGCTTGGACAGTTTCAACAGCAAAAATATTATCTTGTTACAATAATTATTCCTTAACACATATTCTTATAAAGTTGGTTATTTAGTAAGTAGGGTGCATCACCGGGAGCTTTTATGGCCGAATACTGAAACGCTAATCAAAATTAAGACCCACTTATTCACAGGCTGTCGCTGTCTCTGCCAGCCGAAATGACAAGGGCATCATGTGACTTGAGATTCACTTAATTTAACTATCATTTCACTATTCGGCCGTTAGTGTGAAACTTTGTAGTACATTTGCCGAAACAATGATAATGCTTTTGTACAGAACGCCCGAACATTCCCGAAGAAGTGCACATATCAGAAGTGTGGTCGCGGAAAGCGAGAGTCACTTGGCGTGTGGCCCGCGGGGCTATGGTCTCCCACTACTCCCTCCAGTACCGACCCCTGACGAGGGACCTAGTGGACGAACCGTTAAACGCTCCGCTCCCCGCTCTGCTCGGCAATTGGGACACAGCCGATGTCCTGAACATTACGCTCGCTAGTTCAGACTTACTGCATATACCGTGAGTATTTATAGCGTAAAAAGGTCTATGCTTTATGTTTATGAAGAATAAAAAGAATAAAAAATATTTTATGAAAGTAATTTTGCTTTTGGGACTGTTTATGTACCTCAAAATAGAATTTTCAGCACCCTTTTTAACTAACTTTATCATTCGTTTCTGATAAAATATAAATTGTGCAATCAGATTTTGTTACAGTACACACCGTACAAATCTGTGTATTAAAATATAGTTTAGTAAATGTAGATACAAAAACAACATACATAAGATCACAACAACATTACATTACCTCTTAATACACAACAAAATAAAGTTAAAATACATACTAACTTAATATCATCTAACAGTTCCGAGGGGCCCAGTCGCGCCGGGGCCTCAGTGGCGGGTCTAGCCCCCGACACCAGATACGTACTCAGACTTGCCGCCTTCAACGACGTGGGGGCCTCGCCTCACACGCCCCCTTTACACTTCACCACGCGAGAAGAGGGTAAGTACTTTATGGTACATTCACACTTTTTGCACGGAAATGTGATAATAATAATAATAAAACGAATTACAATAGTGTGCAATGTAGATGCACTATTAAACTTTATGAGCTATGAGCCACGAGGCAAAGTATTCAATTTATATTACCTGTGAGTGTGAGTCATTATTAAGTTTTTAGAACCAAACTTTACCTGCTCGTAAATTATTAACTACAGTTATTGAAGTGTGTTTCATCTTTATTATCTCAATGATTCAGACATTGTCTAAAGTTGATTACTTACGTAACTTTAATTAACAGAGTCTTAAACATGTTGTTCCACGACCACTCAGTCAGAGTATTAAACCAAAAAAATGTTCGACCTTTTTCACAGTAAAATCCCCATTTGAAATTTTACTACCCTAAATGGAAATTGTAAGATTTTGTCGGTCGTAAAATTTATACAAAATGTATTTCCAATTAGCACCTGGAGGGATTCCACGTGATATTACTGTGAGAGCGCTGCGAGCGAGAGAGCTTCAAGTCACATGGCAGGTATTTATCTAACTCCGTATAGCTTATTCACAATTTCTGCTCTGTGTATTTTTTTATATATTTGATAATTTCTATAGACTCCACCACGCGAGACATGGCACGGCAGCCTTCTCGGCTACACAATACGCTGGTGGGAAGCAACAGAAGAAGGCAAAGCGTTAGGCGACAACGGGTCCGAGAGCGGCGCTAGTGCGGACGCCACGAGCACCACTCTCAGGGGCCTCAAGGCGGCGACGCGCTACGGGGTCACGATCCGCGCCTACAACGCCGCTGGATCCGGCCCTGTCTCGCCCCCGCACTACCGACACACACTGGAGTCACGTAAGCACAACATTTGCTTTTATCTAATGAAAATTACGTTTTAGCGGGGGGAATTTTGGCAGCAGCTCAAGACAATGTTACGTTTCATTGAGTACATCAACGTCTTTTAAATCTTCTAGTATTAGCAGCAATTTATTTTATAAACAATTTTCCGAGGGTCGCGCTTATCTGTGTGATTTGCCTAAGTGTAAATGTTACTGCTTAATTCTTGGAGTACCTAAATGTTATAAAAAATAGGATACTGCAGGATATAAGGGTTAATTCACACCGAAACGGAACAATACGCAACATGGCGCTGCATTTTTAAGTTAGCTAGCAATATTGAACTTTACTAGTTACTGTATGTGTAATTGTAAGGGTTCGAATAGCGTAGCGTCGCGAATCGTCGCGGTGTGAATTGACCCATAGTGTCTAATTTTCAAGACATTTTTTTAAAACGATTTCGTTTTAAATTTTCTTCATTTTTTTAAATGTTGTTCCAAATTGCAATATTGTATAGTACCGAAACAATATTGCAGTAAGCTTTTGTCGTATTCGTTAAAGTTGTAAGCAAATAAGAGCGCTTACAAATTCCCTTATATGGAAAAAACTTTTTAATGCAGTCGACGAATCCATTATGGCTTGTAAATATTTGCTAATAATAATATCTTATAAGCTTCAGGCTTCATTCATACGATTTTAGAAAATTACTTTACAAAAATATTTTTAAATTGTGACACTGGATACGCAACATGCATTTGTTTTAAATCAGCAAAATTAGTTAGGTAGTTAACAGTATATTTTCATATACGAATTATAAATATGGACCGAAAAATGCAAAGTACAGTAAGCAGTTGCTAAATTAAAAAGTGGACTTACAGGACTAAAATGTCTGTGACTCTTACCTTTTAGGTTTTTATTATTATTACGAATAAAAAAAAACGAATAAGAAATACTTCATTTGGGAAGTGTAGGGATTAAGTTTGTTTCGCTCACGTTTACATAATAAGGGAATGAAAATGTATTGATTAAAGGTGATGGGTTACAAAATAAGTTATAGCTATAAAGAAATCTGAACGAAGCCTTAAAAATATCAAAATAACTTAAAAAAAGTATTGAGTTTCCTTTTTGAAAATAACAGATTGAGATTAAGATAAATTATAATATTTTTTGCTAAGATTATTGTATAAGATTGACATTAAAATTAAATTTAGATCTTACTAGAGCTATCATAGATCTATTATATTGTGTTATATCAATACTTTGGTTGTTTGGCGAGTAGTTTAATACGTATTTTTGACAACATTTTAACAAGTTTATGAATTTATCTATGATATTAAAAAAAAAAATGTGTATTAACCAATAGGATGGGCTATAATATACATTTGGCCAAAGATTTCAAAACTAAAGATAGATGTATGTCACATTTGACTGATCAAATCTTCATACTGGAAAAGGTTACGCCATCTTGGTTTTCACCATACTTCAAATGTCAAAATAGCCCCAAAAATCGCAAAACTGGCCATTTAACTGGAGACCTTTTTTCCTCAACATGATTCGTCTTTAATATATACGTCTATGCATTTGGCAGAAAAATCTTTGTGCAAGAAAGTTATGCGGGCTGATTATACTGCGGAAAGCATATGTCAAAATTTCAAGATGACAAGTGTAAAACTTCGACTGTCCCGAACAACCCCAAAAGTATGAATTTGCCACATTTAAGGGTTAGTTTACACCGACACGCGACGCGATGCTGCATTTTCGTGATAGCGATTCAAATTTTTTTTTACACGTGAATCATCTTTTGTAATATTCATTACACAAGAAAATCCACATTTAATTGCAAGAGTTCGAATTTCGAGCTGCACCGATCTTCGTAGCGCGGCGCCGCTCTTGCAATGAAACGTGCATCTTCTTGACTTAAGTTCAATTTTGAATCGCTATCATGAAAATGCAGAGACCCGTTACATCGCATTGCGTCACAGTGTGAACTGACGCTAATAGAATGGTATATTATATCTTTCGTCCACATGCACATAACTGATAAAGTGTTTACCGCCACAAAGGAACTAAGTTCTGTAACCGCTCCCCGGCCACTGCTCAATGTATTCGAACTCAAAGCGGTCATCGTAAATTTTCCCATCAAAATGCAAAATGCCTTAATTGAAGCGTGGCCTACGCGATCTGGGTCAAACGATCCCAAACAAATTGATAGCGTTTTTATACGATTTTGTTCTTTTAACGGTTTTTTGATACGATTACAGCACAATGCATATGTATGGGCTTTAATTTCGCATGGGATTTTTTGTTTTCTTATGCAATATATTTTGTTTTATTGAGTTTTTGTCAATGATTTCAAATACAAGAAAATGTTACGCCATCTTGATTTCAGAAGACTTTGTCAATTATATGCGGAGGGCGGACTAATTATACTGCGGAAAACAAATGTCGAAATATTAAGATAAGACCTCAAAAGTAGGGCAGCTTAAGTGTGGACACTTTTGGCCACAACATGCCTCGTCTATAATATGTAGGTCTATGGTTTTTAGGATTCCGTAGTTCTCAGAACCCTTATGATTTCGTCATGTCCGTCCGTACGTCTTCGGCTTATCGTCTTTACGTGTAGGGGACTGCACGTAAAGTGGGGATGTTTTTTATTCTCGCGTCCATGCCATAGTGTAGGGTATCATTAGATAGGTCTCTTAAAAACATTGAAAGATTTCTAAGACAATTTTTTGATTTATTTATCTGCTTGGGAGATATTCAACTACAAGGGGTTCTTTTTTGTTAAAATAGGTCCTCTAAAAGCTAAACGGCTGGCTCGACAAAACTGAAAAAAACCATGATGGTAGTCCATGCGATGAACTTTAAAGGAAAATTATAACGGCTTAAGTGACTTTGTCAGTTTAGGAGTTATAGATGCCTATCTCATCAAATGTGCCTACTTCGGAAACTTGGTGCAAAAATAACGAGATAATAAGTAAACATGTAAAATATCGGTACAATGGTACGGAACCGATGACGAGTCCGACTCGCGCATGGCCGGTTTCTAACCGACTTCCAAAAAAAGGAGGCGGTTATACGTTCAGCTGTATATATATATATATTTTGTTTGTTCAACGATAACTCCGCCGTCTGTTTACCGATTTTCAAAATTCTTATTTTAATGTAAAGGGTATAATTTGAAGTTGGTCCCTTTGTTACCAAAAGTGGTGACCTGATGATGGCATCCATGAGGAATCGAGGGAACTCCTCAATATTTATATGGACACATATAGTGATATTGACTTTTTCTGAAATAACCCAAGCATATGCTACCAAAAGTAAGATTCTGTACCAAGGTATACGCTGGATCCAAAAGCACTGAACAGAACTCCTCAGTCTTTAAAGATACGCGTTTGGAAATTTCGACATTTAAGGTATATGCTTGCAAATAAAGATTTGCAAGCATATACCTTACATTAATCATCATCATCATCATCATCTTATATACAATACCTAATGGAAGCTTGGCGCGTATTCAATTATAAATTCGATAGTTTATTTTAAAAGTTCTAAAAAGGTGTTAATAATTATATAATATATATGACTAAAAAGGCAAAAATTATTATTTTTAACAAAAAATTAAACCTACTTCCAAAGTAAAAATACACAAAAAAGTATGAAATAAATCTTATTTTCTAAATAATTCCACTTTTAAATTCGGTTAATCTATATATTAAAACGTGAAGCGAAAATTTCAAGTACAGTTTTATAAGAATTGTGCGTACGGATGAGAGTGAAATTTGGCACAATTAAAGTTTATGCTGGGGAAGGCGTGCAAAAAGCTTAAATTTCTTAAAACAATACTTATAAATACATTAAATTAATGAAAATATCTGCAACACACACTACCATGGACTTGGTTCACACATAGACACAGTTATTCATTATTGTCATTGCATATGAGTTTTGACGTTCGGTTTCATCGTGAAAAACAAGAGTGAAAATTTTATTTTTCGTAATTATAATGGAACTGGACTGATATTATTTTAATTATTACATTAATTATAGTTTAAAACTATATTCGCTACCTCAGTTAGCTCACACTACCTACCGTGCGTTTGATATAATTTTATTACACGTTGAAGTTTGTCAATTTGTCACAACATTTTTTTTTTTTTTCTATCTAAGAGGCAAGATGATAAATAAGAAGGTAGGTATATGTTTGAATACAAAAAATAGTATAGCTGGCTCTCACATTATCGCACGCGATATGCGACATCGTATCGCATAATGTGAAAACGCTCTAATACGTGAAGTAAAAATCAAGTTTTCACGGTTTTCGACCTATTTTAATAGCCATCGTCACGGTCCAGTCTGTAAATCCAGCAGCCTGTCAATAATTAATTTATATCTTTTTATGTGTTATCTGTATATAGTAGTAAATATCCATGCGGATTTACAGAAGGCTGAGTAGACTGAATACTAGGGCATCAAATTTTTGCGGGTGGTAAATGAGGCCTCAACATTTTTGCTATTATGTAATATTATGATTTATCCAAATTGAACCTGCGAAATTAGATAAATTTTTGCACGCTCGCTTTCAACGTACAAAACATATTAATATTATCATTATAATATAATTTGCGCTGTTGTTTATATTTAAAGAACATTTTCAAATACTTATTTGGTACAAACTTAAACCAGGACAATTGTAAAACCACAATGATTGTACTCTTGAATAGTATAAGAAGAGTAATTTTGAGACGGAAGATTGAGGGGGCGGGGCAAAGTTGAACAGCCTAAGGGCGGCAAATGTCTGGCGGAAATCCGGCACTGAAAATATCATAGACAAATTTTATACATCTTTATTGCGTATCTAATGGCAAACGAACCCTAAAAATTTAAACTAAAAAGTTTAAATATGAATTATGGTCGAATTTCGGCCACGGGGCGATCTCTAGAGTTATTTAATATGACTATTGGCTTTAAATATATTGCGTATAGATTCCATACAAGTGAACTGAACATAAAAATATCAAAGTAAGTTTAAGTTTAAGAGTTTATATCTGTTCTATTATCTACTTTGAAAGCTTTGCACTAGATGCATATGATAGTATTAGCTTTTGCGCGAGTCTTGTGATAAAGTGAATCCGTTTAAAAAATAGGTTTCCTTTTCTATTAGTTCCACGCAAACGAGTTGCGGGCAGCAGCTAGTACATAATAATATTTAAGACTACTTTATGTTCCTATTTCAAATCAATAAAAGAAAACTATTTCGCATCTAAAATACAAGAATTTATAAAAATTATAGCGAGCTGCTTCACTATTATATAAAACCGTTGCAAAAAACTTTTAGACTTAGCGCTGAATACGCTGCTCATTCCTGTTCAGTAGTCGTGTTAGGTACAAAAATGCTCTCCGAAAATGCTTCAACGTTTTAGCGTTCGCAAAAAGTTTCCATTTAATTACTTTGAAACACCAGACATAGTAAGGCTGTGCCTTGGATTTTTTTGCGATACACTCATCTACGTGAGTGCGTATAGAGCTGTAGGCACAATGTTTTAAGAGTTTAAGAGTTTTGTACTGACATACGACGCTACAGGGAAAATAAATGTTTGGCTGTTGTGTCCGTCCTTATAATTTTGTAGATAAAGACTTAGCGTCGTTAGCAGTCGCTCACCATTGGGATTAGAGCTTAGAGCATTAAGTCAACGATTAGGGCAATGATTTCAAAACAAAGTGTGGCCTCTGACGATACAATTGACGGAAAAAAACTTCATACAAAAAAGTTACACCAGTTCCTGATTTCAGAAGATTTTGTCAATAAATACGGATTATAAATACGGATTATAATACGGATTATAAATACTGGTTATACTGCGTAAAGCAAAAGTGCGTACAAATATACAGACAAACAAACATTTAAAAAACATATATTGTTTTGGGTTCTATTTTATTCATTTCAACTGAAAACGCCGTATAATATTTTGTCGTGATAATTATTGCGTTATACACAACGAGTGTGTAATAATCGTAGCTAATCTTCAATACAACCGTCAACCACGTTCTTAATGTCTTCCAGTAATCATAGTTTTTCTATGGAAATGACATTTGTACTGTATATTCATCCAAAAACAGCCTCCGTGGTCCATTGGGGTAGACCTAGGACTCTCGACTCGGAGGTCGTGAGTTCGGTTCCCGTATAAAACAACATAAAATGTTGTTTTCAAGTTTGGTTAGGACAATGCAGGCTGATCACCTAATTGTCTGACAAGAAAGACGATCCCTGCGTCGGATGGGCATGTAAAAAGTCGGTCCTGCGCCTGGACACTATAAAACAACTCCTGCGTAGCTGGCCCGGTTTCAATGAAACCGGCCACCGTCACCGAAATCGGTGTGGGGAGCTATTTTTTTCATCCAAAACAGTTATAACTCCATTTGGCTGGGTATGGCCCTATCATCTTTTATTATCTACTGCCATTAGTGCACAGGGAGGAAGTTCGGTTGGTTGCCAAACTCAACGTTGATGTTCACAACACACTTGCCAGCCGCTTATTAATTACTGTTTGTGAGTTTGTTTGTATGTTAAGTAAGTGATGGAAGATGCAAGATACATCATTAGGGTTATATAATTTAAAAACATAACGCATTTATTGCGTTGGTTTGGTTTTTTTATGCAAAACATAATAAAGGGATTTTCATTAAGAGCGCACGAACTTTGAAATGAAACAAAACAACCTGCTTGAGACATATAATAACATTTCTTATAATATTGTAAAGGAAATTTGATAATATTATGTATGGAATGAAAGTTAGCCAAATGAACGGCGTGACACCGCTGGAGATAAATTTTTGACGATATCATCGCATAATAGGCTAGTATCATCTATCAAAATCAAACGCTATAAATTTGTTATTTATATAGCTCCTATCATAAGAAATACGAGTACAACACTATTTTGTTATATAAATATGCGATTTATTTATAATTTCGAAAATAAAACTGTAGTTTTATTATTTGTATGTCACGTGACCTAAAACGCCAGCAGGCATATTTTTCTTTCAAGTGACGTCATAAGAACTTAAAAATCGAATAAACAAGGGCGAAACATAACATTTCTTATAATATTGTAAAGGAAATTTGATAATATTATGTATGGAATGAAAGTTAGCCAAATGAACGGCGTGACACCGCTGGAGATAAATTTTTGACGATATCATCGCATAATAGGCTAGTATCATCTATCAAAATCAAACGCTATAAATTTGTTATTTATATAGCTCCTATCATAAGAAATACGAGTACAACACTATTTTGTTATATAAATATGCGATTTATTTATAATTTCGAAAATAAAACTGTAGTTTTATTATTTGTATGTCACGTGACCTAAAACGCCAGCAGGCATATTTTTCTTTCAAGTGACGTCATAAGAACTTAAAAATCGAATAAACAAGGGCGAAAGTTAAATGTAAATTTCATGCACTACACACGCACATATAAATTTTTTTTATATGTGTATAAGGTTTCTGTTCTTATGACGTCACGTTAATGGTGGCTGTCGTTTTGGCGCAAACATTTATCATTTAAACCAGGTATGGGCAACCTTTGACATGTTGAGGGCAAACTTTAGCGTGCAAATACGTTCGCGGGCCGCGTTTAAAAGTACTTAGTGCATTTTAAAGTAGTGATAATATTTTTTGCGATAGATATTAGACATGAAATAATACGACAATGTTATTATAGTACAATTTATTAAAATAACAAAATGAAATTTAAAAAAATGGTACATTATAAATAAATCGTTAAATTTGCAATTGTTACAAACTACGAAAGTTAAATACACCGAAATCAATGAGACACTTGAGCTTGAATTTGGGAAACTAATCCATCGATATTGGGATTAATTCCACTGATACAAAGACGTAAAGAATTTTCCAAATTATCGTCAGTCAGTCTTGTACGATGTGTTGATTTATTAACTTTCATCAATGAAAAGAACTGTTCGCATTTATAAGTACTGCCAAACGCACAAATCAATCTTCTTGCGAATTTTCTAAGCTGCGAAAAATTGTCTTTTTCTAGGTATTTTTTGTAGAAATCGCACAACTCTACGTCTTATAATTTGGATTTTAGGAGTGAGTTTTCTTGAATCTCGATCAACTCCATTTGTAAGTGTATTGGAGCATTTTGTACATTACATTTTGTAGGAGTAGCAAATAAACTGAAACAGTCTTTCATGTTTTTGAAGTCGCTAAATCTGTTCGAAAATTGTTCCGACAGTAACTTTAGTTCTTCAGCATATTGAGCATAAGCAATATTTTCATACGCAGACAGCGTGTTGAAATAGTAACTGTTACCAGACAGCATCTGTGACTCCCACAAGCGTAGTTTGATCTGAAACGCTTTCAAATGGCTGTACAAATCATTTACTAACTGTCCTTGTTTTTGAAGTTTCAAATTTAAATCATTCAAATAAAAAATAAGTCACATATCCATTTTGGGTCACTTAATTCAGATAGTGGTTTATCTTTTATTTTCATAAAGTCTGCTATCTAATTTCTAAGCTCGTAAAACCGTTTCAACATTTTTCTTTTGCTCAGCCATCTGGCTTCACAATAATATGTTACGTCGTTATATTCAGCTGATATTTCATCCAAAAACGCCGTGAACTGACGATGGTTAATCCCTCGGGATCGAAGAAAGTTGATGGTTTTTACTACCACATTCTCAACATTCTGGAGTTGAATGGACTTAGAACACAAGTGCTGTTGGTGGATAATGCAATGAAGGACTATGAAATCAACTTTTTGCACATTTAATTCTGTTGCTTTTTTTCAAAATTCCGATGAAACCTTTACGTAAGCCGACCATAGAAGGTGCACCATCAGTGCATACTCCAGTTAATTTTGACCATGGCAAGCCAAAACTTGTAAATACCTTTTGAACTTGAATAAAAATATCCTCTCCTGTAGTGGTTCCTTTTAGCGGCTGTAAAGCAAGCAATTCCTCAGTAACAGTGAACTCCTTATCAACACCTCGAATAAATATATATATTTGTAGTTATTATATATTTATATTTAGATATATATATCTATATTTATAGCCAATTGAGATGTGACAGAAAAATCGGTGCTCTCGTCTAATGCTATGGAAAATGATTCAAAACTAGCCATACGGTCAGTCAATGTTGTTTTTATATCATTAGCCATCATTTCTATACGTCGATCAACAGTTCGTCTTGACAAACAAATTTTTTCAAATTTATTTTTATTTTCAGGACACAAAATACCGCAATCTTCTAACATACACTCCTTGATAAATTCTCCTTCGGTAAATGGTTTTAATGCCTTTGACAATTTTGAGTTAACTATAAAACTAGCTTTCACAACATTATCAATTTGTGTTCTTTGTTTATGAAACATTTGTTGCTGTTTTTCCAAATTTGCGGTAAGCTTCTGGATTTTGTCTGTTCTTAATTGTCCTGTCAGTGAGTGCAGCGTAGCATGCTTAGTTGAGTAATGCCTCTTTATATTAAATTCTTTCATTACTGAAATGGATTCATTACACAGCAAACAATTAGGCTTACCATTGTGCAAGATAAAAAAGAATTCTTCAGTCCATTTTTCTTGAAACTGGCGACCCTCTGTATCTACTTTTCGTTTCTTTCCACCAGACATGTTTTTTTTTTAAATTTATTTTAGGACGCTCAAACAACACGGTCATTAGCGACCACTGACATCATTTTTGTTTACTTTTCGTTCAATAAACTTAATAACAAACTATAGTTAGTAACCACTCAAGATGCACACAAAGTCACAAAGCAAGTTGACGGCTCGAGCATTTCGCTAGGATATGGCTTGTCCAAGTTATCACCTCGGTAGCTCAAATAGAACTGAACTAACGTTCGGGCCATCCACCCGCTTATATAGACAAAATGAAGGAATAATCTGGAATAAACTAGTTTAGAATAATTGAGAAGCAACAAATCTTTTGATGTGTCGCCCGTTAGGCGGCAAACCTCAAATAATTTGATCGAGCAAGCCAAGTGGCGGCGATTATCAAAGAGTGAGGCGGCAAACATCAAAGGATTTGTTGTTGTATGTTTTTTGTATGGATTTGTTGTATGTTTGCCGCCTCACTGTCACTCCCGTGAGTATAAGTTCCTAATGTAATATTTTTTTAATTGGGTTTTTTTCAAAATGTCTCGCGGGCCGGATCCGGCCCGCGGGCTGGTTGTTGCCCATATATTATTTAAACTTTAATCATTTTTTCTTTGCATAAAGAGATATTATTTCCAGGAAATAAAAATACTAGTTGACTAATGAATTGATACGAACATTTTAAAATATATTTGAAAAAATGTAGAATAGCATATTAGGGCTCAATTTCACCAAGAACACAAGTCGTGTCATTTTTTGGGCCGCAATAATAATATTTAACTGTGGTTTGTCTGCTTGTCTGCGTAGACTCGAGGTTTGACGTATCCCCTCAGAAAGTAACCGAGCTTTGTTAAATCACACGATTTCGGTGGTCAGTTGATGTCACCACCGCGCGAGATGACAAAGCCTTAAAATTATCATTCAATAAATGTAGTATTTTCGCATGATTTAAAGCTCGTCTTGTTGGAACTACATTTTTGTGAGATCCATACCATCTATCGTCGTCGTGTAGGCCACAATTTCTTTATTTAAAACGCTGAAAATTGGACGCAACACACGCACACAACGTTGGACAAATAGAACACCGATTTCAATATCAATGTATTTGTGCATTGTTGAAGTGTTCAGATTTATATGGTCCTGTCTCAATAAGTGTTCATCAAATTTTACAGCTTTAGTTTCACTATATGCGCTGTCAAAGTTCAAGCGTCGGCGTCCCTATTGAAAAACTCTTTTTTATGCAAAGTGCATAGGTCACTATGCGCAAAAAAAATTGTACACAATGATTTCCATGTTTCACATTTGTTAGACAAATGTCAGAAAATCCAATTTTTATAATATTGATTTATAGAAAACGATAGCTTTTATAATATTGTTTTAAAGAAAACCATTCCTTGATATTTGATAGAATAAAATTTATCTTATTTATACGGCTTCAGCAGGCTCCTCCATAAAAGCCTTTGTTGTGCTGCTTATTGTGACAATGAAATATTTTACAGCCGCATAAAATGTATGTTTTTCCCGAGTTTTTTACGGTACAAAAAACTGTCATTTTACAAAAATAGGATTGATTTAAGTGTAAATAAGCGATTATGCGACCATTGATTTTGTAAGGTAAGGTAAAGCAGTAAAGTTGACTGGCAGAAAAAGACTGCACTATGGCATTAAGTCTGCCATTGTGCAAGAAAGTGTAAAATAAATAATTAAATAATGCAATTGCTCTTGCTTAAAGACCCTGGACTTAGAGAGTCTCACGACACCTATTTGACGCTATGACGTCAAATGCCTCTAAGTCCAAATTTCAGCAACTTATTGAAATGAAGTTTAACGCTGAGCTTCGGTTTAAGATCCGTCTGTCCCGTTCTAACACTGAATGAGAGAGAGAGATTGAATCCGAGTTTAATGTTAAGCTGGTTTAAAGAAGTTTGGTGAAATCGGATTACTATACGGATACTCTGGATTATTTGCTACACAGAGCACTTTAGCTACCGATCTACCTTGCCTAGCCATATCGTCCATAACCAACAGAAGAATGTGAATTTGGTGCCCAATTCGATGCGACACATCTTATCGATCTTATTACTATGACAAACACTTTAAAATGTGTATACCGAGTTTGTCAGCGACTGTACATTGTATTCTCTTCAACAGCGCCCACCGGTGGCCCCGAGAACTTATCCTGCATGTCTAGCAGTCCCACGTCCCTCCGCGTGTCCTGGCGGCCGCCCGCGGTTGACGTGCGCGGGGGCACCATCACGCACTACACGTTACAGTATACACGACTGGACTCGGATCCGCTACAGCCGGCGCAGGACGCGCATTTGAGGGTTCAAGTAAGTGGACGTAGAGGAGTGGTAAAGTACACCTACACCGTACTTTGGAAGTCTCGCAGGAGCGTTCTCCTTATAAAATTTGTTCAAATTTATTCAACAAGGAAATACCAAGTAAATACCATTAAACCCCCTTACCTACTAATAAAATATTTATACAATGCATAACATTATAGAACGTTCCTGTATTTGTCTGTCAAGTGAGTTTTCCAACGTACCAGACAAAGACAACAACGTTGTATAAGTTATTCGTTGTGTTAATAATTTTATTGGTGTAGGGCTTCTACATAAACCTGCGATGCAGCGTCGCATTGCAAAAATGACGTCATACAGTCCTACAATTATCACATTAATAATTATGTATTTTATGGTTATGTGGCGCCATTTTTGCGAGGCTACATACATCGTAACGCAGTTTTGTGTGCAAGCTCTTAAAGTGTATTTTAATTTTGTGTCTATGTGTTCAATGAGAGGAACAACACTTTGTAGTAATTTGAAATCATCTTATAAGAATCTGCTAACTTGTTATGCAAAAAACATCTTATGTAAAAGGCCGGATGTCAATCTGTCTTTCCGTAATTTAAGAGACATTCATCGCAAGATTAAAAAAACTTTCTTTAGCAAGCTGTAAAAGGCACGCTGAAGGCACGTATAAAAACATCTCCGAACAAAGCTTTGTTGTACAATACAGGGCGAGGAAGCAACAGTGTCTCGCTTGACGCCGTACGCCGAGTACGAGCTAAGGGCGCGCGCACACAACGCCGCGGGGGAGGGACCGCTGTCTCTCCCGCAAATGTGCAGGACCGATGAGGACGGTGAGCGTGAATACCAACAGTATTTAAAGCCTAGTAAAGCAAGGACAAGCGCAAACAATGCGGCTGGAGAGGGACCGTTTAGATATTACATTAGAAAATTATTTTAATGTCCTTATGTGATTAAAGGTAAAATCTCTATCTTATACTTTAAACGGGACAATCTTGTATATACATAATCGGTTTCTCGAAAACGCCTGCAAGTATTGCCATGGAATTTAGTATGCAGGGAGTTTTGGGGGGAGAAAAATTGTTCTAACTGGGTCTCACTCCTGGAATAGGCGCATTTTAAGTTATATATGTTTTTTTCTTTCGTCGTACAACAAAATATTAATAATTTCCACTTTAATATATTATGTCATATATATATGACATATTATGTCAGTCCGATTTGCAGTTTGGTACGAGTATGTATAATTTTTGCGTTGTTCGGAAATTCGAAATGTGGTGTTTGTGGTTATTTTTTTATTTACCTATTACAACTTACTAATCTCCCGAGCGAAGCTCGGTTACCCAGATACTAAAATTATTTAACTGTTAAGAACGTCATTATGATAATTAGATTTTAGGTGTGAATTGTGATTTTATAAACTGTAACATGAATACGGTTAATTCTACTACTATTGTAAATGTGAAAGTTTGTGAGGATGGATGGACAGATGTTTGTTACTCTTTCACGCAAAAACTACTGAACGGATTTCTATGAAATTTGGTATGGTAGTAGGTTAGGCTTTGGATTAAAACATAGGCTAGTTTTTATTCCGAAAAAGTACAGAGTTCCCGTGGGATACTATATTTACGCGGGCGGAGCCGCGGGCAAAAGCTAGTATACTTATAACTGTCTCCTAACAATGCTCGTGTACATACTGTCGACAGTACCCAGCGCGCCGAGCGGCATGAAACTGATAGCGTTGAGCGAGCGCTCCCTGAGAGCTTCCTGGCTGCCCCCTCACGAGCCTAATGGAAAACTAACACACTACTCCCTGTACGTTAAAGATCTGTCCGGGTAAGTGTAGCTAACGTTATTTGATGTGAGAAGTTCTGCGGTTCGATGTAGCGATAAGTAAAGTGCTTGACTTTGTTACTTAGTTAAATATATTTTGTCTG
The DNA here is from genome assembly GCA_037179445.1 of Phengaris alcon alcon. Lineage (NCBI taxonomy): Eukaryota > Metazoa > Arthropoda > Insecta > Lepidoptera > Lycaenidae > Phengaris > Phengaris alcon. The sequence goes on from JAYRCH010000518.1 coordinate 75,794, forward strand.
TTAACTACGATATGTGACGACACAAATAGATATGTTATATGACTATTTCCTGTAATACTTTTTACTTCGAAGCCAAAGGAAGGGTAATGATTTTGGCAGTATATATATGAATGTATGTTTATTTGTTACCACCACCACACCATAGCGCCTAAACTACTGATCCGATTTTAATTTATGCGGTGTCAATAGATTCGTAAAGATGGCCCGAGTAACATATATAATTTACGAAGGCTATTGTAGGGGACTGTATTATTCCACAGGGTTTCAACCGCCGGCTCAGATTAGACTCGAAGATAGCAAGGTTACACCGATTTGGGCAGAGCCGGGGCGATAATAAAAACACTATTTGAGAAGAACGATTTTCACTTTTTTGCTTTGCTTACCTGGCTCATGGCAATGCCGTATAGAGAGCCCCGCCTGTACGCCTCTTTCGAGCCGATTTGTCATCTCACTTTTACCTCTCTATACGGCTATTTTCCATAATTTTCCCTATTTTTCATGAGCCAGGTGAAGCAAAACGCGTTGTGTGAAATTCTTTCTTGTCATGACCATATACATAAACCCTTATATACTAGGGATCTTATTCTATAAAAAAGATATTTACAACTTAAAGCTTACCATATAAGAAATGTTCTACATTTTTACCATTATTTTCTTAATAAGTACTTAACCCTTTATTATATAATCTTAATCGTTACGCTACACATTAGGTATTATGTTTATTCATATAAATCAAAGAAGCTACGTTAAAATTAGCTTTAGTTAAAAATATATAAGCAAAATAACCTGCACTTGATAAAACACCATTTAACACGACTTTTACACGCTGATGCCATATAAATCTATACATATAGTCACTGAGTATTCACTATTATAGTTTTATGTACTATTTTAAATTACGCGTTTATCGTTCACATTTAAATTCACTCATGTTTTACGTTACGAGGCCGCTGTCCTTAACAGCTATATATAATGTACGTTGTCGGGTTATAGTTTTTTTATAACTATCGCGTTGTGACGTCACACGCCCTTAACGTTTTGATGTCGTTATTTTAATCACTCACGAAGTTATATTGTCCTTGGTAATAGGTAAGATTTTTTAAGAAAAGGGAAAGCTGTTAGATGCTTTTACACTTTTATATTTGGTCAATATTGACTGTTAAAATCATGTACGTTACTCTCAAAAGCTTTCACAGGATAATTTAAATATTATAAGTCCACATCGTTTGCTCCAAGAACAAAGTGTCCCAGTTTTTCACTACACTTGGCGCGGATCTCTCTCGCGTATGTAGAGTACCTAGTCGATGATGGTGATGATGACTATCTCCTTCTCACTTAGGTCTCAAGAGGCGAACATCACCCGTATCAACGCGTGCACCGAGAGCGAGGGCGCAGTAGAGTGCATGAAGTCTCTGCGTGGGCTCCGGCCTGGTCGGACATACGAGGCCTGGGTCAGAGCGGCCACGGGCGTGGGTGAGGGGCCTCCGTCGTCGGTGGTGGCCTGTCAGACTAGTGCTTTGGGTAAGACGTATTTTATTCAGATCAAAGATTTCAAAAATAAACATAGCCTATGAAGGACAAATCTTCACACAAGAAAAAGTTACGCCATCTTAATTTTACCATACCTCAAATGACAAATTGGATGCAAACAACACATGGACATGTGGGGACAGTTTTCGCCTCAGCATGCCTCGTCCATAATATAAACGTTTACGATTCAGATAATTTTATCGTTAATGCCATAACATAGAGAACACCACATTAAAATACACAAAATTATGACGCAAGTCACTTTAAATTTTTCTCTCTTCTCCATTTTTTTCAAAATTTGTTTTTTTGATTTATTGTTTTTATACTTTTTAAGTAGCTAATGTGCTATTTTATTATTGTTTATACCATTAATGCCACTAACTATTAAAAAACTATGAAATGGACATATAAATAGGATCATATAAAAAATGTTGGTGGAAAAGTTTTGACCACTCAACCGCTGATAGAAGCTGCTAATTCCACACTATCATTAATTTCTGTGTGCATCACTAAAATGTTGTAAAGCTCACACTTTACAGAGGTTAAGCTTAGCAAGCTTTTGTTGCTTAGTGTCGAATATCACATTTTTACAATATCATTTTTAAATTGTTGAATAGAGGTACATAAATCTAAAATAAAAGCTTATTTAAATGAAGCGATTGAAAATTACAAGCAAATAAAAAAAATTGACCACCATCTCTTTCTCACAAAACGATTTGTGACGTCACAATCTGCTACCGCTATACATTGTTTGATGACAAACGTATGGCGGTAGCACATCCTGACGTCGCAGGCCGATATATCGCTCTCTTTTTTATTGTAAATTTAAATTGTTTGTATCTTCGTTCTTTGTTAACATTTACAAAAATGCGTTTTGGTCGTTTATTATCACTTTGTCTTACATCGAATACTTAGACGAAAAATATTTTTTTTATCAACATAACTTCCTATATTCCAACAAAGGTGATAACTGGTAACCCGTTACGTAAACGTATACCACGTACACTATTGTATCGGCCGTGTCCAGGATACAACTATATCCCATTCCTTTGTAGCCCCGGCCCGGATATCATCCTTCGGCGGAGTAGCAGTGGGTGCAGCAGCGAGTTCCCTATCGCTGCGTTGCGTGGTGGCCGGAGTACCGCCGCCGGCGAAGCGCTGGCTTCGGGGGGGCAGCCCCCTGCAGCCGCGCTCGCCTTTCCACCTGGACGGAGACGCCCTGCTCATACGGAGTAAATGTGACTTTCAAATGATGCTTGCGGGAATCCGTTGCTAACTGATCAACACATAGCTCAAAACTCTGATGTTAAACATAATAATATTAGGTTGTTCGAAATGAATTGCGGATATTTTGGCAACATTAAAATTAATACCTAGAGGACTCTCTAAGCAGCAGTCTCAGTGTTTACCCACCAAACTTTACATGGGGAGTTTCAGAATCAATTTCAGGAATACATGTTATTGAATATCAAATAAGCAGATCCTACTACAATTATAAATGTGCAAGTTTGTGAGGATGGATGGATATTTGTAACTCTTTCATGCAAAAACTACTGAACGGATTTTGACGAAATTTGGTATAGGCTACCTTTTATCAAGAAATAGTACAGTGTGATACCGGATCCGCGGGCAAACGGTAGTAGTAGTATAGACTTGATGTAAACCGCGTCTACCTCCCGCGGAAACCGCACATTTTGCCTATGTAGCCTATGTCCTATCCCGTGGTCAACTCTATACCTGTGCCAAATTTCATCAAAATCGGCCCAGTAATTTCGGAGCCCATTCAATGCAAACAAATAAACAAATAGACAAACAAACCTTTCCTCTTCATAATATCAGTGAAGATAAATGAATCGTTTTGATATCATACACAGATTTTTGGAATTTGTACCATACAAAACGGATTTGATGTTGGTTTGAGGTTTATATTCTTATATACCTTATAAACCTATTCTTATAAACCTTTTACAGTTTTAACATGTCGGGCCTGGATTTTGTAGAACTGTATTATTGTAGAATTTATTTAGCAGAATCGACCTTCCGATCTCACAAACAATTTTTCACCAGGTCTAGAGCTCTCCCACGCCGACAACTACACCTGTCTAGCCGAGAACCCGCACGGTTCCGACTCGGTGACCTGGCGAGTGTTCGTCCTCCGACCTCCAACACCGCCCGGGCTGGCGCTGTTAGAGGCCAGGTCACGGGAGCTGGAGATCGACCTACGACCTGCGCCGCGGTCGCCCGGACACGCGCTGCCCAAGGCGTACACTTTGCATTGGAGACTAGCTTCGCCTGAGGTAAGTTTTAAAAGTTACATTATCCGGTGTATCAATTCACTTATGTGTAATAAGGGCTAATAAGTGACAAATAGCTTATCCGGAAGTTTTGTCGCTGCTTACTTTATACTGAGCGACAGAGACAAAACTTCCGGATAAACTATATTTATCACTTATTAGGCGATTGTGGCCCTAAGTTATACATTAACCCCCATACTAATAACAATATTTACACAACGGCTAACTTATACAACGTTGCTGTCTTTGTCTATGAAGTGACGACGTTTACGACGTGTAACTGATTTTATTATGTAAGTTAAAACTATTGAAAGCAGATGATGTTTTTATAGATTTTCAATGTTGTGAAATGCAAATGATATTAAAAATAAATACGTGGCGTGTTTAATGTGTTGAGGGACGCATACAAACGCATAGCAAGAAATTTTCTTTTCTGCCTCTAAAAAGAAAAATTGACTATGGATTTTTGGGCAAAATAACCTAAATATTATACTTGAAACGAGCAATTCTTGTATATATATCATCAGAACCTCGGAAACGGTTTTAAGTATTTCCATGAAATTTGGTATGCTCGTTATAAGAGAAAAATTGAATAGTATAAAAATATAAAAATATATATAAAAATTAATATATTAATTAATATTCTATACTATAAAAATTAATCTCGTTTTGGGGGAGAAAAATCGGTTTAGCTAGATCTTATCCTTGGTATACCGCTTATTTTTCAATAATTTCGGCACTGTTAATGTCAGTCCGAAAGACAGATTGGTATGTTTAATAATTCTTCCAACCTAATGCGTATCTATAATTTTTGCATTGTTGGTAAATTTGTGTGTCGGGTTCGAATCCCGGTCGAATAAATATTTTTATGACTCTTATTATTATTTTAAATATCATAAAAAGAAGATTTACAAGTTCAGTTATAATATCTTTAAGAACTAGGTACATCAGAAATGAGTTCTGCAAAATTAATAAAATAACCCAGATTAGTCTGTAAGAATTTATATGGATATACGAATGTGTGGATGTTTGTTGTTTGTTTGTTGTGATGAGACTACTTTTTACACAGCAAAATCTATGGTTACCGTGGGATTTCTTTTTGCGCGTACAAAGTCGAAGGCAACATCTTGTCTAGTTATTAATATAAAGAAGTACTTAGTGCAAGTTTGCAATCTCATACAAAATTATTGCCGGGCCGAAACCTGGCAATTTAATTACAATGATCGCTTATAAGAATTACGCTCAAACGTATCTTTTATATTACTTTTCACGAAATTAATTCGCTAGAGTAGACAAAATTAGCTTCTAAACGAACATTAAAGTAACTTATTAAATTTTCAACGATTATATTGATATATAGATATTTGGTATACGTTATATATTGTACATAAATATCTAATATTTTGTAAGAAACGTTTTAGAAGACAAAATGTTATTTGCCCAGATTAGCCGCTTTTCAATATTCTCTTTGATAACTGCTGGTTATAGTGCATGCGGGAAAATTAATATTGAATCCATCATTAATTTTAATATTTAGATACTAAAATACATTCTGTGCAAAGACATTAGATTTCGAGTTTCTGCTTCTTGCGTTGCGTCATTGCGTCTTTTTTCAATGCAAGTTAGCTAATATTATTTTATAGTTTATTTTGTATCCTAAGCGGAAATTATTAATTAATAAATTATTAAGGCCTTTGTAAAATATATAAATTATAAAATATGTATATTGTAGACACTGTTCAGATCCAATTTAAACAAAAACTAACGAACAATAGTATACTGTAATATGAATGTAAATTTTAGGGGTGGCTCTCCATACATGTGAAGTGGGGGTGAAAAATATTTTTTTTCTCTACCCAATCGTGTGGAATATCGTTGAATAGGTCTTTTTAAATAGATGTAAAGTTTCATACGTGACTTGTTTACGTTTTGTAAAAAGATTTATAAGTTAACTTATAGTTTTCCATGCTGATAGATCATGCCAAAAACTACCTATATAAATTATTTTGAGCGAAATCACACAATAACTTTTAAATTAATTAAAAGAAAACCTATTGCGCGTTGATAGTTAGGGAACTCTCCTTAGACATGTGCTGACATGCTTTTGGTTAGGTTATTTCTTTCGTCACGCAACAATATTATATTTGTACGGGTCAATGTGTCATTGCACTCGTGCGCCTCGCGTATGTCCGCGCGTGCATCTTAGATAAGCATTTTTGTAACATATATATTTAATCATTATTTACAATAAACGCAGTTCGTTATTACGCACCAAACGGGGTTCATCATTTATACCCTATATCAGCATCAACCTATCAGAACAGCATCAGCGTACAGCATCAGCAGCATCTATCATCCCTACTATCAGCAGCATCTATCATCTTTATCATCTAAGTGTAGCTCGCTACAATATCAATAATTTCGACTCTATTATAATAGTTCGATTGGCAGTTTGATATGCGTTTGTTTAATTTTTGCTTTGTTCGAAAATTCGTAATGCGGTGGGTTCGCATCCCGGTCAGATAAAAATATTTATGTAAGTCTTTTAAATTTTTAAAATTTATCAGAACTCCAAGCAAAGCTCGGTAACCCAGGTTACAAATTATGAACATTCATAGTATAATTATTTATGTTCAATTTGTCGCAGGGAGAATGGCGTATACAATCAGCGAGTCCCGGGCCGGTAACCCTCACCGGTCTGCGCTGCGGCTCCGCGTACCGCGCGTACGGCTCCGCGGGAGGCGCCCCGGCCTCCGAGATATCCATACGCACGTCTGGCGGACCGCCTATTGCGCCGACTGACACTAGGTACATTTTTTTTTTTAAATAAAACCTTACAGCTAGTCAGCTAGTACAAGATGAATGACAGAGTAACATAATAAGGCCAATTACAAGTTTTCACGAATAAATAATATAATTTTTGTAATTGAGGTTGACATTGATTAAGCGAGCAAAGGTGATAAATTTTTTGTACTTAAATTATTAGCGATAAAATATGATTAACAATAACATTATAATAAGGTTAGAATTTCTCTGAGATTTTTTATAGTTAGTTTAGTATAATTTAGGATAAAAAATCGTAAAGGCTGATTTTAATACTTTATGGAACCAGAATACTACATAGCATAATGAAAGAAGTTAATAAATAACACAGTGTTTAATTCCTGAACAATAAAAAAATAAAGATGGATCCGGGCCAACGCGACCCACGCTCGGTTCGACACGACTGTCTGGTCTGACGGCGGCTGCGGGCCGGTCGCGCTAAAGCTGGAGTGGATAGGCTCCGGCGCGACTGGCGCGAGAGATGTGCCGGTCGGCGGGGAAGTTATATTAGGAGGTAAGTCTAATATAAATGAGCCTAGATATTAAGATTCGGTGTCGGAAGTACCCATACGCACGTCTAGCGGACCTCCCATAGCGCCGCCTATTACAGGGTTAAAACTTAAAGCAAGCTAATGCCATTCACGCCCGGTCTGCGTGCCGGTCGCGTTATGCTGGAGTGGATACTTGGAAAGACGCAACCGGCACGAGGGACATGCCGATCTGCGGGGAAGTTATTTCAGCGGGTGGGCCTTATATTATAATATATTTATGTCCTACATTTCTGTACACTAAGATTAAGATACCGACTAACATGATAGACTTAGTTCAACAATCTGGCCTGATGGTCAGGTTGATGAAGTCAGGTCTTACTCAAGGCACACATCAGGCACCCACATAAAATCTGAAAATTCATTGCATTCTAGTCATGACTAATTTCTCCACCATTTCTCCTTTTTTCTGGTCTGACATGCATTGTCGCTGCTATGTTCTTCATTTTATATTCACTACCAATAGGAATATTATACTCGTTGAATCTAGTAAAAGACAGTAATAGACATGTACTTGAGCTAATGAGCATTAAACCAACTTTTATCCTCTAAGACTTGAGTAGAAACGATGTAGACTGTGATTTAAGTATAGATGTGAATAAAGATGTGAACAAGCCTTTTTGTTATTTTCTTCACTTCACTAGTGACCACACTGTTCTCTTTATCCATCAGGTTTGACCCCTGGCTCGCGCTACCGTGTAGCGGCCCGCGCGTCAAACGAGGCTGGTTGGACGCGTGAGGTGTACGAGTTCTCCACGACCCCAGCTGAGGGGAGCTACGCGGAGGAAGTAGACGCTCCCTTCCCGGCGACTGCGGGGGAACTGGCGCTGCTGCTGGCGCTGTGTGCTGCGCTGTCTGTTGCTGCGCTGACCATACTGGCGATACTTCTGAGGAGAAAGAGGTATTTATTGAAATATTATTAATGTTATTAAAGAAAATCTTAATTTACATTATTACTAGCATTTGCCCGTGGCTCCGCCCGCGTGAAATTGGTGATTAAACGATATCTTTATAATAATTTAAACTTTCGTCCCCTATTTTACCCTCTTAGGGGTTGAATATTAGAAAACCCTGAAATACGTAACTCATTATTTTTTCGTAGTTATTCAATTCAAACGAGATTTCATGCAAATGTCCAAGGAATAAAAAGAATCATACAAACTTTTATCGCCTATTTCACCACCTTGGTGGTTGAACTTGAACTGAAAAATCCTTCCTCAGTTGATGTCTACGTCATATGACAAATACGTGTGCAAAATTTCAAATTTCAAGCCTTAATGGTTATTTTTTATATGAGAATTACGAAAATGAACAAAATTTTAACATCATGCCTGAAAAGTCCATAAAAGCTATTAAAACACCAGAACATTATCCTACAACTGGCAAAGTACAGTTTTCAGCTCGCATTATACTTGTGTGAAATTGCTAAAGGCGCCTATATTGCGATAATTCTTCCCCTCAAGTTCAGATTCAGTGCATTATGACCCTTCCTAGCACCTGCGGCTGGGAATTTCGCACGTATTTGTTGAAAAATGTTTCTTATATTGCGGTACCACTTTAAAAAAATGTTGTTCGTTAAAAAAATGCCATCTGTTTGAAGAAAATGTGTAATTCGATTGACATTAACACATTATAAATGTAAAATTTTGTGAGTATGGATGAATGGATGTGAGGATGGATGCATGCTTTCACGCAATAGTTTTTGCGGACTAAACGGATTTATATGAAATTTGGTATGGTAGTAGTTTAGTTTATGCCTCTGGATTAAAACATTGGCTACTTTTATCCAGATAAAGTACAGTGTTCCTATGGGATACCCGATACTTTACACAGGCGGAGCTGCGGGATAAAGCTAGTTATCTATATTTAAATAGATCAGTGTTTTAGTAGTAGAGTCATATTTTTCTTGAATTAAATATAGTAATTTGATGGAATAACCACCTTATTGTGATCAAAATATATCATTAATTGCCTCCATTTAATGAAAGGGTGTAAATAATATACCTTATAGGAAGTGGGCATTTTGATTAAAACGCTGACAAAACACCCACCCCCCACAATATACGAGCACCCAATATGTTTGTGATGTTCTCTATGGAAAATATCGAAAAGGTTTTATCAGTCATACGTAGTCAACTCGTGTTCCTGCGGCTGACGAGGATACGACGTAAGGTGCAATTGATATCGAGTCTCCGACAGAAGTGACGTGTTTGATTCCGTTATTTGGAAATACCCGAAGGAATCGCCGAGATTTTATCTCGTTTGTCGAGTGCTGACTGGTGTACTTTTCTAGGGTTTGATATATTTTGAAAATATATTTTTATGTTCGTGTTACTTTTGTGATAACTTCCCAATTGTATTCGTACTTTGTACTTCACAGAGTGCGGCGAATCTGAATAATACAGTTTTAATATTTATCGAATTCGTATTATAAAATACCTATATAATATAATAATTCAAAATATATACACAGTCATGTGGCTAGCTTCTAATTTCCGTTTAACTTTGAACAAAAATTGTTTGAATTTTTTCAAACACTTTTGGTACAAAGTACTTGTTCAATTCAACAAAATAGATAGTTAAGATATTCGAAATGACGATTGATAACTGAGTGCTAAGTGTGAGTTTTTCTTTTCGCATTCGATCGTGACCGCGTTTGGCGTTTACTAGGAATTTGTATGTGATTTGTACAGCGCCACCTAGTTGTAAACGCGACAACTAGGTCAAATCACATCCAATTTTCTAGTAAACGCCAAACGTGCTCACGATCGAATGCGAAAAGAAAAACTCACACTTAGCACTCTGTACAATTGCTTTGCAGTGTTTGTATATAATTGTGATGTCGGTGACAGTTAAATTAATAATAATAATTAATCCTACTTATGGCAAAGAACTTATTATGAATTACATTTATATATTTTCGACTAAAGGTAGCCTTCCGATCTACTACCGCGACGCGAGACCGCGACTCGCAATTACGATCAGCAAACCAGCGAATCAGGTTCTCTTGGGAACGCCCACCGGTCGCGCGTCGCGGGTCACGGGAATGTTCAGTACTACATATAAATTCATACTAAGCAGTGGCCCTATTTCAGTCCCGGGTCGCGGTCTCACTCGGCGTCGCGTGCATCGGAAGGCTCCCTTTAGATAGTGTATCTATCTACCTATGTCTCCTTTGTTTAGAAGTGACGGCGGCGGGGACCGCGTGATGGCGAGCGCGGACAAGCCGGCGTGCGGCACCTACCGCGCGCCCGCGCATCCCACACCCAAACTGCCGCCGGAGCCGCCGGGTAAGAACCACTATATCATTTCACATTGGATGCATCACCTATGCGTGAATTGTGTATGTATGTGATAGGGTACAATTGCGCTTCTCTAGACGACATTACCTCTGTCGTGAGAAAGCTATTTCGGTCTACTTGGCGATCCAACCTCCACGCGCTGGTTGGTTTGGTCGCACCGAAGAGAGTTTTGTCGAGATTTTCTCGCGTCGAAGCAGAAAATAAAAGGAACATAATGGTGCGTTTAGACCTTTTTTTCTCTTTATAAGCTATTTAAATGTTTATTTACTTTTATTTATAGTTACTGCTCAGCAAGTACAAAGGCGGACTGAATGCCTTATTGCATTATGTACCAGTCAACCTTTGGGTATTACAGGAGCAAAATTGTATAGGTGTCGTTAAACAGAGAAAAAAGAAGATGAGAAGAATCAATAAACTAGATGAAATAGAGATAAAACTCTGCAAATAGATGACATAAATTACAGAAAGAATGTCTGCCTTGTGTGATTCGTATCATATAATTTACTAGATGTGTACGAGATCAGCCCGTATGCGACGTTCGCGGGCGGGGAGGGGTTGTCAGGCGCCGGCGCGCGCGCGTACACGCTGCAGCTGCGGGCGCTCGCGCGACACGACGACGACGCCGCGCCGCCCGCGCGCCCGCCGTGCTGTGAAGGTGAGTTATGACGTCACACCGCACTAGATGTGACGTCACACTGCATTAGATGTGACGTCACACTGCACTAGATGTGACGTTAACTGCACTAGATTTATCTTTACGAGATTATCTGTGGGTCGATTCTGCTGATTAAATATCACTATAATACAGCTTCGATGCGTTCTCGATATTTTAAAACAGCAAAATGTTACTCTCATAAAGGTAAAACCAATATTTTAAAAAGCATTTTCATTGGCCCAAACTCCGAAAATCCGATTATGATATTTTATTTTAAAATACATGGAAAACTTACAGCTAGATACAATAGAGTTAAAAGCGGAATATACAATTACTGACCCAGTTAAAAGTTTTCGTTAGAAGCGATAGTTTACAATTACATTGACGTGAGTATAAATCTTACAATGCTAAAACAGTTTACAACATGAATTGGTTGTGCCAATGCAACAAAAGCCTTATATTATGAGTACTACATATGAAATGGCTGTTAAAGTAACACCAATAATTTAAAATAAGACTACGTAGAACATTGTGTAATAATAATACAATATTGTTGAAATGATTGATATGTTATTGATTGTACTGTAGGTTCGTGGTGGAAATTCATGTTTTACAGACAGACAGAATTTCTTGCACTATTTCCAATCGTGTATTCCATACACGATTGGAAATATTATAATTAAACTACTATAATTAATAAAAATAATTAAATAATTAAAAAATACTATAATTAATACTGTAATTTTAATTAACACGATATTTCTTTTTATACAGAAGAAACGTGCTTGGACGCTTGCGATGCTCAAAGGAGGCGACGACGTAGACGACACTACTGCCCAGACCACGGTGTGTGGAGTTACATACAATTTATAATATGTTTCTACTATATTTTAATTAAAAGCATGTTAATTAAATACCTTATTTTGTATACATTTTATCTTAACATATCATAAAATGAAGTCGCTTGCGCTGTTTGTTTGCTTAGATCTTTTAAATTACTCAACGGATTTTAATGCAGTTTTCAGAAATACATAGAGTGATTTAAGAGGATGGTTTTATATGTATTAAACATTTCACCCGTGCGAAGCCATGGCGGGTTTCTAGTTTCTGTATAAAATTAAACTTGTTTTACAATCTGATTGTGATCTTGAATTGCCCCGAAATACTGTTTAGCTAAGAAGATAATACTATTTTCCTATTGGCTACTAGTACCCCCAAACAAACCAATGAGCGGTGACGTAGTCAAGCGAGTTTGGTCCTTCACCAATTCAAGTCTATTGTTGCTCTTTTCTTTAATTGTTTCTAATTGTTCCAACACGCTCTGTGCTTTAGGTAACACCTTATAGAAATGGCCGTCGGGTACACTATGACCACTATCTAAAAGGTGTTTGGCAAAATGTGATTTATCACGATAACCATTTCTACGCGATGTGTTCTTTATACCGAGTTTCAAAGTTACGTCCGGTGTGCTATGTATATGGCATCGAATTAGTTCCTTACTTTAATTACCATTGTTTGCCACTAGAGGCGTTGTTTCGATGCCATACAAATTGTAGTTCACGGCGAGTAGTCGTTGCGAGTAGTGACAAAAACTCGCACACAGCACACAGTTTGACACTGGTATACACTGTTACATTTGCTAGTAGGTTGTGGGTTTTTCGCGGGATATTGCTTGATATAATATTAATTAAATTGTATGCTATGGCATTCCGCAAAGTGACTCCTGATTATATTGACATTTTACTTTACATGTACATGATACTTTTATTTTATTATTGAATAAAATATCTCTTGTCAGCAGGTTGTTCACAAGACTCGGGAAGTTGAGACGTTCACGGCCAAGACATTTAGTGCAAAATATCTAGTCATTATTAACATTATTAGCAAACTCAATACATGTTAATGTATACAAACATTTTTACAATAATATTGTCTATTTATATCAATGTCTTTTATTTACCTAACCTACTCCCATACTATAAAATATATATTATCTGTACCCACCAGACGTTCTGTCTTAAGTATAAACTGAAATAAATAAATAAAAACCTACATACATCTCCAGTTTATAGAAAAACCTATACCTATACCTACAATCTTAGTATTAATCTTATATATCTATGTATCTTAATAGTAAAAGAGTTATCGACCACTGAGGGTTGAAGATTATTACAGTACTAATATCTCTATTAACCAAAATAGAATTAGGTGTCCCACAGGGATCCATTTTAGGCCCATTTCTTTTTCTCATCTATATAAATGACTTACCTTATCTTGTTAAAGATAATGATTATCATTATATACTTAGTACTTTTTGCCGATGACACTTCACTAATTTTTAACGTGAAGCGACAACAGTCAGATTATGACGAGGTAAATAGTGTTCTCTCGAAAATAGTATTGGTTTAATGTTAACAACTTTTAAATTCAAATAAAACAAAATGTTTAAAGTTTACTTTGCCCAATAAGAATATTAGTAATTTTAAAACTAAAAGCGATAATCACTGTAGAAACACTAGAAATAATCACAAGCTAGATATACAAGTGATCAGACTAAGTAAATCAATGCATACGCCTATACAATAGAATTCCAGAACACATTCAAAATCTTTCCATTTATAAATTTAAAAAAGTAGTTAAAGAACGCTTTAGCACACAAATGTGCTAAAGCTTATTATAGGGTCAATGATTTTATTGACGATCACATGCTGCTGCTTCTATGTACTATATGTATCTGACATTTGTTAATATTATATAGACTACGTTTACATTTTGTAATAATTTTTAAGCCATTGCATAGCTTTTATCGCGGGCTTTGAGCGCGGCGACCGAATCAAGAAATTCCGTAACGAAAATAAACCTAACACCGTGCATCGTCGTTGTTTCAGTTCGACAGCTTCGGCACGGTGTTTGTGTGCGTGCGACTAGACATATGCGTGTAGACTAGCTCCTAACTGCTCATAACTGATTCTGTCTCTTTTAGACACAATGCTAGGTGAGACAGCGTGATTTTTGGCCGCGTCCACGAGTGAGTTCGAGCCCGCGACTAATTAAACCTTAACGTGTATGTATATGGTACGACTGTACGAAGCTCGCACGGATCGAGACGAGCTGCTTCGAAATCGGACGAATACGTAAGCAACTGTTTGTGAGAAAGTATGAAAAATGCGATGCAATAGCTTTACCGCGGCAGTCCCCGAGTGCTACACGTATTTTTTTTTAAAGAACAATTTTCCATCTTATTGCTAAAAGATGGCCCCGTGCGAGTTTCTTACGCTGGTTCTACTCGCCGGGTTAGTTCCCGAACCAGTGGTAGGCATTACGTAGGGACAATTCCATAAGCGATGCTTTGTAACCTGTATGGAAATATAAGTTTTTTTTTGTTTTTTTTTTGGGTAAATGTATTATGTAGCATCAAATCATAAAGTAATATAAATAAAAAATAAAAATCGGGTGGGTTACCCTTATCACTTAGGGGCATGAAAAATAGTTTACACTCTATTCTCATGTCTACCAAATAAAAGAGCAACATTTCATAAAAATAGCTAAAGCCGTTTTGGTGGAGTTCTCTAACATATATTATAACATATATTATCCATAAGATATTGCTTCCTGAATTTATGATAGCTGTTATATACTGTATATTAATCCCTATATATTTTTAGACATACCAAAAGAATTGACTGGAGTTTATTATTTCTAATAATTAACATCTCTTCGATAAGCTATGGAACCTAGATTAATAATTTTGGAATAATTTGACATTAATATCCAAAGATAATCGAAAACACAAACAAATAATTATAAGGAAAACTAGGTCATGAATTCGTAATAACAGATTAAATTTAATTTGGTACACATTCATCAACAAAACCGCGAATTCCCGTTATCTATCACACCGCTGAACATAAAATATTTATGAGCGAGACAATATCTGCTGGAACCTTTCCAAAGAAGAATGAATGTTGCCAATTACCATTTTAATGTAAGGCCGGGTACGCACTGGCGAAAAGTAACTTACAACTCGATGTAACTGAAGAAATAAAAACAAAAATCTCAACTAGGAATTTTGATGTGCCAAGTGTCACGCTCATGAATAAAACGAATCTAATGATACCTCCCAAGCTCAAAAGCGACAAGCCGTTTAGGCTCTAAGGCGTGCCAGAGAAATATACATACAATGTACACACATACACTCGAAAACCGTAATCCTCCGCGGACGCGGAGGATTATGATGAAAGGAGGGTCCGCTGTGGAATGTGACCCGGAATGGTTCCTTGCTCTGCTGAATAGGTGCCTCACCGTCGCCTGCTTCCCCAAACAGTGGAAGCGGGCGACTGTGGTGGTGCTAAGGAAGCCGGGCAAGGAATCGTACCGGGTACCAAAAGCCTATCGTCCGATCGGCCTCTTGCCTGTTCTCGGCAAAATCTTCGAGAAGATGCTGGTCGCCCGACTTAGGTTCTACCTGCTGCCCAAGATCAGCCCTAACCAATATGGCTTCATGCCCCAAAGGAGCACCGAAGACGCCCTCTACAGGTTGGTGAACCACGTCAGAAAGCAGAGGGAGGAGAAGAAAATTTCTGTCGTGGTGTCGCTGGACATAGAGGGGGCCTTCGATAGTGCTTGGTGGCCGGCCATAAAGGTTAGGCTAGCTGAGGTTGGGTGTCCGGGGAACCTGAGGCGGGTTATCAGCAACTACTTGAGTGAAAGAGGAGTTAATGTAAGGTATGCGGGTACGGAAGTTAGCAGGGGGACCAACAAGGGGTGTGTGCAGGGGTCCATAGGTGGACCAATCCTATGGGACCTCTTGTTGGACCCCCTGCTATGGATGCTAGATGAAATGAATGTTTTTTGCCAGGCTTTCGCCGACGACTTAGTATTAGTGTTCGAGGGAGACACTGCTCTCGAGATAGAGAGAATAGCAAACGTGGTTCTGGAAAAAATTTGTAAGTGGGGGGAGCTGAACAAGCTGAAATTTGCCCCCCACAAAACATGCGCTTTATTGTCCACCCGAAGGTTGAAATATGACGTGCCTCGACTCGCCATGGGGGGTGTATTCTTAAAATATCATGACGATATCAAGGTATTAGGTCTTACAATCGACAGCGGCCTCACCTTTAACGCCCATGTAGGCAACGCCTGTAAAAAGGCCATCAATAGGTATAAGCAGCTCGCGAAGGCTGCAAGAGTAGGCTGGGGGCTTAACTCCCAGATAGTTAAGATCATATATATGGCCGTGATAGAGCCGACTATCTTGTATGCATCGGCAGCGTGGGCACCCACCGTGGAAAAGATGGGGGTCCAGAAAAGGCTCAACTCCGTTCAGCGGGGTTTTGCCCAGAAGATCTGTAGAGCATATCGGACCGTCTCCCTGAACTCGGCAATGCTGTTGGCTGGGATACTCCCCCTTGATCTCAGGATACTCGAAGCTTCGAGGCTCTATGAGAACAAGAAGGGGGTACCACACCCGGCGTTGAAAGACAGGGAGGTGGAGCGAATGGCTCTAGCGATCGAGGACCCACATCCGGCAGAGCAGGCAGAGCTGAGGTTCGGGTTGGTAGACGAGGACTCATATGCAAACGTGGTTAACAGCCACGTCCATGGGATCTATACGGACGGCAGCAAGATTGAGGGTCGAGTCGGAGCCGCACTCTCCGTATGGAAGGGTGAGGTCGAGACGAAGGCCGTCAAGCTTGCGTTGCCGCCATATTGTACCGTCTACCAAGCCGAGCTTCTAGCGCTCCAGAGAGCAGTAAGTATAGCCTGCAAGAGTGGAATGGCGAAGGTCGGTATCCTTAGCGATTCCAGATCGGCTCTCCAGGCAGTCACCCTTAGTTCCCCTCATCCCCTGGCAGTGCAAACAAGGGAGGCCCTCCGAAAAGCTGTATCGCAGAGGCGGGAGGTCTCCCTGTTTTGGACTAAGGCACACGCAGGGTTGAGAGGGAATGAGAGGGTTGACGAATTAGCCAAGGAGGCCGCGCTGCGATTGAAAAGGAAGCCTGACTACGATCTGTGTCCTGTTTCATTCGTCAAGCGTATCTTAAGAGAGGATACGGTTGAGGAATGGGACAGGAGATACGAAGTGGGAGGGACGGCTGGAACCACGAAGCTCTTTTTCCCAAGCGCTGCTGCTGCATACAAGGTAGTCAACAAGATAGACATCACACACTACACCACACAGATACTGACTGGACACGGTGGGTTCGCCTTCTACTTGAACAGATTCAAGTTGAAGGAGGACCCGTCGTGCTCATGTCAGCCAGGAGTTGAGGAGACGGTTCCTCACCTGTTACTCGAGTGCCCAATTTTTGCTAGCAGTAGATATGATACTGAGCAAAAATTGGGCATATCGATTACGGGTGAGAGCCTGTCTTCCATCCTGGGGGGAAAGAAGAGAGAATTTTTTCTCTCTTTTTGTAAAAAGATTGTAGACTGTGTGATGAAAAAGAACTGTGATATTTTGGTGTGATTTAGTATAGGCTCTAGATTAAGGATACTGTGATAATAGGCTTAAGTTGAATGTGTGTGCTGTTATTTACTTTGACATTTATAAATTGAATTGTATTTTACTATATTAAAATTATTATTATTGACTTTATTACTTTATCTATATTATTTTCACTATGTTTTATATTCATTGATTTATATTTTATTGACATTTTAACTTTAAATTGAAAATTTTAACTGTAGGTTATTGTATTATTTAGGATTTTAAATTATTGTATTACGGATATTTACCGTAATTATTGGCTTAAAAAATTGTTCTATATATAAATTTGATTGTTTTAGAAAAATAATTTGACAAGTACAATGTACCATACGACAATATTACTATTGTAATAATGAACAAATAAATGTAAATATAAAGTTATTAAGGAAATTGTAAAGTAGAAATAAGACCATTATAAAAATAGAAAAAACAACTAAAAAAGAAAAAGAATAAAAAAGATGAACAAAAAGCCCTGATCATGTTAGGGGGAGGAATTAAAAAAAAAAAAAAAAAAAAAAAACATAATCCTCCTTCTGGCACAGTCGGATAATTTTGAGTTTTGATTGTAGCAAATTGTGTTATACCTACCACATGAACTATTAGATAAGGCTTAGTGTTTTTAGGTTTTACATTTAATAATTACTGTATAAATTGACTTATAAGTTGACTTAGTATGCTAATTAATATTGAAATATTATATTATGTCTTTAAAAGGCAGTATCTTTTCCGAAATATATAATGTTATTTTGATACCATCAAAATATAATTAATAGCTATTTTTAAAACAACCAACTTACCACCATATTTATTAAAGTAAGCGTCAGTTTTAAGTGCTTCACAATCTGTCATCTAGTTACCGAATCTGTTTGTCCTGTTACAGTTCGCCAGTGAGCACTCGGCTTAACTCAACTAATGTGTTCATTATCTTTCTCTTTGTTTTCTCAGTAGTGAAATATTTCGGATTCGAGGAATTAGAACGTTGAATTGTAAAATTATTCAGGTACTATATGCACATTTAAATAATGACCATCTAGGCGTCATTATATTTTTTTACTGTATATAGGTTTCGGGTCAACGAAAAGTTTTGAGTTTTTTTACGAAATGCACCAGGAAACGAGCAGACAGTCGCCTGATGGTAATTGTTCACCGCCGCCTATGGACACTCGCAACACCGGAGGAGACTTGCAATTTGATTGACGACCTCCGTGGCTCAGTGGTTGAGAGCGTCAGTGCTCAAGCCGAAGGAAGGAAGGAAGGGGTTCGAATCGCGCCAAAGGAACAAAAATAAAGGAAAAAAATTTTCTATATTCCTGGGTCATGGATGTGTATTAAATACGTGTACAATATAGTAAAAATCTTAAATGTGTGTAAATTATTGAATTATTAAATTTATTTCCGTTGTCTGGTACCCGTAACACAAGTTCTTCGAGAACTTAGCTTGGGACCAGGTTGACTACGTGTGGAGGCGTACATAGATCTTATTATTCTTATTTAATAATCTATCAGACTACTAACATGGTATTTTGGATCGTAGGTACATTGAACATATTCAGTTCTAAGCCTTTGATAAATAGGACACTGGTAGGAAGTCTACAAGATCCAGACTATTTGTTACCCCAGCGTACAACCTCAGCTTCGGCTTTTATATTACCCCCCTGAAACCGTTTTACAATGAAAGACCTCATAATTTTAACCAACAAATGTTAAAGTCTGCTTAAATAATGCTTTCGAATGCGCTATTTTAATAATCTAGGACTTACGAAACTGTTAGCGTCTTACTTACTAATTAATAGGGTAAGGGCATGTTTACAAATTTCACATAAATTGGCTATTTTTCAGTCGATTTTGTGACCGAATGAAATCAAATCCTGAAAAAACTAACATCTGTCGGGAATACATAAATACGTACTTTCTGCATTAAAATAAGTATAAAAAATATTTTAAAAAATATGATTTTAACTATAGCAAAAAAAATCCCAGAACCTCTTTACCCAAAAAGAAGTAGTGATGAAGATCACTTTTCTGCTCTTATGTAGTTTACTTTGTTTGTTCAAAAATACCCAAAGATAGCGGATTTAATCACCTTAAAATATACTACACCTATATAAAATAATAGCCTGTGTTTTAATCCAGAGCCGAAACTACTACTATACCAAAATTTCATCAAAATCTGTTCAATAGTTTTTGCGTGAAAAGGTTACAAACATTCGTACATCCATCCATCCGTACATCTATCTTCACAAACTTTCAAATTTATAATAGTAATAGGGAATGTAAAATGTAAAAAGCAAATAAACTTTCTTATGTCCTCTACCGTATACCGCACCGCACCTACTTAGAACTAAAACACCTAATTAAAACTCGTCGGGCCACGCTCATTATAATAGCAAGTTGCTTGAAACAACAAAATCTAATTTAATTTTCAAGTAAGTGCCGTTGTATTTACTAGGCATCTCTTGGTCCAACTTGCACCGTCATTAGAAGCAGCTGTTATACTTCGATTATCTCATAATGTACGAAACAATAACTGGATATGGTAGAAACTTCAAGAGTAGTATTTTCTTTTATTGCAATATTTTAGAATTTTTAATTTTCATGGTGTTTGAGATTATAACTTAAATATTAAATAATAAACTTAGTACAACTACAAAGCAAGTGATAATACTAGTGTGCCGTTGCAGCTTTGTAAAAGTTCGCCGTGTACGGGGCTCCCAATTTTGAACTTTTACGTCAGGAAGGGTAAATTTTGGTAAAATCTGGATACCACATAGTTTCTCTTGTAATTTCCAAATTACAACGGGAAATATGTGGTATCTTATTATTTAATTAAAAAAAAAAATTAATCAATGTTTAATCCTGATTTACATAATGATGGTACTAGCTTAAAGGATTGTATAAACGGTTGGATTTTCGTAATTTAACGTCCACTCAATCTGATTGTTTTTCCATTCGATTCAAATCCCACAAAAGATAAAATCCACTCGGCGGGAAATCGTTTCCTAAACTGCTCTAGGGTGGACGAGTCGTAAGCGATATTCAAACGAATCGTTTTGTAAAGGCTAATCGATAGGTACTAATCTATCTACCTAAAATGCATCTGATAGTTATTATTGTTTATTGCCTTTATAATTAATAGTATCTGGGTAGCCGAGCTTTGCTCGGAGTTCTGATAAATTAAAAAAAATGAAAAGAATCACAAAAATATTTATTTCACCGGGATTCAGACTCACCACATTCCTAATTTTCGAGCAAAGCACAAATACATACGCATACCAAACTGCCAATCGGACTGACAAGTCGAAATATTGATGTATTGTTCCAAAATGAAAGCAAAAACACATATCTTAAAAATGCACAGTTTCCCAGGCATAAGACCTAGCTAGATCGATTTTTCTCCCCCAAAACTCCCTGCATACTAAATTTCATGGTAATACTTACAGCTGTTTTCGATAAACCGATTATGTAATATTTATATACAAGATTGTCTCGTTTAAAGTACAATATAATATCTATGGACGCTGCACACCACGTCAATCCGGCCCCGTGGTAAGTATCCGAAGAACTTGTGTTACTGGGACCAGACAACAGGAATTATATTTAATACTTTTATAGTATATTATTAAGTATTTTATTATATTGTAAAAATATTTCAAACATATCCATAACCCAGTAACATTGAAAACTTTTTGTTCCCTTGAGGATACGAACCCGTGAGTTGGCCTGGCCTGAATTAAAATAGTAATTGAAACTGATAATAAGACATTAAAGTAAGTTTTTTCATTTTTTCAATATTTATTATATTAAACAAATAAAAAAACTGAATTAAGTGCCTTTAAATGTACAGGAATATAATTAAACATTTACTAGTTACTTTGTAACGTAAGTTAACACAAAATATTTACTTCATTTTTTTTTGTTCAAAATATTATTATTCAGTAAGCATACATAATAAGCACGATAAATATAGATAAATATACATAAAAGTATCATCAAAGTAGGTAACCACCTGAAATGCAAAAAAGTCTTGTTGACTGATTTTTTAATTGCATAAATGTGTAGGACTCTACATTATGAGTAAGTTCTCAGAAAATAACAGTAGGTATATTAAAAATCAATATTATCAAAGGTACAGCGATTTGTTTACAGAATTTCATAAGTCTCGTAAAAACGTTTCATATAAAGTTGCGAAACCTATGACGTTCCCAAGTTGTATAAAATATAAGAATATAAATATTGTTAATATCTCTGAAATTTGTTTTAAATTCATACTTACTAAAATGTTTTTTTTTTATATTATGTGTGTTAACTAATGGTATAGGTTTTTACTAATATAGTAGCTATTTTGTAATATTTAGACGTTACATCTCAATACAAAACTAAAGGTATACAAAAATTGTATAACTTTTTACATTTATCAAGTACTAATGAATACCACAATATTTCTGAATATATAAATGAAATTTATAGAAGATACATTTGTTGGTAAAACATAAAAGGTTCACATAACACATTACGATATTATACTAAACTAAATATTGTACATGTGTCAACATCCCTATTACATACAGGATTACTATGTTACTCCCTACACTATAGCGACAGCGAGGTTCGCTTAATCAAACTTGGTCACACAAGATCCAGTCAAAGCGCAAACTAATTATTATTAAACACGATATTTGATCACATCGGTCTCACTTAGTTATACTATAAACTGGAAACAAACATAAATGGAACTGCACACATACGTACATTTTGAAAAAAAAACATTCAATTTATAATGCACGTATCAATTATTTATTTAAGTGTACGTGAACTTATTTAAGTATATAATGGTTAATAATACACGAGTACATAAATAAATTACTCTTAAATGTATTAACGAACGAATTAAAGTTTAAGCTAAACATTCTACTGTGTAGTGCTACGAATCAAAATTGTAAAGTTTCAAGTAACACTCTATAATCACACAGATATTAATAATATCAACATAACACATTAAAAGCATTTCTTATCACAGTTTTGTACAAGACGCATTTCTAGATGTCCATTCAATCGTTTTAAGACAAGACAAAGAATTGGCTAAACCGTCCACTGCTTCTATGAATTATTAAATTAATTATTATAATAATTATAATCTTCGTTTCGTAGCAGTGCTACGCGACACTACACCACGCGCCGTCACCGAAGGCTAAAAGTATCGTTTTCTACTTCTTCCTTTTTTATAATTTCCTATTAGTATGTTTTAAATTCTTTTTTTAATATTAGTAAAGCAACATCTTACATTTCCAAGTTTTCTCCATCTGTTTGTTAAACAAGTACATAACGATACAGATTGACGACGCTTTAGCATTTTTATAAGAATACTTTCCGCAAGTCCCCAATTCTCTGCGGATTAAAATTATTGTCCGCACAAAGCGTTATTTACGTTTTTATGACAAAGAGCAAACGGTCACAATAGTAGCGTAATTCTGTCCGCAGCGTCGCCATCAAATATGAACGCCTGTGACCGCTGACGCCGCTATACAAACGAGCGACGCCGACCGGTGGCTATTACCCGCAACAGAATTTTCATATGTCGAGTCGCCGTTATCGACCACACGAGATGCTGAGGCACTTTAAATATATGGAAATTGTGTAGCGGCAAAGAACATATTATATGACTAAAGTAAAGAGCCGTCGTTCAACGATTTACACGAATGACAGCTCACGGTTATGTGCGCGTGGCTAGACGTATACGGGGACAGCGCGGTGCGCGCGAGGTGGGTTTTTTCAAGCCAGGGAAAGCATTCACAAGCTCGTTTCTTACTTTGTCATAATTTACAATATAACTTCATAATATTTATGATAGATATATCTGACGTGACGCTTAAAATTATTTTGATGTCAACCTTAGGCTTACGTGAACATGGCTGACATTCCCCGGTGCTCGAGCTGTCATTTGTAGAGAGTGTCGCCCCTGTGGTAGCGGAGATCACTGGTCACGGTCGGTCGCCCGTTTACGCTGAGCCTGTGAAATACTTTTTCGCTGAAATTTTTAGTGCCGACGGACTAAATCACCTTTTGTGTTAAGCACAAAGGAAATATACATCTTTTGGGAGCTGAAACGAGATGTTGTAAAAGGCTGGTTCGCATTAAAATGAGTTTCGTCACTGTGTTTTTTTTTTTTAACGGGAAATTGGCCCACCACACTTACCCACCACTGCAACTCCTGCATAGCCAGGATCGACAGTGGTAACCAACCGCAAAAACCCTTTGATATGATCTCAGGGGTGCCGGGGGACATGCTAAATCTGTCTTGGAACCCGCAACGAAATTAATCAGAAGATTGTAGGTGGAGTAGGAAGTATTCCAGTTTCCTTCCCCAAGCAAAGCGGGAGACAGCAAAAATGGTGATGACAAAAAGTCAGAATTAAAGGGGAAGCACCACGGGAATAACGTTTTTTTTATGACTATAAGATTAAATGTTTTAATTTATGATATGACAATAAATACAATGCATTTATAATGACAAAAAAGTGTTGCTTTGTTTCCAATAGTACTTATGACAAAAACGTTTGAAAGCCCGGAAGTTCTTAGCGCAGCCCACGAGATCATAGTACACAACCCTAGAAACACAATAGACGCTGTTCAACATTTCGATTCTTTCGTCATACCAGAGATCACACTCCCAGAGTATGTGATGAGCAGTTTGTTCATAAGGGCTACCTTCGGTCGAAAACTCTCATAGCGGAGACGAGACTAATGTAAATCCAAAAAGTTTCGCTTTAAAGTTTCCGTGACCTGTCAAAAATTGTGCGACGTAGTGATCTATTTCTATCCATTGCTTAGAGAGTCGATCGCGTACCGAAGGGAAGAAGTTATATAGGTGACGCCCTTTAATAGTGTTATCCTACCGTTCCTGCCACTCAGAAATTAGGTTCTGTATAGAAATATCTAATGTCTCGAATAATCTAGTTATCTTATTACTCTCTTTCGCGCTTAAAAACTCAGGGTTAGTCATTTTTTTATTTTTATAATATAGTGCTGCACGACGCTGTATCTCTAAATCTACTGGTAGGACTCCGGCTAAGACTGGAAGTGCTTCAGTACTTACGGTATGGTATGCCTTACATAAAAATATTAAGGCGAGACGTTGGCTTTGCAAAAGTTTACGACGGGCCGCTCCTATTGTAGCCCTATCTGCCCACGCCGCGCCGGTGCGCCATAGCATATGCTGCCGAGGTACGTCGCATTATAAATTATTTTTATGTTTTAAATGAAAGGCCTCATGTCGACGCTGATATTTTTGTGAAACAATAGAAATTCCTTTTAGCTTTCTCACCGGTCTGTATTATATGTTCCAGGAATGTAAATTTATTTTCTAAAATAAGTCCTAGGTAACAATGTGACTGTTTATGTTTCACATTGATGTTCTTCAGTTTAATGCAAGGAGTTGATATTAATGAAACTTTTAAAAGTACTTGAAAGGTTTTATGTGCTGCAAATTCTTCACTGTCTTGTAAAATATTTTATATAGCCGCGAGATGTTAAAAAAACACCTCCGATTTTGCATGGACATTGTCCATGGACAGCAGTAATTACTGACTATTAGACAATCCACCTGCTCATTTAAGTCCATACCAGAAAACAAATGTAATGGAAACAAAAAATATCTGCTGTTTTCGTCATCAATATAATTGCATTTCTCATTTGTACAAAATATATAAACAGAATTTTTAAAATTTGAACATGGAATTTGCATTTATGAAAAAATGTCTAAAAAGTCACTGTAGGTGTTTCATATTATGATTCAAATATTTTTTTCAACTCATTATGTGCGCCATTTTACGCATTTCTATTGAAAACTGTCAAAATTGATGTTTTCTAATATGATGAAATCAGATGAATCATGTAGTCATTTTACAATTTCACGATTTTTGTATGGAAAAAAGTGTATGAAACACCTAAAGTGGCCTTTTTAAACTCCCTGGTCAGCATTAGTCGCGTGCGGCAGCGTGTGGACACTGTTTTATAAATTGCGCACTGCATTCTTACTCGAACGATTTAATATTTTATCACTAAAACGTGGTTATTACGTAAGCGATTGGTTTACTATAGTATACTATAGTATAATTACTAAGACACATTAGGGTGTCCACCTTTTGGTGGACATAACAATATATCGAGCGTCCTTATTGTGTAGTCCGTTTGTGTTACAATCGAGAGGATGCAGGTTCGATCTCGGGTTGTGGCGTATACGTATCAATAAGATTTTTCTAATCAGTAATGTTTCATGTGCATTAGACTCGTGAATGTAAAATCGTTTTGGTTTCTGATTTTAACAATATCTTTTGGATAAAATAGTTTTAATGTTTAAAATAATTTTATACTTCAAACGAGACGATGTTGTAAATATATAATCGGGTTTTTGAAAACGGCTGCAAGTATTACCATGAAATCTAATACGCAGGGAGATTTGGGAGAGAAAAATCGATCTAGCTAGGGTTTATCCCTGGGAAACTTGCGCTTTTTAAGCTATATATGTTATGGGTCTATAATGTGGTGGGTTTCGAATCCCGGTTCTGACCGGGATATTTTTGGGATGCTCTTTATTTTTCAGAACTCCGAGCGAAACTCGGCTACCCAGGTATTTTATACTATTCGTATTGCGTACCGCGATGGTTTTCACTTTGTAAGACATTTCTTACCACAAAGGCATAATATCTAAAATATTTTTCGTAAATATTAATAGACGATATTAAAATTAATGTAATTAAATGAAATGCGAACGAAAGTTGTAGGAGAACAATTAAGCGAACCCTTATTAAGTTTATATGCTAATTCGACGGAATTGTACGTCGGCCCTCTAAACGGTCCCAAGCGGTGGCCGAAGAAGTTTTAGGATGAGCACGTTAAACATGTCATGTACACAATATTGAAATTATAATCAATAAGTTTTTACGTATTGAAAAATATTTTAACGTGTTTGAAAAACACCTGATATCTTCCTCTTGTGCAGTATATTATTTTTTTGCGGAAGCACTAACATTGGCAGAGTCCTAATGGATTTAATAATATTACGTCGGACTTCCTATTGGTGGACCTAGCGATGCTGCATTTTTAAGATATTCGAAATTGAACTTTATTCACTTTAAGAGTTCGAATGTCATATAGCACCGCGTTTCACAGCGCATGTGCATTGTATAAGTGATGTCATACGAAACGTGAATCTTTTACTGTAGTGGATAAAGTTCAATTTTGAATAGGTAACTTAAAATAGCAGTGCCGCGTAACGTCGCGGATCGTTTTGCGGTGTGAACTGACCCTGACAAGAAAATAGTGATCCTCAAGTGTTTGATTACACAATTGTTCGAAGTTCGTTCGAAACAATAGAACGTTTATTCGATTAAAAAGAAGCCACTGAAAAAGATTAATTACGGAATCGAGGTTTTTAATTAGTTTCGTAATTACCGGCGCGCCGACGCCAACTAAGATTAATTACTTTTTAATACAATTCCGGGCGGACTTTGATTAAATCGGTGTACAAACACCTTGTGAGATATAGTTCGAGATGAATACTTGTTCCTGATACTTGATTGGATCGTAAAAAGCTTAACATAACCATTTGAAAGTTTGAAATTAAGATATTCAATGTATTGTTTATCTAATAAATATATGTTTAATAATTTGGGAGGTTGTAATATTGCGTTATCGTACCCTATGTCTAGTGACGCAATGATTTTGTATAGGTTGGTTATGTTTGGTCTAGATGTAAGAAACTAATTTCTTGATACTATCCAATGTACAGCCTTATGAGGACGACGTGGTCGCTCTCTGTTTGTGAAACAGGTCCTTAATAAAGACAAAAAATACCGGTTGTCTGTAAAGTCGGTTTACTGACGATAGTTGAACGTGACAACGTCAACAACAACAACAACAACAATAATAATAATAATGAGGTAAAGGCAATGCGAGGTAACGCTGGTACTTGGGTACTTGGTAACGGTACTTGGGTAACAGGTAACGCATGAGTCATGTTTTTTCGTGCGTGCAGCCGGCTCCATCGATTTATAAGACATTATCACGTCAAAAAAAATATATTCAATGTTATTCCACATTTGTAAAAAGATGTTTTGGTTATTTATGTTTATCTAAATAATTTAAAATCAATTTGAAAGTTAGAAGACAAAAGATCTGATAGTGAAATGCGCATTTTTCTGATTCGAATCCTTTATGAGAGCCATTTATACTTTTAACCGATTTCAAGATATAGGTAAAGATGCCCCATTCCATATACATTTCACATGAAAAAATACTGTCAACAAAAAAGAAAACCATATTTTATCTTTCTAGTTTCGAATTTCCATGTTTAATTGAATAAAAAGAATGCTCCTCACTGGTGCCGACGTAATTCGTCACAATCGGGACTCTGACAATCCTCCCGGGCGGGCTTTGAGAAAAATTGTCGCTAACGAGCTTGTTCCATCCCCCTCTTCCCATCCCCCTCACCCCCTTTTAATCCCCACCCCAACCTCCTTACGAAGCACTTTAAAAAACCCTTTTACGATTTTCCGCGCCGAGAAATTACTTATCAAGAAAATGTGAATTACTCCTTTGTCTTTTTTTTTTAATTAACTACTTCCAGTGGACAGTGTATTATGGATTTCCAATGATATTAAGTACTTACATAAATCATTTCATTTTTAGGGTAAGATTGTAAGTAAGTATTGGACCACTTTTGTTAAATTTAATTTGTCATAAGATTTTAATAGTAGAACTCTTATATTATATGCTATTATATAATCTGAGGTAGAACTATACTAATTTATATTGGAGTAGATAAATGTATCTAATATTGATAACTATACTATGTAAACAATCCGAAATATATTAATGTTTAACAAAAAAATATGTATCTTTGAAATGGACCACTTGCACCTTGGTTGGTGGTCCAACATTGCAAGAGCGGCGCAGCTCTGAATTCGAACTCTTGCAATAAAACGTGTGTCTTCTTGTGTGTGGTAAAGTTCAATTTTGAATCGCTATCTTAAAAATGCCGCGACCCGTCGCGTCTCGGTGTGAACTAAGGTAAACTAGTCGGCCACGGGCGTATTACATTACTCATAGCTTCGTTTCTGGCGAGCCAGCGAACTGGCAAGCGGCAACTTTAGCTGGCCGTTCATTTTGACAAACGCATAGTTCGTTCGAACACGTAAGTATTGTTTGTGAATATGTTTCAGGGACACTATATGTCCACAGTATGCACCCTCACACACTGTTGTGTGCATACTGTGAGATTACATAATGCCGTTTGTATACGCGTGACTAACGTTTATATACAAGTAGGTAGTAACATGGCCTTAGTTAAATTTACACCATATTCGAAACGTACAATATCGACAAAGTTCCTGCTCGACTCAAAATATTTAAACACAAAGGAAGTGACCCCAACGACTGCAGACGTGGTTGTGGTTGAACTACGTATTTACACGTGATATTTGTGAGTGTGCTCAATTTAACGGCGCTGTTAATCGATTTTCATCTTATATTTTCTATATCAACAGCTACATAGTTAGCGTTCTATTTCATTGCACTACTACAGACATACGGTGTGTCCACGTTTGTGTGGAAAAATTGTGGGCCGTTGAAAAGGACGTCAAAATTTTAAAATTTCGATCGAAGTGGATTGTTCAATGAAAGCTGTTTCTCTGTACCTAATAATATATATTTTCTACTCTCTAATGTATAAAGGTAAATGCCGTGTTAGTTTCTTAGCCATGCCATGTTAAGACTCTGACACAGTATTAAAAAACACATTTAAAAAAATTAAATACCTAACCTCCGAATTGTCAAGCAATGAACGAGCTGAAGATGATGAATTATAGCTAAGAACCATCTCGATAATGTCAGCTTTAAAACAAAGATGGGCTGACAAGCCTTGTATGGCAAAAGCCTCTTAAATAAAATAAAGATAATTTTTTTTTTATCAAAATCGGTTTATCCATTTGGGAGCTACGATGACACGGACAGACACATCAAACTTAAAACGCCCTTCTGTTTTCGTCGAGGTTTAATAACTGATGATGGTGATGACGATGATTACTTATGATTTCAATAATAATTCTAGCTATAAAACTCAGAAGTTTATTTTCGTTTACAGTGATTCAGTTCAGTGAACTATATCGAAGATTTCGTCGTGTGGACTTAATAATAGTTTTGTTTAACGAATTGTAAGCTAAAGCAATTATTTATATACATAAAACTGTTTATTCTGTTGTTAAATTACTTTTATGCTAAAACCAAATATTGTAATTTTTGACGATCGGCAATGTCCAGTTGGGGACTATGGAGCTAGTAAAAGGTGGGACCACACCATCGAAAGCGTTAATAAAGGCTCCATAAAGGCTATATCAGCTATCGGTCTATGAAAATGGACATTTACGTTAGGGTGGGATTTTTTAATTTTTTATGTTAATCTAACATGTTAACTATTATAATAATAACATAATATAACTGCTGTGTGAGAGCACTTTTAAAGTCGCTGTAAACCTAAAACGTACTTTCACTGATTCTTTTAGACATTAGATTAGTATTAACAATTTCAAAGGAAAACAAGTAAAACCGTGTGTGTCAGCTAGCAAGTTATATAAATGTATGAGTTTTTCGATTGTAAAATTGAAGTTCATTCTTTCGTAGCGAGCTGTCAGTACAATTACGCCGGTCTTTGCCAAAGTAATGGCCAGAAAATGTTTCCAATTTTCTCGATCCCCGAGATATTAAATCCTATAGAATTTATACACAATTATTTAGAGAATTGAGAAAATAGTGTTACTTATCTCACCGGTCCGCAGGAACATAAATTATATAAACAGTCCTACAATACAATACTCGTAAAATTTAATATTTTTATTCGCCTAAAATGCAACAGTCTTGGTTTGAAATTTACAAAATATTTTTGACAATAAATTCGTAGTTTACATTAAAATATAGACTGCGGACAATTATTATAATTAAAAAAAAAAAAAACTATAAAACGACTACGTAAATTATTTAGCCTACGTTACCCGGGCTACTATTACGAATCTATTGATACCTCATTCATTAAAATCGGACCAGTAGTTTAGATGCTACGGTGGACCAAACATACATAGGTACATATTACATACATAGACTGCAAAAACCATTATCCCTCCATTATAGTACCCATAAGTGTCTACGCCGTAGTCGGGTAAAAAAACGGAGCAAAGCATTTTAGTTTTCAACCAAAAAGTCCAAAAAAACTCTTAAAGAGAATTCGCAGTAGGTACCTATGCATTTAGATTTAACTTACAAAAATAACTTAAACAAACTCTGCACATTGCACAACTTTTCATTTTCGTGTAATGACTATCTACTCATCTACGCACCACTTCGCAAAGTCAGCTTTTAAACTGACCACCTCGATAAAGGTCAGACATGTTGCAGTAAAACTTTGCGGTCGTAATTGTAATAGGCGACTTCGGTCCATTAGGCCGGCCTGTAATGGGTCACTTTGTTCCAATTGCGGTACAGGCTTTGTCCGGCTGCCGCCTAAACTTCGTCGGACAGGGACCAAATGCTAAAGGTATTTATGATAATTGCTACTTGAATTACACTAAATCTATACAGTAGATAATTTTGGCGTGACAAGGAATTCTGTGCAGTGTCACTAAAATTTTTATTTCTATTTTTGTTGTCATGATTAACATAAGTTGAAATCAAATAAAACTATCTACATATGTATTATTAATATGTATTACTAGCTTTGCACGTGACTTCGGCCGCGTGGACCCGATGATTGTTTAACCGGGGGGGATACATTTCGAAATACCTTTTAAATAACATACCTGTTTAAAAGGTATTTCGAAATTATTAGTACGTCATAATAACTATCTGCATGTCAAAATTGAAAGCAATACATCCAGTTGTTGATATTTCACTATTCAAACTTTGGTCCCCCATTTCACCCTTTCGAAGACGAATATATTAAAAAAAAAATACGTACTCAGTATTTATTAGCTGAAATATTAAATGTCAACAAAATAGGTGCAAATTTAAAGATTTTCCATACAAACTTTCAACCCACGTGAAATAGTCACCAGAGATATTTAGTGGTCACCACAGAAAAAAACATTGCAGTAATGTTTGCATTAGAGCTGAAAATCGAAGTGTCAAGTCGTCAAATCTATTTACAGTGCTCTTTTTCTGTCTACAATACTAAAAAACTTTCGTGGGAACGAGGCTTAACTTAGGCTCGATTTTTAGTTTGTGAAGTTGGTAAATAATATCAGCTGCTTACCTACTTCAATATAGAAAAAAAAATCCCCGATTCTTGAAGACAGATATTCAAGTAGCAAATATATTGATACTGTAAAAAGCAATGAAAAGTTGATTTTGTTAGTCTGCCGAGGATTTAATAGCTCAAGTTGTTCCGAAGTTGGCGACTAAGAAGTTTGTCACTTACATGAAAAAGTTTGTGTCGCAACCGCGAGTTGGCCGGCAACAAGACTTCGTAGCTGTAAGAATGTGACTCACGTGGAACTTTAATTTTTAAAGTTATTTTTTTCTCTCTTGCAAGTATAATAAAATAGTATTTAGTATCTTTGCTCGAAGTCTTAGTATAACCAAAAATAATTAAAAGCAAATTAAACCACAAAAATATTCGTCTGACAGGGACTCGAACCCGAGACATAAAACATACAAACAATCGCTAACCAAGCCACCAACCGGATTTGACATTTAGAAAACAAAATCACTCATCTTATACTTTAAGCGAGTCGATCTTGTATATATATATAATCGGAATCTCGACAACGGCTACAAGTATTACCATGAAATTTAGTATGCAGAGAGTTATGGGGGAGAAAAATCGATCTAACTAGGTCTTATCACTTACAAACTGCGCATTTTTAAGCAATATATGTTTTTTTTTATTTCGTCGTGCAACAATATATCATTATTTTCGACTCTCTTACGTCAGTCTGATTGGCAGCTTGGTATGGGTACCTTCGTATGATTTTTGCATTGTTTGGAAATTCGGAATGTGGTGGGTTCGAATAAATATTTTTGTAATTCTTATTATTTCTTTTTCTTTTATATTTTTTTTTTATTTATTTTTAATTATTTTATCTATCTCTACTAAAACACCTAGCAAAGCTCGGTCTCCCAGGTACTTATCCCACCCAGGTATCTATCTTATTACGAAACATATTATATAACTTAAAAATGCGCAGTTTCCCAGTAATAGGACCTAGTTAGATCGATTTTTCTCTCCCAAAACTTCCTGCATACTAAATTTCATGAAAATACTGGCAGCCGTTTCTGAGATTCCGACTGTTACGGGTAATAGTAAATGAAAGAGGTATTACCGTGACAAATATATTAAAAAATATATTTGTATATAAAAATGTATTTGTATATACTTATATATACAAAATTTACTCGTCTAAGGGATTAGATATTTCCAAAAGTAATGAGCGATAGCAGAACGCTTTGCTCATCTATTTTCCACGTTTCCAGGTATATTTGGAACTTCTGACACGCTATGATACGATATGTTTTATTATTATATTATATATTTATGATATATTTTGATACGTATTACATTATGTTTCACATCAAAACTGTTCTGTTTCAGTAAAGAAATCCAGTTAAAACGCCTCACATGATACGAAATTAACATTCATTATAAAAGCAGGCACCATTCACTTAAAAAGCTAAATAAGCTGAATAAATTGTGCTGTAAAAAACAGCGAAGTAAGGTATCTTCAATATCCATTAGCAGCCGCAGCGCTGCGCAGCAGAGCTGAGCAAACAGCGCAGCATTGTTCAGGCGTAAGCCACGAGCGGCGAACAAAAACAAACACTTGGCTTACGTTTTATCATGTGAGTGTGGTCCAAACTTCGAATATAAATCCTAAAATATGCTGGTATTACTATATATCTAACATTTGGTATTATAGATACGTTTGGATATGATACAATTATCTCAGACCAAATAAAAAAGTGAAGATAAAGTTTGTGTACCCCACAGTAAAGCCGGTCTAAGCAACCCCTCATCGTGTAATTACATAGTGTCACGCACACACATTTAACGAAACTACGCCTTAACTTGTAAGGCGAGTAAATGATTTTGGCAGTCTATGAATGTATGTATGTATATTTGTTACACCGTAGCGCCTAAAGTACTGGTCCGATTTTAATAAATGAGGTGCCAATAGATTCTTAATAGGGTAATATAGACTAAATATTATAATACACGTACTAGGTACTCAATAGTCGTGTTGTAGTTTTTTATATAAAAATTGAAGTTATTTATGTATGCATAGCCCACGCGCACTTATTTATACATTTTTTATTTAACAATTTATTGCACACAAGAAAATTATGCATAAAAAACCGGTCTCAGTTTTTGTTTGGTATATATATATCAATGTAAAAATTTAAAAAATATGACAGACTGAGGGACGGACAGACATGTCAAACTTATAACCCTCTTTATAGATCGGGGGTTAAAAATATTTTGACTGACCTGATTGATAAAACAGCATAATGGGCCTGTTGCACAAACTACTGATATAGTGTAAGATAGCATATTTGTATGTTATGTCTCTGTCACTCCACATAAAGCCGCGACAAAACTTCCGAATAAGCTATCCGACACTAATAAAAAGATTGTGAAACTGTCCCTAAATCTTCACTACAATAATATTATAAAGGAATATAAAACCGGCCAAGTGCGAGTCGGACTCATGCACTAAGGGTTCCGTACAAAACGGACGTACGAACGTTTTCAGTTTTTGTTTTAGCGGCAGTTTGTTGTTATAGCGGCAGCAGAAATACATCATCCGTGAAAATTTCAACTGTCTAGACTCTAGCTGACACGATTTGTGAGATACAGCCCGGTGGCATACAGATGGACAGACAGCGAGGTCTCGATAATAGGGTCCTGTTCTTACCCTCTGGGTACGGAACCTCAAAAACGCCACGTCTCTCTACTTCAACCAAACGCCTATGCACTCTTCAATAAAACTGCACTAAAATAAATTAATAATGTCTCAACTACTGACTGGTTACTACATAAACACGAGTATAATATATAATTAATTACCCTTCGATAGTGCGTGTACAAAATGACATTGTATTCTGACCACAACATTGGTAATAATGTATTGATTTGAATACAGATTAATATGTAAGTGTAACACATAAAGTACTACATAATATACTTTATTGAAAAAAAACTTACAATAATAATATTATTATCTATGGATGCTTCACACAACTCACTACGTCAGTCCGGCCCCGTGGTAAGTATCCGAATATACAACGGAAACATACCTACATAATATTATCTTTAGGATTCTTATTTTTTATTATATAATTAACATATTCAATACACGTTTGGAATCCCAGGAACATTGAAAACTTTTTGTTCCCTCGGTGGGATTCGAACCCGCGACCTACGGCTTGAGCGCCGAAACGCAAACCAGTGAGCCACAGAGGCCGTAAATTTGTTAAATAGAGAAGAAATAGAGAAGAATATACGTGGTAAATAACATTTATATGTCATACTATGTTTGTGACATAATAATTCTAGTCGTATATATTTACCCCCTTACTAATAAAACTATTTACACAACGGATAACTTAAGCAACGTTGCTGTCTTTGTCTGATACGCTGGAAATGTCACTTGATAGAAAAAGATAGCAACGTGGTTTAAGTTATCCGTTGTGTACATATTTGTATTAGTAAGGGGGGAATACGAAAGGTACGTGTTATTTTAAATATGTTACAATTAACATTAATTGCCCGAGGGTTTTAAACTTTCATCCCCTATTTTACCCACCGACCACAATTTTAGAAAACGCTGAAATACGTAGATAATTATTTTTTCCGTATACTCAATTCATACGAAATATCATGCAAATATATCCAAGGAATAAAAAGTTTAATACTTACTGTTATTACCTATTTCCTTCCTTAGTGGATGCCTACGTCATACGAGAAATGCGCATGCAAAAGTTCAAATTTGTAGCCTTAAGGGTTTGGCTTGTGCGTTGATACATCAGTCAATCAGTTTTGACTTTTATATACATATATAGATAGAACAGAATGAAATGGTATTCTTGGAAACAGTCTCCAATTTAGTTTACCTGCTTGACTAAAAAGAAGCACCTGAAGCTTTATTCCTTAAGTTTGGTGATTTTTTTTTCTCGGAAAATCCCAATTGCTTGGCCATTAACATGAAAATAAAGTTGGGATTGTATAACCCAATTAATCTGTGTATATTCCATTAGTAGAGAAAACTCCGTTTATAAATAAATCACTTTATTCAAGTTACTATCTGTTTTATTTGATACGCGCATTTCGTACGCGCAAAAGTGAATCACGTGGGAACCGTACCGTAAAAGTTTGTCATTCCCCTTGGTATTCGTGGCAAATTTCATCAAAATCGGCCCAGTAGTTTCGGAGCCTATTCAATGCAAACTGACAAATCTTTATGATATTAGTATATATTATATATGGTATACCTAACCAACCGACCCGCAGTACGCTAGCGTGGCGGACTTGTGCCTTATTCTCATCACATTACAAATAAATAACTACATTTAAAGAAAAAACTTTAACCCGACTACGTCCTACTAATTCCTACGAATATTATAAATGTGAAAGTTTGTGAGGATGGATGGATTAATGGTTTGTTACAATCGTACCAGTAACAATTGTAAAATCGGACCAGTGGTTAAGGCGCTACGGCGGAACAAACTAAATACATACATAGACTGCCCAAAATCCCCTTCCCCACCCTTCCTTTTGGCTTCGCCGTAGTCGGGTGACAAAACACACAGCAGTAAGACTATTGGGCTGGAACTATACGACCCGGAATCCGGCGGTTCAGGGAAAATTCAGAGCACTGAAAATAGAACTCTGCGATACTACAATAGAATTGATTTGATAATTATGACATTGACATTTGACTCGACACTCGTGTGTTCGATTTTCAGCTCCATTGTATTAGCGCAGAGTTCTATTTTCAATGCTCTGAATTTTCCCCGGTCTTCCAGATCGTCCCAGCCTTAGTGGTCAGTGACGATGATGATTATGACGAATAATAAAACCGAGGTTTGTATGATGATCGAACGTAAAATTATCAACGATACCATCATAGATGTTGCCCACGACTTCCTGCGCGCAAAAGGAAATCCCGCGGCAATCGTACATTTTATCGCGATATAAAGTAGCCTTTGTCCTTCCCCGTGGCTACTCTCCGCGAAGCTGTTCGCGCGAGCGGATGCCTCGCGCCTAGTCGAGCTGACCGACCTGGCGCCGTGGCATGCCCGCCCGCGCAACCGCCACCGCCTGCCGAGAGATGCCGTCCCCCCGGAGGACCCAGCGGAGCCACGCATCCCGCCTCACCGCCCCCGAAGAGGAGGAGCCCTGACGCACTGATGCGCCACGCCCAAGCGCAATGATGCGCCCTGGCGCAACAGCGCCCCACCCATCGCGGGATCGTATCCCCCCCACACCTCTCCCTTACGCCGGCAAACCAGATGCCGGCGTACATCGTCCAAAAATCACCTGGGGCCTGTCGGAGTGGCAGCCCTCTTGCCACCCCGTCGCCTCCTTGGTGCACCTTCCCCCCCGACATTAAAAGTCGGGAACCGGAAGCTTACCTTCCCCCCTTTTTTCCCCAGGTCGCTCGTTTCCGCGGTCCGGTAAACGCGGCGCGTGAGGGAGTGGACCCAAACACGTTTCTCGGCCCCCCGGGTCGGGACCCCCACGCGCCGTTTGGAGCCGACCGCAGGTCCCGGTTGTGCCTGGACTGGCAATCGACACTCCCTTTAGCTTTGTTGTTGCCCCCCCATGGGTTTCCCCCGCGTTCTGCCGCGGGGGGTCTTCCCTTAAAACTAAAGACTCATGCGCCCAGTACTCGTACTGGGCGCGTCATCCCACCCCAAGTAGAGGGGCTATGCCCCTGGTTTTGGTTTCCCGCCCAAGGCCCTTTTCAGGGGCCCGGCGCGAGAGAGAAGAGTCTCCTTCTCTAATCGCGAGAGAGAAGAGTCTCCTTCTCTCTAATCGGATTGCCGCCTTGCTGAGGAGTTGCCCTGCCTTTGGCCTCCCGTTGAAAACTTGTTTCCAACGTCGGGTCACGGGGTGCCAGCCTCTTAAAGTTTTAACCCTGCAAGTACGTACACTATTGTGACTACTTAGATACTAAATACGTGTTTTGTGTTTAGTTTTATCGTGTTATTGTGTGAGTACTTTTTATATTAACTTTTCTTGTATACATGTACACTTATGTCCCGTGTTTGTGTGAACATTATGTGACATTGTGACATGTCCATGTACTTATAGTACATCGGTACATTATCGTACGCCAACCAAGGCCGACCGTGGTTCGTGGCCGCATAGCCGCGATCGCCCCAGCCACTCACGCGCCGGCTCTGGTGCGTCGCGCCGCTCCACCTCATCGAGGTCCAGCTCGCGTACGTCCGAGCGCGCATACCAGTCCGCCACCGAGGCCAGCTTGAGCGGCACGGATACCGCTCGCCCCGGGCCGTCCTCGGCATTCTCGCGAGGGTGTACTGACACCCCCCCGCCCCAATGCCTTCCGACGGCGACCCGCCGCGAGTCTGGGCCCCCGCCCCGCCCAGCCGAAAAGGGTCCGGCCTCACCACCGCGCCCCGCGCGCCCTGCGACGGAGGTGTGCACCCCCCGCCATCCTCCAACAACTGCCTCAGTGAGCAGTAAGCTCACTTTCACCGCATCGCCGGCCTCACCGCCGCAATAAGAACGTCGCGCGGTAAGTGTTCCTGCTCCGAGGGCCCCCGTACCGACCCCCTCGTCAGCATCATGCCCACGCCCCCTGCCCCTCCCATGCAGGTTACCAAACGGCAGCGGCAAGAGGTGTCTCCCGACGTCTCGCCGCCTGCCTAACGCGCCGACCGTCCGGCCGCGTACGCCGCAGCGGCTACTGCTGCCTCGACCGGATCTCCATCGACCCCAACCACGAGGGCCACATCGCCGATGGACATCACCACGGCGACTTCCGCGACACATGCACTAAACGTGTCGCCGCCGCCGCCCCCTCCCGCCCCCTGCTGCCCGCTACTCATCGTGGAAAAGCTGGAGGATTGGGTAAGGCACTTTAGCAACCTCGCGAAGCCGCTGGGCCTAGGGGTCAAATTTACCCCAAAAGGAGAGCGGGAATACCGCTGCGTACAAAAATATCTGGACGAACTTAGACCGAGCACGTCAGCTGGTTCTCCTACGCGCTCCCGCAGGACCGTGGACTCAAGGTAGTTAGTTATCCACGGCCTACCGGTCAATACCCCCATAGACGCAATTGCCGCTGTACTCGCCAGGAAGGGATACGAAGTGGAGCACGTGTCCCGAATCCTGGCCAGGAAGGACCGCCCCGGGTGTGCGTACTTCGT
Organism: Phengaris alcon alcon; assembly: GCA_037179445.1. Taxonomy (NCBI): domain Eukaryota; kingdom Metazoa; phylum Arthropoda; class Insecta; order Lepidoptera; family Lycaenidae; genus Phengaris; species Phengaris alcon. The sequence continues at coordinate 114,874 of JAYRCH010000518.1, forward strand.
GCTGCTGAAGCGCACCCCGGACCTGGTTCCCGGGATTTACCAGCTGACGGAGCTACTCAACATGCCAGGAATTAAGGTGGAGGCCTGGCGTGGCAAGGACGGCCCCGCCCAATGTCATCACTGCCAGCAGTTCCGGCACTCAAGCAGGAACTGCCACCGTAGGCCGGCGTGCGTCAGGTGTGGCGAAGAGCACTTCGCAACTGACTGCCCCCGCCCAACCACTGACTGAACACCTCGAGCGCCAATTCGCGCCGCTGCCAACGACCGCAACGGACACGCCCGAACGGTCTCCGAGGAGGTAAAAGTGTTCCAACTTTCTCCCTCCTCCCCCCCTTCCTTCTCCTTCTCTCCGAGGGAAGTTCAAAAAACCATCTCCCGCCTTAAACCGAAGAAGGCCCCCGGAGCAGACGGCATTCCCAACTCTGCCCTTCGACACCTCCCTTTCAGGACGGTGGCCGCCCTGACCCGCCTGTACAATGGAATCGTCACGACCGGCCACTTTCCCACTCCCTGGAAGTTGGGGATAATCACAACTATCCCCAAACCCCACAAAAACCTGAGAAGGGCAGAGGGCTACCGTCCCATAACCCTCCTCTCAACCCTATCCAAAACGTTTGAACTCCTTCTCCTCAAGCACCTTACTCCCCACCTCCCTCCTCGCAAGGACCAATTCGGGTTCAGGTCGGAGCTGAGCACCACTTTTCAGCTGGTAAGAGTCATTCACCATCTGTCCGTTGAGGCCAACAAGAAGGAAGCTTCGGTCGCAGTCTTCCTCGATATGGAGAAGGCGTTTGACTGTGTTTGGCATGAAGGTCTGCTCTTCAAGCTCATCCGAGCCAACGTCCCACCCCCTCTGGTAAGGCTTTTGGCATCATTTCTCTCCGGACGCACCTTCAAGGTGCGTGTCGACGGTGCCCTCTCCGGAGAGCGCCCCATGACCGCCGGTGTCCTTCAGGGCAGCGTGCTCTCTCCGGGGCTGTATAACTTTTACGCCAGCGACGTCCCCAAAGACCCTGGCACCACCGCAGCGTTACACGCCGACGACACGGCGTTTATAACCAGTTCGCTGACACCCGATCGCGCCGCCCTGAAGCTTCAGAGGACGCTGGACCTTCTCCCTGACTGGCTGAGCAACTGGCGAATGTCTGTGAACGCAGGTAAGTCCCAGGCGCTCGCCGTCACCGCGAGAAGGGGGTTCCCAGCTCCTCTGAAGATCGGAGACGCCGAAATACCATTGGGAAAACGGCGAAGTATCTAAGGTGTCGTCATAGACCGCCGTCTCTCCATGGTCGCCCAGCGCCAGTCAGCCGTGGCAATGGCCAAATCGGCCACTGCGCAATTACGCCCCGCCTTCTCTTCTCCTCAGATCCCCCTCAACATGCGGACGGCCTTGTACAAGACGTACATAAGGTCCCGCCCCACCTACGCAGCACCTGAGTGGCACCATCTGCTCTCTGCACCCCAGAAAAGGTCGCTGCAGAGAGCCCAGAACCGGGTGCTGCGCTACATTACGGGCGCCCCCTGGTACGTCCGCAACTCCACCATTGAGAGGGATCTCAGGATGGAGAGCGTGGAGGCCTTTGTGGCCCGGCTCGCCACAAACATGTTCGCGCGAGCGGATGCCTCGCGCCTGGTCGAGCTGACCAACCTAGCGCCTTGGCACGCCCGCCCGCCCGACCGCCACATTCTGCCGAGGGACGCTGTCCCTCCGGCAGACCCAGCGGAGCCCCGCCACCCCCGAAGAGGAGGAGCCCTGGCGCAATGATGCGCCACCCCGCCCTCGAAGAGGAGGAGCCCAGGCGCAATGACGCGCCACCCTGCCCCCGAAGAGGAGGAGTCCAGGCGCAATGAGATGCGCCCCGCCGAGGCGCATGCTATAGCGCTCCATTCACCGCTGGATCGCAGCCCCCCTCCTCCCCCTGCACCGGTAGAAAATTAAAACCTACCGGTGCAACCTTCTAACACTCACCTGGGGCCTGTCGGAGTGGCAGCCCTCTTGCCACCCCGTCGCCTCCTTGGTGCACCTTCCCCCCCGACACAAAAAGTCGGGATCCGGAAGTTTATTCCCACCCTTTCCCCCAGGTCGCTTGTCTCCACGGTCCGGTGAACGCGGCGCGTGAGGGAGTGGACCCAAACACGTTTCTCGCCCCCCGGGTTGGGACCCCCACGCGTCGTTTGAAGCCGACCACCGGTCCTGGTCGTGCCTGGTTTGGCAATTCAACATTCCGTTGTTTTTGTGATGCCCCCCCATGGGTTTCCCCCGCGTTCTGCCGCGGGGGGTCTTCCCTCAAAACCAATGACTCAATGCGCTCAGTACTCGTACTGTGCGCGTCATCCCACCCCAGGTAGAGGGGCTATGCCCCTGGTTTTGGTTCCCCGCCCAAGGCCCTTTTCAGGGGCCTGGCGCGAGAGAAGAGTCTCCTTATCTACTTGCAGTGCGGGGTGTAACCGTAAGTGAGCGTACGGTACGAAGAAGGTTCGAAGAAGCTGGTTTGGGTTCATTTGTGCCCGCCAAGGCTCCAAGGCTCGAGGTAAATCATCGTAGAAACAGGTTAACTTTTGCTCAGGAACATCGATTTTGGATCGCGGACCAATGGAGTAAGGTATTGTTTAGTGATGAGTGCAGAATTCTCTTAAATCAAATTGACGGCAGGCAAAGAACATACGTCTGTATATTCTTTGCCTGCCGTCAATTTGATTGTCTTAATGTATCGTTCTCCTTTGCGTCTGCAAAGGAGAACGATACATTCAGACAAATTTTGAAACTACAGTTGCATACGGTAGTGGATCAATAATGATTTGGGCGGGCATTTGTTTGGGAGCTCGCACAGACTTGGTAGTGATTGACAGAGGGAGTCTGACTGCAGACCGCTATATCAGAGAAGTTGTAGAAGACAATGTCGTACCGTTTGCCCCATATATCGGTTACGATTTTGTTTTTATGCAGGATAATGCTCGGCCGCATACCGCTCGGGTAACTCAAGCTTATCTTAATGGTATGAATATAAGATGCTGTGGTTTTTATTTATAGTGATTAGGACGACACAGTTAATTAAAACAAACTGAGTTTATCTGTAAGAAAAGAAACGACATTTAATGTTATTAATTACAATATCGATCCTAAAACACAATTATTAACTTATTACAAATAAAATTTAAATGACAAGGTACTTTGACACTAATGCTTTCTCATAATAGCCCAGATCCGTCACTCTAGACTATAGAGTATAAATCCACAATTCTGCCTCGATGGAGCATGATGCGCGGGAATATTCAAAAGAAAATCACATTTTTCTTTACATCTCCCCCTCCCAGAGAGTATTATAACAATGCGATACGACTATCTATTCTCATGGAGGTCTTCAAACGCAGGGACCGGAGTTAGTTTCGAGATGTGGAAAAAGTTTGACTCCGTTTTCTTATGGCTTGTAAATTAATCTTGTAAATTGACTTAGATATTTTTTATATTATTTTATAGGGACCGATTCTTAGTTCGTCGATTTTTTTTCTATTTAGTTTATTTCCATTATCCACAAAAACGGTATCACCCACCTTGAAATCTACATGTCTTCGATTTTTATTGTAAATTGTCTTATTGTAATTATGTGATCTTAATGTATTTTCCAAAGCTTTTTCCCATTACCAGTACCAGTACCATTTAGAAGGTACTCTGGAGCATACCCAGTAACAGTATGTTCAGTTTCATTATAGCTCTTTACACAATTTCGTGCTATAGTTGTCCATGCTATTTTAGCGTTGGTTTCATTTATCTTGCATCTGATTTTATTGACTAACGTCTGATTTAGTCTTTCATTTAATCCATTTGAGAAGGGCAAGTCTACAGCAGTAAAAATTATTGGAATATTCTGTTCTTCCAAATAATTTTTGAATTCTTTAGAATTGATACCTGGATATTGGTCTGCGAGAATCATGCCAATGTCGTTAGTTTCCGCACAGTTCTTCACAAGTTTCGTGAAATCATTTGCATTTTGTGTGCTTGATGTCAAAATGTATGCATACCTTGTGAAATGGTCTGACAGTAAGTGCAAGTATCTCTTTGTTGATCTTGAGCCCCCAAATCCTCCAATTGTATCAATAGAACATATCTCAAAAGGTTTTGTGGCGGGACCCAAATGGGACATCAATCCATATTTGTTTTGTCCTCTTGATTTGTTCTTAATACATACTATACAACTTTCACAGATTCTTTTTATGTTTTTTGTAAAATTTTTTGCTGTGTACCATGAGCTAATCATTATTTGCATTTGTTTAATTCCTATATGACCCAGATCTGCATGTACATCTTTAATAAATTTTATACTGAATTTCTCTGATAGGATTATCTTTTCATTTTTCTTAACTTTTTTGTAATAAACATTATTTTTTGTTATTAACTTGTCTTTACTACACTGTATCATATCATTTTTACCTTGGTCTTTTAAGATATCCTTTAATGTTATTATATTGACTATTTTCAATTGTTCATCCAGGTTTTCATTTGCCTCTAGAACTGGGTTTCTGCTTAGACAGTCAGCTTCGATGTTACATTTTCCTGGAGTATATTTAATTTGGAAATCATATTGTGATAAGGTGATAAGTAGTATGTCAGATCTCCTAGTTCTTCATCTGTTCTTGATTTTATGTTCATATTCTCCAAGGGCTTATGATCTGAAAAAACAGTAAACTTCCTACCTATCAACAGATGTTGCCAATACTTCACACATTCTTTAATTGCTAGGCATTCAAGGTATATAGCTTTCTTCCTTTTTTGAACTTCATTCAGTTTTTTCGAGAAGTATGCCACTGGTCTCTCTTCATTGTGTTCTTGTGGCTGTTTGAGGACTGCTCCTACTCCTAGAATACTGGCATCTGTGTATATGTGGATAGGTAAGTTTGGATCAAAAATGGTCAATATTGGGTGAGAACATAATATTTGTTTCATTTCATTGAATGATTCTTGGCATGTTTTAGTCCAGTTAAAAATTTGTCCTCTCCTTAATAGGTTATGTAGTGGTTCCAATTTTATTGCGATTCCTGGCACATACTTATGATAAAAGTTTATTTTCCCTAAAAATTGTCTCACATTTTTTTGTGTTTTTGGAATAGGATTTTTTTTATTGATATTAAGTTGTCTTTCAGAGGTCTAATTGAATTATTCTGTATTATGTGACCTAAGTACTTAACTGAGTCGGATGCAAAAATACATTAAGAAAATTTTAGTCTTAAACCTTCACTTTTAATTGCTTGAAACAGCTGCTCCAGATACCTGATATGTTCTGGGAATGATTTTTAGAATAATAAGATGTCATCGATGTAACATACTGTGAAATCGCCAAGCTTGTGTTTTCGTATTATATTACACATTATTCTTTGAAATATAGCTGGGGATGTCTTTAAGCCGAATGGCAAACAGGTCCATTGAAAATTGCCATCTTGGGTGATGAATGCAGTCTTGTATCTGTCTGTGACACGCAAAGGTATTGACCAAAATGCTGAATTCAGGTCCAGTGTAGAGAAATACTTGCAATCTCTAGTTTTTACGATTAGGTCCTCGATGAGGGGAAACGGTTGTGATTGTAGAACAACAATCTTATTTAGGTCTCGAAAATCTACGCACAATCTTGACTTTTTATTTTCGTCTCTTTTGTAAACCATCGTAACTGGAGCTGCAAACGGGCTATATGATTCTTCTATTATTTTTTTTTCTAATAATTTTCCAATTTCGTTTTCAATTTCTGTTTTATCTTCTACTGTGCAACGATATGGCCTTTTACTGCAATATTTTTCTATTGACAGATCAATGTGTGCTTCATAATCTGTAACCATTCCAATGTCATATTTGTCCTTTGCAAATGCAGATTTATTTTTCGAAATTAGGTCGTCAATTACTGCTTGTTGTTGATAATCTAGATGATTTAACCACATTTTAAAATTTTCTCTATTGAAGTTCTCGTTGAAATTTATCAAATTGTCTGACTTTATTTCCTTAGAAATGTCAATACTCGATTTATTTGTTTCCTTAGAAACAACTTCAGTTTTTTGTATAGGAATTTTTTGAAAGATTTCCAAGTTTTCATTTTGAACTAAGAAAAATTCTTTTATACAATCTAATCCGATTAAAAAATCGTAATCAAAATTTGTTTTGTCTATTACAAAAACATTCATTTTTTTCTCCACATTAAATATGGTTATATCTAAAGTAAGGCCAACGAGACGAGATAAAAAACGTAAATAAACGGACCGCTACTGAGTTGCATTATGAAAATGAGTTAATATTATATCTGTCCTTATCACTCGTATGCAATAATGACGTCAGTTGGTCGACGACAGCTCGTATCGTGTTTCGTGGTACAGGAAAGCGGCCAGTGCCGCAGTTGTCAACATTTGGTCCGCCAAACAATTGTGAACAAGTTCATTCCTGTTTGGATTGCGGTCGAAGTGATACATATTTTTTCGTCTCCGTATTTACTTGGTTTTTTGTTGTTATTATTCCGTTTCGGTTAGTTTTATTTTTGATTTTTGCTGTTATTGTGAGTGCTTATTTGTTGATTTTAATTATGGAATCACAGCCTGGCGGCTCTAGACAACCTTTGAAAGAAATCAATTCACCACACAAAAAGCGTCAAAAGGTAAGTTAATTTATTAATTCATTTGCACTTGAACCATTACCATAATTTTGATTTTTATGGTTCCATACCAAAAAAGATTCTTTTTATATAATAATTTTAGATTATTTCTTGAGAAATCCTGCACTGATTGGTACTCTTCCATGATGATCAAACATAGCTTACAATCGGAGTGGGCTGAATGGAAATCGAACTTTTTGCAAACCTATGCCAGTAAAGGTTGGTCTACAAAGCAAGTATGCTTTATTTTTCAAGTACCAATCAGGGTCTCTTTTAGAATATGCCATCAAAAAAGAAAAACTTCTACTAGAAGTAAGAAAAACAATAGATCAAGGGACTCTTATTGACATAATAGCCGCTGGTGTACCGGACTTTATAACAGATAGAATTAACAAAGAGGAAATTGCAGAAACAAAAGACTTATTTAATGAACTTGGCAAGTTAGAACATTTAGTTGCAAAGAAGAAATTTATTAAAAAAAAAGATGATAAGCCAATGAAGGAAAAATGTAGTATTTGTGAAAGTTTACAAAAAGGTGTGCGATATCATTCAGAAGATGCCTGTTTGTTCAAAACAAAAATTAATAATGGAAAAGACAGAAATTATAAACAAATAAAGCACATTAATAATTCAGAATTGGAATGTGAACTACAATGTGAAGAACCAAAAAACTAATAGCGCCGCCATTAATTAAAGTAAAATTATTATTGAATAAGAGTATAAACATATATTGAATCTATGGCTCTGGCTCAAATGTGTCATTGATAAACTCAAAGTTATTGAGGATAAACAACAAAGAATTAAGTTACTCAAGCAATACTAATTTAAAAACAATTAATGGCGTTAGAAAGGCAAATGGCTTAATATCACTACAGTAAGGCCAACCAGACGAGATAAAGAATGTAAACAAAATTTTCAGGGGTTCAAAACATTTTTATTTGAATAAATTATTATAAAGTTCGAATTTTAATCGCTGTCGTCTGTACTAGACAAATATGATTCGTCGGAAGAGTCCGAATCTGTGTTTATGATAAAACTATCTATTGTATTATCAATCATGTTGTCAATATTGCTATAAAATCAAAAAAGGGTCAGATTCTCGGAAAAAGTGGACGAGTTTGATAAACAGGCCATACGAAAGAAAGTTCATAGCTTTTATCTGAAAAGCGAATTACCTACATTAAAAAAAGTACTCCAAGCTGTCAATGATGATGAAGAATTACCTAACTTTAAGAGATCGACATTTCAGAAAATACTTAAACATTTAAAATTTAAGTATATAAAACGACAAAGAAACAATGCTTTAATAGACAGAGACATTATACTATGGCGAATGAATTACTTAAGAAAGATTAAAAAATACCGAACGGAGAATCGCTCTATATTCTATATGGATGAAACATGGGTGAATGCAGGTTTGTCAAATAATTGTGCCTTTATTATGTTAATAAATACTAGCTTTTGCCCTTACTTTACTTACTGCCTCCGTTGCCGAGTGGGCTGAGTGTGGGCTCTTAATCTGGAGGTCGCGGGTTCGGTTCCCGCAGGGGACACACATACTAAAAAGTCACTTTATTTGTTGTTCTCTCGTTGGGTTTCTGGGATCGATAAGCCTTGCAGCCCACAAAATAAGAAGATGACTTACTAAAATAATTAGAATTTTCGGCAGTGCATATCACTGGTAATGTAAGACTTATTTCGTTTTCAAAGCACACTGTTTCAAAAACTTACGTGGATACTACAATAACTTCAAAACGGCAAGCTTTTATGGAGGGACTGAGTACGGGTGCAAAGAACCCTACTTCAAAGGGCAGACGACTGATTGTGGTGCATATGGGAAATGAAAATGGTTTCACAGAGGGGGCTGATGATGTATTTGAGTCAAAAAACACAGGTAATTACCACGATAAAAGCGGTTCGCGTCCATTGAGGACGCGAACCGCTTTGAGCAGTGTTTTGAGAATATTTTACCAAAACTTGGTGAAAATGCTGTAGTGGTACTGGACAATGCTCCTTACCACTCAAGACGCCAAGAAAAAACACCCACCAGAGCATGGAGAAAAGCAAGTATTCAAGAATGGCTGCGTAATAAAGAACTAAGCTACGTAAATGCGAACTACCAAAGATACGCTGTGGATGAGCTCGCCAAAAAATTTAAGGTGGAAGTCCTAAGACTGCCACCTTATCATTGCGAGCTCAATCCCATTGAACTCGTATGGGCTGACATAAAGGGACACGTAGCTCGCAATAATACTACATTTAAATTTGAAGATGTGTAAACACTGCTACAAGAGGGGATCCAACGTGTATCTGCTGATAAATGGCGAAATTGTGTGGATCATGTAATAAAAGTCGAGGACAATTTTTATAGCAATATTGACAACATGATTGATAATACAATAGATAGTTTTATCATAAACACAGACTCGGACTCTTCCGACGAATCATATTTGTCTAGTACAGACGACAGCGATTAAAATTCGAACTTTATAATAATTTATTCAAATAAAAATGTTATGAACCCCTGAAAATTTTTTACATTCTTTATCTCGTCTGGTTGGTCTTACTGTAGTGATATTAAGCCATTTGCCTTTCTAACGCCATTAATTGTTTTTAAATTAGTATTGCTTGAGTAACTTAATTCTTTGTTGTTTATCCTCAATAACTTTGAGTTTATCAATGACACATTTGAGCCAGAGTCATAGATTCAATATATGTTTATACTCTTATTCAATAATAATTTTACTTTAATTAATGGCGGCGCTATTAGTTTTTTGGTTCTTCACATTGTAGTTCACATTCCAATTCTGAATTATTAATGTGCTTTATTTGTTTATAATTTCTGTCTTTTCCATTATTAATTTTTGTTTTGAACCAACAGGCATCTTCTGAATGATATCGCACACCTTTTTGTAAACTTTCACAAATACTACATTTTTCCTTCATTGGCTTATCATCTTTTTTTTAATAAATTTCTTCTTTGCAACTAAATGTTCTAACTTGCCAAGTTCGTTAAATAAGTCTTTTGTTTCTGCAATTTCCTCTTTGTTAATTCTATCTGTTATAAAGTCCGGTACGCCAGCGGCTATTATGTCAATAAGAGTCCCTTGATCTATTGTTTTTCTTACTTCTAGTAGAAGTTTTTCTTTTTTGATGGCATATTCTAAAAGAGACCCTGATTGGTACTTGAAAAATAAAGCATACTTGCTTGTAGACCAACCTTTACTGGCATAGGTTTGCAAAAAGTTCGATTTCTATTCAGCCCACTCCGATTGTAAGCTATGTTTGATCATCATGGAAGAGTACCAATCAGTGCAGGATTTCTCAAGAAATAATCTGAAAATTTCAATTTTTTCTTCCTCTTTTACTACGTCAAACCTTGTACACTCTTTTTCAAATGTTTCCATCCAGTTATATGCATTTACACTTTTTCCATCAAATTTTTCAATCACAAACCTATCGGCAAATTTTTTTATACTTTGTTTTTCTTTGTTTTGTTGACTTTCAATCAATTTTTCCAGAATTTTTACTAAAGGTTCATCTAAATTCTTCTTTTTGGCAGTAGCCGACTGTTACTCGGTGATATCCTCAAGGAATTGGTCTTGGAAAATCATGTTTTCATCTTCATCACAGTACGTTTGTAACAGATCCTTTGTCATTTTTATCCATACGCTTCTGCTTTGATATCTTTTCTTCAATGTATTTTTCATTGTAGCGAAAACTTTAGAGGTCTGGATATGTTTGTGATACTGTGATACTGCTTGATATTCCTCCGGGATTAAAAAGACTTTGTCGTCTTGTGTGGTAATTGAGGTTATGGCAATCTAGTTTGTCTTACCGTCTATCATTGATTTAACTTGAAAAGTAAATTTTAATTTTTCCATTTTCATTTTGACAATAAATGTCGTTTTATAAGATGCTGTGGTTTTTATTTACAGTGATTAGGACGACACAGTTAATTAAAACAAACTGAGTTTCTCTGTAAGAAAAGAAACGACATTTAATGATATTAATTACAATATCGATCCTAAAATACAATTATTAACTTATTACAAATAAAAGTTAATGACAAGGTACTTTGACACTAATGCTTTCTCATAATAGCCCAGATCCGTCACTCTAGACTATAGAGTATAAATCTACAATTCTGCCTCGATGGCGCTTGATGCGCGGGAATATTCAAAAGAAAATCACATTTTTCTTTACATGAATATCACTGTGATCTCAATCACCGGATATGAACCCAATAGAGCACGTTTGGGACTTGCTGAAAAGAAAAGTTAAGTCCAGAATTCCAGCTCCTGCCAACGTGGGTGAATTGCGAATCGCCGTAGTTGAGGAATGGCGGAGACTATCCCAGGAGACCATCGATAACATCATTCTCAGTATGCCTAGACGGGTAGAAACTTTAATAAGAGCACGTGGAGGAAATACGCGATATTAATCACCATTTTTCTAATTTAATTAATTGTTATTTTAATATTAATTTCACTTTTCCCGGTTACATGAAAAGTTCAAAAATGTACCACTTTTCACAAATAGCCTTTACTCGCAAAATCTGTTCTAAATGTGATCTCATTTTAAGTAAAACAAATGAAACTTTAAATAACAAAAGAAGTGCAGTAAGTAGATTTTAAAATAAAACCATATTTTTTTAATTATGGACCTTTTTTTTTGTGTTCCGCTAAATATGCCGGTGTGTTTAATAACTAAAGGGACATCCTGACCATCCAATCATCAAATTCAGCGTCAGTACATAAGGCCGACATTAGTGTCAATCGTGTCAATCACTTTTAATTTTTGCCTACCGCTTAAATTTTACATTGACACAATTGACAGGCTGCTGGATATTCAGGCTGGATAGTTATGATAGCCCATAAAAGGCCATACTGACCGTCCAGCCTGCGAATCAATCCAATGCCGCATTTTTGAAGCCTGCAAATCCAGCACCGGTACTAATAGCCGTCAATAGTGTAAATCATTTCTAATTTTTGCCTACAAGTCCGCTTCAAGGCCGCGGCCTGGGATTTACAGGCTGGACAGTGAGTATGGCACTTTATTTTGAAAATTAATAATGACATAACACAAGCATAGAAAGAGATGTGAACGAACAACATATAAATGTAAAAGTAGTTAGGATTACGTAGAAAGGTACAGGTAGAACAAGTATTCAGCTTCTTGAAAATAAGTACCAAGCCTATGATAGGCCTCCCCCACATTAGGCGTGCGCGTTCTTCGGGCGTGTCAGCGATGCGGGCGCTGCTCGCGCCACTCACACGCCCGAGGAACGCGCACGGCTAAGTGGGGTCAGCCTTACCCGGGTCACTAATACGAAAATTACGAATCTATTGACACCGCATTCAATTTGATCAGTAGTTTAGGCGCTACGATCCATAATTATTATATAGACTGCCTAAATCATCACTCTTATTTTAGCTTCGCCGTAGTGGCGTACAAAGCATAACATTTTATAGTAATGGGTATATAGCGAGGCGTTCATACAACCCAGTGTTTTAATGGTTTCCCTTTTAAATATTACTTATCTTACTTACGTCTTTTTTCTTAAATAATAATAACAATAATATAATCAGTGCATAAAACTTATTATGCAACGCTCCGCGCGCCGCGATCCGACATTCGAACATTACTAATTTAATATATTCTTTGGTATAGCAATAAATTGGAAAACGTAACATAGGACAGACGGTACTGGCAGGCTCTAGGAGAGGCCTTTAAACGAGGCAATGCTATCTATCAGTTTGCTAGGTACTCTGCCAGATGGGGACGACCTGGGGAAGTTTTTCTATTTATAGATATTTTTAGAGAAAATCTATTTATACATATTTGTAGATAAGTCTTCTTATTTATAAGTATTAGTTTTCTATAAAGTAATAAATATATTATGTTTAACGCATGTATAACTTTTGTAAAGATTGTTAAATTAAGGCTATGTCAAAAATGAAACACTCACACACACGTAACTTACTCGTTTATTAACACTACACGTATATACACTCGTTATTACAACTGGTAATTACACTCGTAAATAAACTCGTAAATAGATATACTCACAGTAAGAAAATCTATTAATTAATAAGTCAAATTAGACTCGGTCAAACGATAGCGCAATCTAGAAAATTTTTTTTCTTTATATCTATTTTTAAACAATTATATTTCTTTTAGTTTATTTATATCCAATCACTTACAATACTTACAATTTTACACAGGCTTGTTTTTATTTTCATTACAAATAAAGAACATGTAACAGGTATAATAAATAGAGATCAGTGCATTCAACAATAACCATAATTTATATGACATTATTGAACTGCAAAACCAAAACTGTGTAGGACGCAACTGACATTATTATTTTGGGTATCAAAGACATATCGATGTTTAGAACTCCGACAAATTGAATCTTGATCGAATTCCTTGAAATACAATGAAAAAATGTTCTCGACTCGTCGAAACACCTTTTGTCACCTGAAATTTTTTAATTCAAAAGTTATTAGTTTCGTAATAATATAATGCGCTAAAGCTGAAATAATGTTAAACAGATGAACGGAAATTTTGTATGAAATCAGGCACTTACAGCCCGAAAAGATTTGTATGAAATAGGGAAAATGCATTTGTTTTAAATCAGCAAAACTTCTTATGTTTTCCGAAAGGCAAGGTAAATATGGACCGCAAAATTAAAAAAGTACTGTAATCAGTTGCTAAATTAAAAAGTTACAGGACTAAATAGAACGACGTTTTTTTGCTATGATTGAAGAACGAAAATACTGTTCAAATCCTATTTTAATTGTGACATTTTTTGTTAAAACAGTGTTATACATAAGCTTCCTTAATAATAAAAATATTTAAACAGTGGATAAATTATAGAATATTTTGTCTTTATCTGTTACGTGGAAAAAGTCGCTTGGCAGACAAGGACAAAACATTGTATTGCTTATCCGTTGTGAAAATATTTTTATTAGTAAGGGGGAAAGTATTTAAGTTAATAAAATTCAATTTTGTATTTATCTTCATATATTTTCAACTGCTGTCACTCGTGCATTTTTTTTGTAAAGAGCGTTTTTAATGCTCTCTAAAAATCTCACTTTCGTGATGACTGTATTTCTTCAACGGTTGGTCCTAGATATTATTGAAAATACCATGTTTCCTGGCTTATAAGTTAATATTAGGTCATTACCTATGAAATTGCCGTTTTGTATGAAAAAATTTAAACGAATTGTTTTCATGTATTTTTTATTTGTATTAATCGAAGTAATCACCCACGCAATCAATGCATCATTGTCAACGCAGTGGCAGTTTATTGATGCCTTTATTAAAGAAATCAGCTGGACGGGAGGGAACAAATTCATCAAAGGCATTTTGTACTGCCTCTCGGGTATTGAATTTTTTTTCCCGCCAAGAAGTTATCCAAATTCTGGAAAAAGTAGTAATCTGTAGGCGCAAGATCTGGCGAGTAGGGCGGATAACGGAGAGCTTCCAACCCCAGTTCTTGCAACTTGGAGACCGTCCGCTGTTCAGTATGAGGTCGCGCGTTGTCGTGCAGGAGCAGCGGAGACGAGCGATTGACCAATGCTGGTTGGAGATGTGCCAGCTTCTCCATCATTGTGTTCAGTTCTTCACAGTACACATCTGCAGTAATGCTCACCCCGTTTGGTAAGAAGCTGTGATGAATCACGCCGGCGCTAGACCACCAAACAGTGACCATCACTTTTCTAGGGGTAAGTTTTCGTTGTTTAGGTGCCGAACGAGGATCCAACCAACTTTCTGAGCGCTTGCGGTTATCAAACAGAATCCATTTTTCATAGCAGGTAACAATGCGGTTCAAAATTCCTTCATTTGTGTGTCTATTGAGCAGTGCAAGGCACGTCTCGACGCGTACTTCGTGCTGGCGATCATTGAGTTCGTGGGGCACCCATTTGTCAAGCTTTTTTACCTTGCCAATTTGACGCAAGTGGACCAATATTGTTTTGAAGCTAACGTCGACGTTAGCGTCACACAATCTACACAATCTACGTAGATTGTGTATCATCAGCTTCCACTATCGCCTTTAATTCGTCATTGTCGACCAAAGTCTTTGAACGACCGCGAGGTTCATTTTTCAGATCGAAATTTCCAGAACGGAAGCGAGCAAACCAATAACATGTGGTGCGTTGGTTTGTAGTGTTAGCTCCGTAAACGTCGTTGATGTTGCGTGCCGCTTGTGCCGCGTTGCTGCCACGACGGTACTCATATTCCATAATTACTCGAATTTTTAACGTATCCATGATGACGAAAAAGATTGAAATGCGATGAAAATGTAACACTAATCAATAAACAAATGACTACTTTTGGAAAAAGAATTCCATGTTTTTAAAATAAAATTAATTTGAAATTAGAATTCTTAGCCAAAAAAAAAAATATTTTGATTTGAAACGGCCAGTACTGCAGAACGGCAATTTCATAGGTAAAGACCTATTATGTACCCGTTAGGCGATATTTTACAGCCCGGACTGGAACGTGTGAAAAACACGTTTCAGTAGGAAATACAGACTATCGTTTTGCGCTGACGTCTGTCTAGACGGCCTCTGTGGTTGCATCTCGGTGGAGCGCATCGGCGCTCAAGAGCGAAGGTTGCGGGTTCTAATCCCGCCGAGGGAACAAAAAAAAGGTTTCAATGTTCCTGGGTCATGACGTGTATTTAATATGTTTGTAATATTATAAACATCTAATCTGTATATGTATTATGTCTATACATACCAGACAACTTTAATACTTTGATAATAGTATCAAAGTATTAAATATACTTCCCGTTATTTGATCCCCGTAACACAAGTTCTTCGGATACTTTCTACGGGGCCAGACTGACGTGGTGTGAAGCATCCACATATATAATTAATAATAATAATAAAAACAGAGGATAACTGAAACTAATAGTACTAGGAAAAAGATGGCGCTTTACTTAGTACAAAGTTGATCATATTCCTCCCCAGTGTTCGTTGGAGGTTATTAACGTTGTTTCTGATCCTCTGCGCGCTCCAACATAGCCCGAACAACGACAGGCAGTACAGAAAAAAACGTGTAAGCAATATCATCGCTTCTGGCAACAAAAAATCAGCCTGGAACACCAGAAACATATTTAAAGCTCGCATATCACCTACTGATCGAGACATCAACTCTCGGACCTCGAATCTCGATTATATTCAAGCGCTGGCTCATTCGCATAGGCGGCAAATCATGCACGCGCGAGCGGGACAGACTGACAACTCGAGAGACTCGAGATTCGAGGTACGAGAATTGGGGCCCAGCCCCTACTATGATCGCGCGTAGGAATGTCGTGACGACACGACATAACTAAATAGTTGGCACATTTGTCAACAAATCTACTGACACAAGCTAAAATTGCTATGCTCATATAAAATTTCCTAGATGTCAAACAATAACTTTAATGTTATAAATCTCAAATATATGCCTAAAATAATTTCCTGTAACATCATCAGCAATTCTTTCATAAGATATATATATATATATATATTTCTAAAATATTATTGTTTCACAAAATTTACTTACAATGTTAATATCCATAGCAGATGTAAGTCTGTACAGCGAGAGAAGGTAGTAAATAGTCTGGTATATAATAGACATCAAGAGCTGAAAAAAAAAAAGATTTGGCAGTGCGCGATGTAGGTACTCTAACTAACAATGTACTAATTAAGTAACCCCAGAATTGTGAAGTAGTGAGCGAGCTGATGATGATTATTTATAGGTAAGAATACTTTTGATCACGTCAGCTTCCAAACAAAAAAATTTCATCTTAATTGGACCTTTCGTTTAGGAGCTACGATGTCATTTATACCACCACTCTTTTTGCGCCGGGGATTAAAAGTACTACTACTAGTATCACAAAAGATATTAGAAATAGCGTAGAAATAAAAAAAATATTCAAACATACTTGTAAACCAAAAACCGTGTTTAGGAGTTGGCTACATTCTTTGATGTTTCTGTACACGTCCATGTATCTATTTAGAACGCATGGGGCCGCCAGCGGCTCCTCTATCTGTAGCTCTACCAGAGATGGTGAGCTTCTTTTGAAAAAATCATCGTCATCATCATCGCTCCTCGTACAGTCTTGTGTAATGCATTCTATTTGTTTGTTTATAATGTCTAATATATTAATTAGAAGAACAATTTCAGTCATGTATCGCAAGAAAAAAGTTTCGCGTAATATTGTAACAAATTTTACGGAATATAACGCATCAATAGTAGCAAGTGTTATGTAGGACATAACACTTGCCACGACCACAGAGAAGATCCACAAAGTTAGAGAAAACACATTTATTTTGCGTAATACTTTCTTTTCACATTTAAGTTTCTCGTTGTTTTCCGATATAAGTGTTTGAAGAAGTTGGAACTTTTTTGAGCAGTAGCATGTAGAAATCATCATCATTACTGTAAGTAATCCATGGACGAAATTAAGTATTTGGTAATATAGACTTTCGGTTTTATAATAAATGATATAACAGGATAGAAAAATATGTGCGGCCATTTCGATACACATTGAAAGTATAACGAAAGACTGTTTCTTTTTGGAACAGTTACAAAAGTTTCTAAATATCATTAAGCCTTTTTCACAGGAGATAAATATTTTTAAGCTTTTATTTTCCATACTTTTGAAACATCTGCACACTTCATCGAATATCAAATCAAATAATAGAATTGACATGTAAAATCGATCATGTAAACGTACGACGTCATACGAAAGGGTCAATTCTCACAGAAACAAAATGCTACGCAACCCGGTGATGTATTTTAAGATACCTGCTGTTCAAATTGAACTTTACTCATATACAAAAAGATACACGTTTCATCGTAAGAGTTCGAATCTTAAGTTGCACCGCGCTGCACAGCGCAATTGCAGTGTATGACTGATGTCATAATAAGGAACCTGTAACTTTTTGTGTAGTGAATAAAGTTAAATTTTGAATAGCTATCTTAAAAATGGAGCCCCGCGTAGCGTTGCGTTTCGTAGCGGTGTGAACTGACCCTAAGTAATACTTACAATATAATTAACTGATCGCATCAGTTACTAGCTATTGCTAGCTTTAATAAATAAAAATTATCTTCTTCTTTTACATAAAAATGGATTGCAATTACAATATCTCGAAACAACTCGAAAATGGCTGGTCCGATTCGGCTAATTTCGATTTTGAAATAATTGTAGAAGTTCAGGGAAGGTTAAAACTTTGAGAAATTATGAAAAAATAACCTAACCTAACCAAGAGCATGTCAAAGTTGGGTTCCGTAACTATCACCGTGTAATAGGTTTTTTCAAATCACTTCTAAAGTTACTGGCAGCCTACAAACAATTTTGGAGGCTGATTACTCGAAAATGGTCGACTTTGTAAAAAAGTCATGTATCAAACCTCGCCTTTATTTTAAAAGACCTATTCAACAATACCCTACACAATGGAGTGGAATGGAAAAATATTTTTCATCCCCACTTTACATGTATGGAGAACCCTAAAATATAAAATTATTATTATTTTATGATGCCAAAACTGAGATCTATACACAATCTATAACTATACAATTTTTCATCCATTTATATTAATAATTACAGAAGCTAGAAGCGCGGACGGACAGAACGAAACTATAAGGGTTCCTTGTGTGTTACGAAACGGAACGGAGGACGGAAGGGTTATTTTGGCAATCTATGTATATTTGTTCCCTCGTAGCGTCTAGGTCCGATTATAATAAATAAGGTGTCAAAAGATTCGTAATGATTTCGCGGATAACAAAGGCTATATAATATTCTACCATCTAAAAAAATTTACCGAGATAATCATCACGTGTTTGGTATCAAAAGAAAGGTCTTGGCAAGCACACCACAAAAATGTATATATTTTATTATACATATTTGTGGCGTGCTTGCACAAATATGTCAAAATACACGTTTAAAATGGGGTCATACAAACCCAGTTGACCAATTTTCGAATAGGTATTACGTAATATAAGACTATAAATATATAACTTTTATATTATACATATTATTTTACCTTCATAGAATATATTTTATTTTATAAATATTATAATATTAATATTATTCAAAAAACATGTTCGATTGGGAAACGGAAAAATACGAAATAAAAAAATAAGTTAAAAAAACTATAATATAGCCCGACTACGTAAAAAAGGGGTCTAAAAAGGCCAAATGAAGAAAATAATTCAGATAAAAATCCAGAAACGGTCAATCTAGAGCCGTGGTCGCATTCCTACTTTATAAGTTTCGGGACAGTCGATGTCAAATTTCAGCCATCCAGTATATATCTTGGGGTATAATTCTAGAATCTTCTCTAGGTTTTAGCTCATACCTAGATGCGACGCGTCTCGGTGTAAGCTGACGCGTAGATGCTGTTTCGATGATGATGATGATGATGTTTCGCTTTTTAAGTGTAAAAGTGATTCTAAATGTTGCAAAATGGATTGTGATAATTTCAGTTATCCTATAAATAAATGTTAGTAAAATAACTGGAGTTTTAATCAAAATGAACAAGTTAATTGTCAAAAGGCAAGTCTGGTGTTGCAGAAGGTATGATAAATAAACGCAGTCAAACCTGAGTGCCTCCGAAATCAGAAGCGGGATGGATCACAGGTCCACTCAAGAACCATCAGCCCACTCAAGGTATGTCCTATACAAATTGCCGCTCGACCAGGCAACCAGGCATAAGGTGAACATCGCATAATAGCGCCGTTTAATCGTGCACACGCACACATATTTGGTCTTTACCTATGAAATTGCCGTTTTGTATGAAAAAATTTAAATGAATTTTTTTCATGTATTTTTTATTTGTATTAATCGAAGTAATCACCCATGCAATCAATGCATCTTTGCCAACGCAGTGGCAGTTTATTGATGCCCTTCTTAAAGAAATCAGCTTGGACGGGAGGCAACAAATTCTTCAAAGGCATTTTGTACTGCCTCTCGGGTATTGAATTTTTTTCCCGCCAAGAAGTTACCCAAATTTTGGAAAAAGTAGTAGTCTGTAGGCGCAAGGTCTGGTGAGTAGGGCGGATGACGGAGAGCTTCCAACCCCAGTTCTTGCAACTTGGAGACCGTCTGCTGTGCAGTATGAGGTCGCGCGTTGTCGTGCAGGAGCAGCGGAGACGAGCGATTGACCAATGCTGGTTGGAGATGTGCCAGCTTCTCCATCATTGTGTTCAGTTATTCACAGTACACATCTGCAGTAACGCTCACCCCGTTTGGTAAGAAGCTGTGATAAATCACATCAGCACTAGACCACCAAACAGTGACCATCACATTTATAGGGATAAGTTTTCGTTTAGGGCATTGTTTAGGTGCTGAACGAGGATCCAACCAACTTGCTGAGCGCTTGCGGTTATCGAACAGAATCCATTTTTCATCGCAGGTGCGATTCAACAATGCGGTTCAAAATTCCTTCATTTGTGTGTCTGTTGAGCAGTGCAAGGCACGTCTCGACGCGTACTTCGCGCTGGCGATCATTGAGTTCTTGGGGCACCCATTTGTCAAGCTTTTTAACCTTGCCAATTTGACGCAAATGGACCAATATTGTTTTGACACTAACGTCGAAAGCTGCTGCTAATTCAGCCGTAGATTGTGTATCATCAGCTTCCACAATCACCTTTAATTCGTCATTGTTGATCAAAGTCTTCGGGCGACCGCGAGGTTCATTTTTCAGGTCGAAATTTCCAGAACGGAAGCGAGCAAACTAATAACAGGTGGTGCGTTGGTTTGTAGTGTTAGCTCCGTAAATGTCGTTGATGTTGCGTGCCGCTTGTGCCGCGTTGCTGCCACGACGGTACTCATATTCCATAATTACTCTAATTTTTAACGTATCCATGATGACGAAAAGATTGAAATGCGATGAAAATGTAACACTAATCAATAAACAAATGACTGCTTTTGGAAAAAGAATTCCATGTTTTTAAAATAAAATTAATTTGAAATTATAATTCTTAGCCAAACAAAAATTATTTTGATTGGAAACGGCCAGTGCTGCAGAACGGCAATTTCATAGGTAAAGACCTATTATTTACGCGTAAATACGTTATTCAACCACGTCATAATCGTTGCAGTCACTTCCTTTATGTTTAAATATTTTGAGGCGAAATAGTGCAAAGCAAAATATTCAGAAACTGGTCGAGCAGGAACTTTTTGATATTGTATCTACTAGCTACTAGCTACTAGCAGTTCCAGCAGTCGCCCTAAAGCTTTAGGGTTCAGAACTTCAGACAATGTGTAGTAAAAAAAAACATCAATTTCATACCGAACGAAGGCGTTTACTATTGTTATGGTCTTTTCGTTTTAGCTGTTATTACATTCAGGTAGGTACCTTTATTATTGTAACTTTATCGTATTTACTTTGACATTGTCAAAGTAGCTTTGTGCCTATGTTCTATTTTAAAATAATGGTAATAATTTACTATAGAGTTATTTTAGTAGCCTATACTTCTAGATTGCCATTATAAATTATAAAATATATATCGTTTTGTTTATAGTTCTCGTTCGTAGCTTTCCTGTAGCGTGTAAGTTGAGAAAAAATAATCTATCCGTTGCGAATTGTGACATTAAGTAATATGCTTTTTGAAATTTTTTGAGTGAATTAGCTTAACCTGTCAACTGTACTGATCTAAGATAAAATTAATTTAAGAAAGAAAAAGAAAGATTGATGATATTATTGATATTTTATTGACACTTGACGTTTGAAGGATTAAAATAGCAAAAGAAGGTAGTTTGTCTCGATATGTCTGAAATGTTGATTCACTTCACTCACTACTAATAAGTACCGATGTTTAGTGATTTCAGTTGTGTTATAATAGATTGTATAAATAATCTTGTAATGACATAGTGACAGATTGTGCAAATTACAATTACAAAAAAGTGCTGTAAATTTATTGAGCATTTATAAATTATATATTTGCGATGCCAATTAAATGAATTGTTCATGCCTTTACACCATAGTTTCAGATTGGTTATATGAAAAAAAATGTCCTTAATTTAAATATTGGAAGCAAGTTCATTTAAAATCAACAGGCCAAGTATATCATGTATTTATCAAATTATTTAAACATGTTATAGTTTGGCGCTTAAAATGAATTTTATTTATTTCTTTTTGGAATACGAAAATCAAATACGGTAATAATCCACGACGAAATTTAATATTAGCATTCTTCTTTCATTTTTGCAAATTGCTTTCGAAAAGAAAATAGTAGAAAATGTTTGTATTTCTGTTTTCATTCTGACTGCTAATTTGTGTCCAAAGGTGCCTTGATATTGCTGGTATTGTTTCTGAATAAAAAAATAGGTAATTATTTTTCTACTAAATGTAATAGATAATATTTTAATAAATTGATCACTGAGCAATGCTCACAAAGTTTGGAAACTTGAAACTATTGTTGTTTCATAACAAAATATTGGCATAAATTTTATAAACTTTGGCCAATTTTTGTATTTATTTGGAATCTATTTTGGGTAACAACATGACAATTAAATTATAAAGGGATGTCTATAAATAGCTACTGTTGAAAGTTTAATATGAAATTTAAATTATTTAAATTGAAAGAAGTTTGGTCAGATAAGTCGTGTTAGCAATACTTAAAATCAATTCTCAAGTGCCTTACGCACACATGTTTAAAAGATGGTTTCACTATTTTCATTGCTTGCGCTACAACTGACAGACGTTTAGCATTCTGAGTTAAAATGATTATTATATTTCAATAAAATACTGTGGCATTTATTATTTATTTATTTTTATTTAGGCATTTATTTAGGCATTTATTATTTATTTATTTATTTATTTCAATAAAATACTGTGGTAATCTGAGGACAGGGGCCTCCTTACTTATGCATTTGTATGGTCGAAGACAGGGGCCTCACTTACTTTTGCAATGTAAACTTTTCTAACTACTAACAAGATTACTTTTGTAACGTGAGTCGAGGACAGGGGCATCCCTACTTACCACAGCAAAAACTGTTTGCATGTAAGTTTTTGAGGACAGGAGCCTCCTTACTTGTGCGATTGCAAGGTCGAGGACAGGGGTCTCTCTTACTTTTGCAAAGCAAATTTTTTTTTAAGGTCGAGCGCAACCTCTATGCAGGATGGCTGTGTCGGCGCAGGTGATGCACCTGCTGTTGTTTGTTATGCCCACATGCAATGTTACTCATCGAACCACTCTTGACAACCCATGAATCCGCAAGGTGGGGATAATAAGGATTCGCCCCACCCTATGAAGAGGGGAGTACAGCGTGCTCGGGAGGAAGATTACTATTACGAGGACCTGGGTCCAAGCTATACACCTAGTTGTTATCAAAAGATATTAAAATTGGCATTAAAATAGCTCGTCAGAATCATTATTTTTCTTTATTATTATTATTACTTAAAGTTTCAAAGTTTTGTAAAGATTCGTGTTTTAAGTTTAATAGTGATTCTAAATGTTGCAAAATGGATTGTGATAATTTCAGTTATCCTATAAATAAATGTAAATAAAATAACTGAAGTCTTAATCAAAATGAACAAGTTAAATGTCAAAAGGCAAGTCTGGTGTTGCTGAAGGTAAGATAAATAAACGCAGTCAAACCTCAGTCCCTCCGAAATATATGATACTGCGTCCGTACACTTCATACACTTATACCTACGTGAGACGTCACATCTAGGTACGACTTTAGTATGGAGCGTTTTTACGAGACTTGCGAAATTTTGTATACAAATCACTGTACTTTTGAAAATATTGACTTTTGGTATTCTGTTTCTTCTGAGAAGTTACTCATATTTAGGAGTACTAATATTTATGCAATTGTGCTAATAGTGGAACAAGGGAGATCTCCGACCGAGCGAGGTGTTATAGTCAGGCCGAGGCCCATTGGCTCGGTATATATAGCGCCGAACTGTGAAAACTTCGATAGCTCGATTCAGGATTGTGGCGCTAATTGGTCTGCCACACAGTAAAATAAATTCAGTCATCTAGCCTTCCCCACTTGAGAATTTTAAGGAGAAACCCCTAACTATAAAACACGTAGGATTCAATACCATCAAACCAATATGTATTTTACATGTTTACTTATTATTCCGTTGCTTTTGCACGAAGTTTTCCAAGTAAACGCATTTTATAAGAGAAGTCTCTCTAACTCCTGAACTAACAAAGTTATATGAGCCTTTTATTTTTCCTTCAAAGTTTATCACATGGACTACCATGATGATTTTTTTCAGATTTTTCGTTACCGTTTAGATTTTAGAGGGGTACGCCTATCTTAACAAAATGACCTAACCAATAGCATTTTAGTGTCTAAGGTATGTGTTTAGGAGTTTCGAAATAATCAACGCGCAATAGGTTTTCTTTGAATAACTTCAAAAGTTATTGTCCGATTTCGCTCAAATTAATTATCATAAAGAGTTTTTAGCATTATCTATCAGTATGGAAACTTACAAGTTTCCACCTCCTATAGTTTAAAAATGCCAGGGGGGACAAACTTATAAACCAGTTTAGAGGCCGACTCGAAAATGATCGACTTTGTAAAAAAGTCATGTAGGTATGAAACCTAAAATATCAGTCGTACCTAAACTCGAAAAGCTATTTAACAACAATTAAAACTACACCTTCTTAAAGCAGACATAATTTATTAATAAAATTCAAATACGTGCTTTTTGAAGAAAAGCCAGTATTAATAAGTACACGCTTAAAAACCATTTCCAAAACACACGACAGTTTTACAACTAAGTAAACACATAAATACAGTTACAGATCGCTTGATAATAGCCGCAAGTTGCAACGATAACCACCACCATAGGCACCCGCCATTACTAGAGGAGTAAGGCTGCGACTATATTATGATCTGGAAACCGGAAGGCCGTAGAAAATTCTAAGCATTGAAAATAGAACTCTGCGCTAATACAATAGAGTTGAAAATCGAACACATGATTGTCGAGTCAAATGTCAATGTCATATAGTATGACAGCTCGACACTCGAAACTTCCATTTTCAACTCTATTGTACTAACGCAGATTTCTATTATCAGTGCTCTGATATTTCATCGGCGTTCCGGATTCCGGAGCATATATCTATAATATAACATAACCTATAACATAACCTATAACATAACCTATAACATTATTAAACTGCAAGACCAATACAGTGTACGACGCAATTAACATTACTATTTTGGGTAGCAATGTCATATCGACATTTATAAATCCGAACGCTTGAATTTTTATAGGATTTCTTATGTTACAGCGTGAAAATGTCCTTGTTTCTTCAAATCTTCTTCTGTTACCTGCAATATTTAGTGTAGTTTTCTTAACAGCAATATAGCATAAACCATTGCCAGTGTCAAGTTAAAAAGACAGGAAAACTTAATTTCCGTTTCAGTTTTCATCACCATTTTTTTTAAATGTTAATTCGTGAGTCTAGTCAAAATCCCAGTAAATCGTGAGTGCAGACAATGATTAAAGTCAGTCGATTTAGTAAAGCGGTAGACGCTTTACTTAAACTTCTAAAGGAGATATTATAAGAAAATACACTTTTTTTCGTCACACTTTTCAACGTCGATATTACATGTTATATATCTTACTCAGAACAGAGTTGATCATGTTCCTCCTCAAAGTTTTCTGTAATTCGCTGACACTTTTTTTTACGCTCTGAGCACTCCAACATAAGCTAAACAGCGACAGGAAGTACAGCAGAAACCGAACGAGTACAATCCAAAGACTGGTCCAGTAGTCAGTACCCTGAAACAAAGATAGGCTACTGATATGGGTAGTTATAATGTGTTCATTATGCGCTGAAGAAAAATTGTATAAGCGTAATTTGATGTAACAATAAATCGTCGGTAGGGCATCAAAGACGACGATTAACTATAACACTTTATGTAAGATATCGCTTGCTACACAGTTTGTATAAACTATTACAGACGGCTAAGATACTTTATAATTTCATATTACGTCATATACGTGCAATAATGTTTAATATATCCAGACATCTATTGTAGTATTTTTATAGTCTACTAGCTGTTGCCCGCGGCTCCGTCCGCGTAAATACAGTATCCCACGGGAACACTGCACTTTTTCGGGATAAAAAGTGTCCTATGTTTTAATCCAGAGCTTAAACTACTGCCGTAGCCAATTTCATCGAAATCCGTTCAGTAGTTTTTGCTTGAAAGAGTAACAAACATCCATCCATCCTCACAAACTTTCAGATTTATAATTGTAGTAGGATAGTAGGATGCTACTCAGGTTATTATAACGAATCTATTGATGACTCATTAATTAAAATCGAATCAGGCAGATCAGTAGTTTTTAAGAAGTAGATTTGTCAATTGACTAGATGTAGCCCGCGGCTATAACCATACATTTTGCCGCGATAAAAAGTAGCCTATGTCCCTAAAAGTAGTATGTAGTCCTTCCTGTGGTCTCATCTGTATCTGTGCCAAATTGCATCAAAATCAGTCCAGCAGTTTCGGAGCCTATTCAATGCAAACAAACAACAAATCTTTCCTCCTTATAATGGTATTAGTATATATTGATAGCTAATAAAAATCTTTAACAAACTAATCAAACAACGCTCAAAGTATTCCACTAAAAACCTTCATTACTATAAATATTAGCATTTTAATCACATTAATATGTAATCCCGAATGGTTTTTTAAAATTCATATTAATATTATAATTCAAATAACATTATTATACTGCAACATAACGACATTAGGCAGCAGGATCAATGTTCAGAAACCCAAAATCTTGAATCTTAATCAAATTTCTTGATACATAGCGAAATAACGTTCTCGTTTCTTCGAAACTTCTTCTGTCACCTGTAAATGCTTATCTATTTTAATACCACTCACCACCAGCACAGATTAAAGAAAGTGGAATAGATAAACAGCCACATAGTTAGCTTTCAATTTGATTGCACTACTACAAGCATACGGTGTGTCCGCGATTGTTTGGAATATTTGTGGGCCGTTGAAGGGGACGTCCAAATTTTCAAATTGGAATCGATGTTTTTGATTCTACGAAAGCTATTTCTCTGTACGTATATATTTTCTACTCTGTGCAACCAGTCTAATCAATCTCTACTCGACAGCTGAGGAAGAAGATGCAGGGGCGTACGCTCCATATAGGCAGAAATGCAGTGCTTTACTTGTCATTCACAGATATTTTAATAAAACGTTCGTACGTTTTAGATGACTTTAATAATTAATTAATAGTAAATAAATTAATTAAAAAAATATAATAACTTAAAAACGCCTAATATTTTATAAATAGCAACTCATCTCATGCCGTTGCGTTCTGCAGGACAAATCATCGCATGTATGTGTAATTTTCATACTTCGCAAACGCACACACCCATGAATATCGACATGATTATATAGCGCGAATTATATATATATCGAAAATTTCATGTTAAAAGTTATGAAACGTATAACTGGCTGTGTGTTTGTGTACACACGATTAAATTATATTGTTTTCCTTGCATATTATTTAGTAATTTACATCGGTATATAGTAATCTCAAGTAACCGGAACCTTGAATATGTGGAAATTGAAGCTGACTGACTGGTGAGTAGTTATAATATTTTAAAATATGCTTATTATTTTACTTATTAGAATTTCTTCCGCCGCGACGATCGATCGCTGTTTTGTCTGCGTTGCCGTAGAAGATGTACATGAATAGTAGTACATCTAAGACTTGCTCTGTTGGCATGGTTTCGACTTAGAGATCCGTCGCTTGGCTGTAGCTATGCTAAAAATCTATAAACGAAAAAGTTTTTGTGACCGAGTACTTCGCCGCATACCCAGTGTCATAATGAACGTTTGAAATCAATTACGGATATTTTGGGCATATAAACAGATTATATTATAGGCTTATGTAAAAACGTTTAGGCATAAAAACAATAAGAAAATGAAAAAAAAAACCGAATAAAATTACATTTCGTTCTCTAAGGCTTTGACATTAACCTCACAGAAACAACTGTTTTAAATAGAAAGCAAAGACTTTGTCTAAATAACATCAATGTAATCAGATGTGTGAGGTCAATGACTTTAACAGCGCCGTAAAGAGCTGTATGGCTATTTTATATTGTAGTATGTTTT
Organism: Phengaris alcon alcon; assembly: GCA_037179445.1. Lineage (NCBI taxonomy): Eukaryota > Metazoa > Arthropoda > Insecta > Lepidoptera > Lycaenidae > Phengaris > Phengaris alcon. The sequence goes on from JAYRCH010000518.1 coordinate 142,612, forward strand.
TTCGTTTTTTTTTGCCTAAACGTCTTTAATAATAATAATAATGATTTATTCAGTAAAAATACAATACGGTAAATTACAGGTAGGTCAAAAGTAGGTAACAATTTACACTTAATCTACATAAATTTAACAATAGCTTACTTTACGTAAGCAGTAGATCATATCCCTAAAATATCCGTAACTTATTTTGAACAACTTAAAGTACCGGAAGGTGGGGTAAGATGAAATTCAAGCAAGACGGGGTACCAGGCTTTCCCGTATTTCTTATAGACCGGGCACATCTGTTCTAGAACCGAATGATCGACCGTTGTGATAGTTGTTAGTTTTACATGGTTTTACAAAATTAAAAAAAATCCGACCCGTTAGAAAAAAAAATACGACCGAATTTTTCAGATGTTATTAGATTTGTTTCAATTAGGACTAGGACTCGAAATAAATTAATTTTGATTAACATAAAATGTTTTTTTTTTTTGATATCATAAATATTTTTGATCGCGAAACTTACTCAATACGAGGGCTATCATATTTGTTCCCAAAGTTTGTTGCAGGTTGTTGATTGTATTGGTCATTCTCTGAGCGTTCCAACACAAATCAAGCAGTGACAGAAGATACAAAGATACAAGAAGAAACGGATCAGTACCACTGCTATTGTCATCCAAGAGAAAGCCATCTAAAATAAAAATGCCACTACCTTTAATATTACATTACAATTTCTTTACCATTTTTAAGGTTTGCTACCTAGTAATTTTATACTGAATTATAATACAGGAAATAAAATATTTACAAACTATAAAAGTAGGTAAGTACTAAAAAAAAAAATAACTACTCCAAAACTTAAAATGCTACAAAACAAAGAAATCTCCCAGGTCGTCCCCACCAGGCAGAGTACCTAGAAAAACCTAGTACCTAGAGTACCTAGAGTACCAAAGAGTTTCCTCGCTGGATTGCGATACTTATTCTCTGGGCCAGGTAGGTGCCGGCTCTGGGGTGGCCTCAATGAGTTTTTTGGAGATTTCTCTGAAAAGTTTGTGCGCACCCAGACCCCATGTACCTAGGGTTTCAACCCCAAACGGTTCAAATATGAGATCCCCACTAAGGTTCTCATATTTGCGCCGCTTGAGGTTTTCCGCCTGATTGGCGGCCGCACCTGCAGAACTCGAGGTGCCCTGGACATGGGACGGAGCAAGTGTATCGACGTAAGTAGCGTCCCATACAAGAGCCGTCCCACTCTCCAAGGGACCAGGGTCATACCGTCTGGTCTCTTGCCATTGTCGCGCGCCAAACCAGAGGGTTCCAGCACAGCTGGCACTCCGGCGGTGACAAGAGCCCGACGGATGAGATCGTTCAGGCAGTGATGTCGGGAGATGCGGCCGGCGCTTCGTTGACAGGATAGACCGTGGTGTCCGAGGCTGTGCACGTTTGCGCCACAAACACAGCGATGGGGGACGACGTGGGGGGTGCCAAGACGCAGGGAAGAGGCTAACCGGAAAGCTGTTCGATCCAGCAATGTGCCCGTATTGGGTGACGGTAATGCTTGTAGCCAAAGGGCCGACTCCCACTTCTCCGCAGCTAACAGGCGAGCCTGCTCCACAGGACTGGAGGACGTATTAAGAAGATTATTCCGTACCAGTCTGCAAAGTGGCTCGTCCAGAGCCTTTGTGAAAAAGTATTATCAAGCAATTCGCTACAAGCACTAGTTGCGCTCCAGGCGTCCTTGGCCTCGTCCAGAAAGGGAACTGTATTGGAGTAGCATGGGTGATGTAGTATTTTGGAGATAAGACTATTGTTCGCGTGGACTGAGGACAAGAAAGCCGGAAGCGATATGTCAGAGGGCTTTCGAACACCCATGCCACCGAACCTAACTGGAAGCGTTGCCTGAGTCCATGCGCGGTCATCGAAATTTGTGTTCAAAATATTGGAGAGCGTTAGTCTTATAGTATCATCCAACTGTTTGAGAAGTTGAGGGAACATCCACAGTTGACAACACCGTAACACATATGTCAATTTAGGTACGAAAATGTAAAAAACGGATTAGGGTAAAGGCCATGTGACAGTTAATTTGGAGGAGGCGGTCTAAAGTTTCATTAAAATTTTGTAATTTGTTATCTATGAAGTCCGGGAGAGATTCGTCTAAATAGGTGAGCCCAAAAGGAAGAGCAAATCGTCAATGACAGACAGTTGTGGAGCTATTTCTTTAAAGCTCGATATAATCGAGTTTCTATCCCCACAATAGTCTGGCACAGAAAGATCGCACTTACCTAGGTTCAGCTGCAGACCTATTTTTTGGAACTCGCGGATCAGAATGCGGAAGTCTGATATTACAGTGGGGGCATCGCCTCCAAGGGTCCCATCATCCAAATACCAAACATTAAATTTTGAATTTAGAAGCTCGATGACCGGGTTTATAGCAAGGCTGAAGATTGCTGGACCTAGAGGGTCGCCCTGTTGGCAGCCCACTTTGGATGAGTTGAGGTGGTCTTTGTAAATAAGTTTGATGGGGTCGTTGTAACACTGGAGCAAAAATGGTAAAATGGCAGGTGCTTTAGATTTAATTTGGGCCAACATGGCGCCTCGGTCAAATGAGTTGAAAGCGTTTTTGACATCGACCTCAGAAACACATCATTGCCTTGATTGTGGATAGCTGTCCTGAAAGAGTGAACGGCGGCTGTTTTGGCTGTTTTGGCTGGAAGTATGACGCGAGGGAAGTGACTGATTTGCAAGCTAGTTTGGCTGTAAGGCGCCGGTATGTGGAGCCAACAGCAATCGGACGAATGCCACCATATCTCTTCCTCAAGGCGCAAAGGTTAGCTCCTTACAGAATGTCCACGATATCTGATGCGACCCCTCCACGTAGCATCAGGTTACACAGAATCGTAATTTCATGCAGGAGCTTCTCGCCGGTCTCCCCGCAGCAACCGCTGGTGAGGTCCTTCAGATGCTGAGGGGTGAGACCATCGAGGCCGCCAGCTGAACCGGAAGAAAGGACATGATGGCTCCGCGTACTTTGTCTGTCGACGTTTGTAGTGGTGGTAATGTGTCATCGGAAACTGTGAAAGGATTGGATTGTGATGGATGTTTGTTTTCCAGGGCGATGAGGGTTTCTGGGCAGTCGGGGGCGACCGTGTCACTAGAAAACAGGAGCCGCGCTGCACCCTTAATGTCTCCCTCACTTATTTTATTTTTCACAGTTTTCACGATGTTATGTTTGACCGAGGAATGTGAAGAAAAATTTGGGTTGAGGTTAATGTCCGAAACACAATTCTTTTTGATTCTTGAAGTGAGGGAGGCATTGTTGAGCGGATCTCTAGTGATATGTAGAAATCGGTAGGGAAAGGTGAGTAGATTTTCCCAGGCTTGCCACGAGTTCTCCAGCACTGTGTGGCGTATTGTCTCGGCAAGCTTCTGAACTACAGTCACTCTGGCACCCCTAGGGATCCGTCTTAGAACTGGTACAAAACGTTTAAATTTGGATATTTCTTGCCAGAAATTTGTTTGATAGATTGGGTTCAGAAGTGAATTGGTTATTGGGGGAATGAGGGTTGGAAGCTGTTTGTGGCATTTGCCTACATGGATGTTCAAACCCCGCTGGCTTTTAAAATATCGGGAACAGTGGGAGCATTGCCTGCTGCAATGTTTTTGCAATTTCCCAAGGACACGGTCGAAATATTAGTGGAGGTCTCTGCATCCTGGCTGCTTGTCATAGGTTGGTAAAGATAAACTATAAAAGATAAATTATATAATAGAATAAACTATAGACAAAAAAAAAACTGCTTAACTAATATTAAAAAAAAACATTGAACTATATTATGCTCATTTTCTGGGGGAATGTAGGCTTGAGCGTGGGACAGTTCTTGGGCTCACTTTTCGCCAAAAAATTAGCATACGGCTTCTCGGAGTTGCCTCGTTCCTTCCTCTGTTGCAGGCCTTGTTCCTTCCTCCGTCGCGGGTCTTGTCAGTTGTATGGGAGAATTGCTTGGGATATCTACTTACAGTTTGGCCCACTTGGGGCGTTATAAATTAAATTAAATTAATTAAACATGTATATTTATTTACTTCCGGCGTCACGTAAATTGGTTTTATCGATATTTTCAATATTTTGTTCAATTTATTTAGGGTGACATGACAACGTCAACTTTTTTCTTCTTTTTGAAATGATATAAACCATCAAAAAGTTCCTGTACCTGTAAGCCAAAAAACCTTTAATTCAAGTTTTTAGGGTTCCTTAGTACAAGGAACCCTTATGGTTTCGCTCTATCTGTCCGTCTGTCTGAGATGCTCTAGATAGGTTATTTAACCTCTATTAGGCCCACTTACGTAGATCTGGTTTAAAGTTAACCCTGGGTTAAAATATCATGCCTTCTCTTTCATGAATATGAAGAGCGGGAGAGATAATATGATATTTAACTAAGGGCTAACTTTAACCCAGATCTGCGCAAGTGAGCCTTAGCCCCGATTTTGCCACACTTCCCCGGATTATTTCTCCGTCAGATCTTAAACTGTGGCTCAGCCCTAAACGTCGGTTTAACGCGTTGGTGAAAATGTTGCTTAGACGTGTAACTTAAATATAAAAAAATATTTTAGTTAAAATTGGATACAAAGTATATACATACTGCAATAAGTCTGCATAATTCAGTCTGCATAAGACTGATATTAAATAAATGCAATGGTATACAATTATCAGAAATAGCTAAAAAATAACAATGAATGATTATTAAAAAAGCTAGCCGAAAGGATATAAACCATCAAAAAGTTCCTGTACCTGTAAAATAAAAACCTTATTACTTCCTTAAACCTTTAAACCTTATTACTGGCAACATACTAAGATGTTTACAGAAACATCGCGTCGATATAGTTGCTAAGAGTGGGCGGGACCGCCAGCGGACCCTCCAGTGTAAGGTCCACCACAGAAGGCGAATTACTTTTTTCTAATACATCATTGCTGTTGGTTGTACAACCAAAAATAATGGATTCCAGTTGTTTTCGTAGCAGTAACAAAATATTAGCCAATAGAGTATTTTGAGTTGAAGAAGAAAATTTCACTTGTGAAAAAGAGGAGCTATTTGCTATATCTAAACTCTTAATCAGGACCCGGAACATATCTCATGAAAACTGACACAAACACAAGGACCACAGGAAACGTACACAGACATGCAGAGTAAATATTATACGAGTTTTTGATAATTTCTGTATCGCATTTAAGCACTTCGTTACTAGCTGCCAAGCGTTTTAGAAGTAGTTGAAAATGCTTCGAATAGTAGCAGAATGCTACGGAAAAACAAACTGAAAATATTTATTTATTAGTGTATTGTATATTTATTATTGTATACCAAACTTGGATATCGTAGAACAAAATGCAACACGATATAACAAAGTGACAAGCCATTTCGACGGAGATCGAGAAAATAATAAAAAATCTGTATCTTCTTGGAGAAATTAGTAAAATTTCTGATGATTAAAAATATTTTTTCGAGACGAAGTATAATCTTTATGCAGTTATTTTCCATGATGAAAGTAGAGTATTTATAGACTTGAATTATATAGCAGACCTGTGACCGAGTAAAAATGACATTCGTGCTCGAAGCTAATTCTATGAAAGTGATTTTATATTGAGTACCTACATACATAAAATCCATAAAATGAATATTGGTAATAACGCAAAGCACCAAAAGAAATGAAATAACCTAATCTTACCTAACCAAGCACGTGTCAGGACAAGTCAAATGAGGGTTCCGTAACGATCAATGTGCAACATGTTTTTTTTTAAATTACTTCAAAGTTATGGTTCGTTTAGTTATCATCATAAAAAGTGACAAGTTTCTATGCCTTATAGTTTAGAAACGTCGCCAACTTTGGTTGCCGATCACTCGAAAATGGTTCACTTTATAAAAAATGTCATGTATGCATCCTCGCCTTTATTTGAAAAAATCTATTCAAAAATATTCCACATGATGGGGAAATAAGATTTTTTTTTTGATCCCCACTTCACATGTAAGATTGTGGGTATAAAATTATATTTTTTTTATAACGCCGAAAATAAGTTCCATCTAAAATGCTACCAAAATGCATATAATTATATTTGTAACTAGATGTTGCTTGCGACTCCGTGCGGGCACAAAGAAATTCCGCGGACAGAACAGACAGACAGAACCGTAAATTTTTTCGCGATGAAAACTAGCCTATGTTCTTTCCCGTGGTCTACTCTATATCTCTGACAAATTTCATTAAAATCTGTTTAGTAGTTTTGGAGCCTATTCAATGCAAACAAACAAAAAAAAATTCCTTTTTTATATTTTTATAGGGAAACTATAAGGATCCTTGTAGTTTCTACGGAACCCTTAAAAGCAGGATTAAAAAAAAATAATTACTCGTATTATTTACAGCTGTTATCATCGTCCTTTATAATTACAATCATTATAAAATTTAATTCTTTCCTCTTTCTTAGTACAAAAGCTAAAGTTTAAAAATTAAAAATAGTTTTAATCTAGTTTTATATCTAGTTTTCTTAGTCACAAGGAAATTTACGGATTACGTATTTTATGTGTATTTTACCTATGGATTTATACATGTGGGCCTAGCATGTACAATTAACAACAACATATTTGTAACGTTATGAATGAAAATAGTATAGGCGTTGTCATGATTTTCATACAATTCTCATTCGATAATGTTACGTTACGTTCGTGCTAAACCCACAGTATAGGGAATGCTCTTAATGTTTTCCACGATTTAGATGATACATCTTTCAAATTACGCGCTTGTCAGGCTAAAAGCAAAGTATGATTCTCCCTTTTACCTCGGATCGCACACATAAACGCTTTTTGATATTTTTATAAACCTTTTTCGCACTTTCTCCTGTAAGCTGTAACTCTTTCAGCATTTCGCTTGGAAGTTGGAATTTTGCAAAATCATCGTTCGTCTATTCCTCTATGTTCGGAACTTTTTTATTCTCTTTAGAAAAACGGATCGCTTTGTCAGGCACCCGTGCAAAGGTGATGCGAAGCCTTTGAATTGACCCTTTCAAATAAACCTTTCAGGAACATGGGATTTTAAGGGCGTATTTTTGCACATTATTATATTTAGTATACTCTTGTAAGCTTTTTCACTTAGTAGGTTTGCACAATAGTAAAAGGTACACGTACTTAATACGACTAGTGAAAAGATTTTAATTTTAAGTTATTACTTACAATACATAGGTTTCATTTTGAAAGATGAAATATAAATAATTTTATCGTGGCTCGTAAGAACAATACCGTGGTAGGTATTATTTACGATAATGATTGTATTTATATACTCATGTAAGTATACAAATGACTTTAGAGGTAGGTACTTTACTGAAGAAAGCTACAACAAATTCGTAGTTAATTTATTAACATTTAATTAACTAACGCATACTTAATTAGTTACATCATTAATGAAAATCTAATCCTTACACCTAGAATGTACAAACTATGTCAAAGTATACGTGCCTTAACACTGTTGAAGGGTTTTGGCGCGGGTGTAGGAGAGTGACGTTGTTGTTTTTGTATTTCCTCCATAAATTTGTGTTTTTTTCGGTTCTTAATGTGTAAATTTGGTTGGGTAACTTTAAAAAGCGTGTATATTTTGTGTTATCGCCAAAACTGCCTAGGAAGATTCAGTAAAGCGTCTACCACTTTACAGAATCAACGGACTTGCTCATTCACAGCACTGACGATTCGTTTGGACTTTGACGATTTACAAAAATGGTGTTGCATTATACGAAAATTATATTTTCCCGCCTTTTTAACTTGACACTGGCAATTGTATTAAGCCTCAGTTGAAGCCACCGAGACATTTTGCCACATGAAAAAAAATAATCAAAAATCGTTGCAGTCACAGCCCACATGATTTCGCTATTTTCTTCGTCCAGAAAGTTAAAAATGTATTGATTGAAGATGAGATTTATTTGATATTTCGACGTAATATATACAACGATGATCCGAAGCGTGAGTCAGCCCTCTCTGGGAACAACTGCGTAAGAAAAGAAAAAAAACTTTTTACCTAAGCACATTAGGTTCTGTGCCGATTGCTGCGACTGGACCCTTCTTGTAATGAATTTTAAGTTGCCACAATCAGCCATACATGCACGACGGAGATATCGCGTCGCGGTCGTTTGTGGCGTATTTTTCGATAAAAAGTTCAAAGACCTATAAAATTAATAGACCTATTATTAAAGCTGCATTGATGAAAATAGTATCTTTACATAAAAATGGATTGCAATTCCAATATATTATTATATATATTTTTTATTATTATTTCAGAACTTTTCCACTGAGTATTCAGAACAAAAACAATGTTCCAAATAAATCACAAATATACAGAGGACAACGCTTGTGGGAAGGTCGTTTAGGTGTTTTTACGAGAAGCCTGATTCTTTTGCCATATTCGTCTCGGTGGCAAGTAAGATATTTTTAAATCATATACAAAATATAAATCAATAACTTTTTATGAAAATTATGAGAACGGAGGAGTATGAAGTTTGGCACAGTTAACGTATATATTAAGGAGACAGTGAACGGCACTAATATTTTTTTCATAATAAGGCTGAAAAATACATAAAATTAATTAAAATAACGTTGCACTCTACCTCAGATTAATAACGTTTGTCAATATGTCTTTCACATTTAATATACAACATTTAGTTGTATTCGTTTGCTTTTTTTGTTCGCATATGCACAATTAACACATGCCGCATGGGCACTGAATGAAATTGATGTGAAAGAAAGATTGACAACTGTGTCAAATCAAACAAATTGTAAATCCAACGGTCTATTGTTTAATTGCGCTTATGCAAATCGTTCACATGCGAACAAAAAAGAACGAACACGACTTATATATATTGCCTCTTAATATGAGTTACTAGCTGTTGCCCGCAGCTCCGCCCGCGTAAATACAGTATCCCTCGGGAATACTGTACTTTTACGGGATAAAAAGTCTGTCCTATGTTTCAACCCCTAGTTTAAGCTACTACCATACCAAATTTCATCAAAATCCATTCAGTAGTTTTTGTGTGAAAGAGTAACAAACATCCATCCATCCATCCTCACAAACTTTCACATTTATAATGTTAGTAGGATTATGTGCGGTTTTCGACCACTCATGGGCGAACCACTGGTATGAATAATCATCATTAATATTATTTTTTAGTTATGTATAATCTCTCTAGTGATCTACAAATACTGCATCCACTTTCTGTTCGGTTACCATCTACTGGAGCAAAATCAGTTTTTGAACGTAACAATTTATTTAAGCGAAATAGCTTTTTATTTGGAGGCGATTATAATGTTGTTGCACCAATTTTGGCCAATCCTGCCCATACATGTGCGGGTGTACAAGCAGAATTTTATGCTACTAGCATTTGATATATTGACTCTTCTGCCTATCTATACTCTGGGTGAGCATTTTAGTTCATGTTTACTTTACTGGTAAAATAATTTTATAGAGGCTCAAAATCTGCGCCTCTTCATAGTTTTTTGGAGTAAAACTGATTTAAAGAGAGAGAGAGACTAAAATTAGACTACTGCGTTGAGACTAAAATTTCAAGGTCTGCAAAAATTCGTCTGCGAAGATATTTAGTAGATTTTGAAGTTCCTTGCATGGGACGCGTTGTCTATGTGAGAGTTGGCTACTATTTCTACTTAAATAGTAGGCAATTCTCCCATTGACAACGCGTCCCCACAGGGGACTTTTAATTCTATTAAATATATTCGCAGACGAATTTATGGAGACCTTGAAATTTTAGTCTGAACGCAGTAGTATAATTTTTGTCTCTTTTTAAAGCAGTTTTACTTCAAAAAACTATGAAGGTTCTACAAAAACTATGATTTTTTTTGAAGCGAAACTCTTTGAGAGGTCATCTTCAAGGTCGCGTCACGTCACCACATGCATCACGACACGATTTTGGTTATAACGCCAAGAAGCTGTCTAAAGCTACTTAAACTTAGCTTATTAAAGTAGATACGGCTCAATACACAGATGGCGATAGGTGTATACATTTTAATTTACCTATTCTTTATTGAAGTAATGTTTTATGGGGGGTTTATATGGTCAATTTTCGCCGCACGATTTCCGCCGTACGGTGAAAATGGACCGTGTAAATGACAATTCGGCTAGGTCGTATCGCAATTTTGCCAACACAAATAACAGGGCAATTTGTTAAGCGCCGCGGCGCGGCGCACGGCAACGCGACGCCAATTGCCGCATTAGGCATGATGAAAGCACAGAGTAAAATTATATACATACGTAATGAAAATTGAAAGTATTATTGGATTTTATATGATGAATGGAGTGTCACTCCTGCTAAGTGGACTCTGTAGATACTAGATGTCATGTTTTTTTAAATATTTTCAGGTAACTATTTGGAAATAGATTCAGTAAGCTTGGTGGGACGATGGTTAAAAATTGCTAGAATATACAGGTTGATTGGATATTTTCACAACACAAACAATACGGTAATACGTTTTATTTTTTAGGACGTACATGGAAGTATAATAAACTGTAATCTTATACTTTTAACGATCTAATTATTATACCTAATATATAATCGGAATGTGTAGTATAAATTTAGTATGCAGAAGGAAATCCCTGTTATGTAGCTTTGCGGTTGTAGGTACGCATGTAGCTTTGCACTACATATATAAAACCAGCCAAGTGCAAGCCGGACTCGCACTGGGCATATCATTTTCACAGATGATATAATATATCTGTTGCCGATATAACTAGCAACACAAATACATCATCATCAGTGTAAATGAAAACTGTCTAGCTATCACGGTTTACGAGATACAGCCTGGTGACAGACAGACGGACAGACGGACGAATGGACAGCGAAGTCTCAGTAATAGGGCCCCGCTTGTATTAACGGGATCTAAAAACCACACACCGTGAGAGCTTGCCTTACAAGGCGTAGTTTCCTTACAGGTGGAATTACACGAATGAATCGCTATCTTAAAAAATGCAACGTCGCGTTTCCGCGCGTCTTGGTGTTAGCTGACCCTAGCTAAATACATTTAATTTCAGATGCGCACAGGTCGCGTCAAGCTATATTTTGCGGAGCACTTTCTCGTAGTAACGCTAGTCCTGCATGGGCTCACATGTATCTGGTTCGGGATGAACCGAGAGGACTCAGACACAAAACCATGGTACAAGATTGGATATCCAGAGTTGTTGACTCAGCAGAAAATAAAGTTTGATACGTAAGTTTCTCCTATTTATCAGAGCTCAAATCGCCTATCCGATTGCGCTTAGGCATTTTATATAATTCATTGCCAATGTTGATGAAAAAGTGTGAAATAATTTATATGAAAAGTGACTTTTGCTACTAAGTGAAATGACAGACAGGGTTTTTGTACAGGACGATTTCAACACTTATCTTTTCTTTTTTAATTAACAACTTGTTAAATGTTTTTTGCAGCTACCTTAAGTGTTGGTATTTCTGTTCCTGTCGTATATTCAATTGCATATTTGGTGACTCTTTTCCCATAGTAAGTACATTAAATATTATTAAATGCGAATAAAATAAATATAATAAATAAAAAGTAAAATAAAGTTCTACAGTCCCAAGATTTTTATTTTATTAGTAGACTACCTAGAGCGAAACTTTTACATCTTTCCCACTATCTCTCATTTTTATATTACAAGTAGGCTTCATTTCGATATGTATACCTATTGTATCTTTTGTAGACGCCAATTCAAAAAGTATTTACAACATTCATGATGTTATTCGGATTCGTGTTTGTTCGCTTTCGATTCATCGGTTTCCTCGCTTGGGAGTTAATTCTGAAGATGCGACGCTGGTCAAAATTCTTGGAGCAGGTAAAATGAAAATCTATGAAACATTTGAAAAAAAGGCAAGTAAAGGGTTTTTCATTAACAGCGCTCGAACTTTGAAATGAAATAAAACAACCGGTTTATGTAAAATTAACACATTTTTTATAAAATTATAAAGCATATTCAATGATATTGTGTATGAAATAATAATTTTAGCCAAATGGCCGCCGTGATTCCCCTACAGACCAATTTTTTAAGACAATATGTTCGCATAAATAGGCCAAAATTTATGAAAACCCCGAGATATGTTGGCCTTTGGGGCAGGTATAACTGGTACTTGTTTATATGCGTAGGCTAGAGGTTTCACGTAGCCCTCTCAGAAAGTAATCGAACCTTGCTAAATCACACAATTTCGGTGGCCAGATCTTTTCGCCACCGCGCAAGATTACGAAGAACTTCTCAAAATTTAATTTTTCGCGTGCTATAAGGCAAGTTGCGTCATCCTGTTGGGACCACAAGTTTGTGAGATCCAGATTATAATATATCCTAGCCCCCTTACTAATAAAAAGATTTACACAACGGATAACTTAAACAACGTTGATGTCTTTGTCTGATGCGTTGGAAAAATCACTAGGCAGACAAAGACAGCAACGTTGTTTAAGTTTTCCGATGTGTAAATCTTTTTATTAGTAAGGGGATTAGTCTACATTAAAACGCAAGAAATTGGACACCATCCACGGAACGTTAGGCGAATAAAAAACTAATTTTGATAATAAATTTCTACAATTTCTACGCGTTGGTGAAACGTGCTTCCACTTCCCTTGGTAAATTGTCATGACTAAATATGTATCTATATCGAATTTCACAGCTATAAGCTACAGCTTTACCAAGATACCCGCTATGCTTTGTAAAACTTCGTGCGTCCCTATTTAAGAAACCTTTTGTAATAAAAAGAAACACATGCCACTGGACAAGTGGTATACAATAAACATACGAGATTATTTTGCAAGTATTACTGGTATAGTAACTTCATATTGCAAAGACGCTCAAACTGTAAAAGAAAACATTGTAAGAAAAGCAGCGTGCCTGAGAAGACTTAAAGTCATCGAAGGTCCGCTAGAACCTAGCTTGGTGTACCACAACCTTATTGTCGCCAAATATAGCAGAAATTATTGGGGATGGTAGTTGTTGGTGTTAATATAATTTGTAGTTAGGTTTAACTTCCAAAAATTGAATTTATTAAATACAAGATGTTGACAGCGACTTCGTGCGCGCAAAAGGAAATCCCGCCTGGACCGTACATTTTTTCGAAATAAAAAGTAGTCTATGCCTTTCTCCGTGGTCCACTTTATTACTGTGCTAAATTTCATCAAAATCGGTCTAGTAGTTTCGGAGCATATTCAATGCGAACAAACAAACAAATCTTTCCTCTTTATAATATTAGTATAGAAATCATACTTCCAATCCAGTATCACCACGTTATGAACTACCTCAAGAGCCACAACGCACCACAGACATTAATAGAACAGACGGAGCTTTACAAGAAACACCTATGGAGCATGAAGGACGGTATCCGAGGCACAGAGTACCTCAAGAAATTCCCTCTGCCGCTACAAATGGAGTTGATATTTGATATAAATGTTGGACACTTCCACGATTCGCTGCTTTTACACGACACTGGTTAGTAATGAGGAATTCAAAAAGTAATTTTACTTTGAATAACATGGAATAACTTATGCACTTGAAAATATAAAACTAATATTTATGTTAGTTTAATTCTCTTAAAAGAATTTACTAAAACAACTTATTAAGGTATTTTATTTTAACACTGTCATTTGTGCTTACGAGCGAGCTTACGAGAGACGTTTGCTTAGTTGTTTTACAAAAGTTTATCAAACATCACACAGTACTTGAAATGATTACAAATGGAAAATCTTTATAAGCATTCGGTTCGCATCTTCATGACTACATTATTCGTGACTGTACATCCAGTATTGCAGTTTACAATAAAAGTGATTTGTGTGTACACAGCCATTTCCATTAAAAATATGCAAATTTACGTCCACCCTTTGCTCGATGAATCTTTATAAGTGAATAAAAAGTTTGAATATCTTAAAACATTAATTACCTTGTCGTTAAAAGGTTTCTTTTAGTAAAAGGGGTCACGCTGAGAGTTTGTTTTGATTTTCATTTATTTTTTGCAATATTATAAATATTGATATTACGAGTTTGGGATAGTGACTGTTGTAAATTTGGATTAATTTAATCCTACTACCTACCATTATAAATGTGAAAGTTTGTGAGGATAGATTTATGGATAGATGGATGGATGTTTGTTACTCATTCACGCAAAAACTACTGAACATATTTGGTATGATAGTAGTTTGAGCTCTGGATTGGCACATAGGCTATTTTTTATCCTGAAAAAGTACAGTTTTCCTGTGGAGTTCCTGTATTTGCGAAGTGGGAGCCGCAGGCAAAAGCTAGTAACCTATAAAGGTACTACTTTATGAGTAGGTATGGATTTCCAAGTTAAACGTCTCAAACATTTAAAATCAACGGTGATTCCCGCTATGTCTATTTTTTTCAACTTTAGTTTCCTTTTTCATTCACATTGGACACTGTGGATACACTCTACAGTACGAGCGTCTTATAAGTCGCTAAGAAATCCAAGGAAGTGTAAGTACTAAGTACTTAGCATTACTTAGTACTTACTTTTCTGAAAACTGTATCTAGTTCCTGTTTTTTTTTTTTGTTAAAAAGTAAACGCATTGCTTGCGGCAATGTAGCATCGTGTTAGGAGACGCGCGTGAATTCACTCTCCATATAAGTTTAAGAAAATCAAAAGGTAACTTTGACTTTTGGACCCAAATTAATAGTCTCTGTTCATTATTTCATATACACCACAATCTGTTTTTCAGGTGAGGCCTTCATGCGTCACATTTCCCTCCTCATGAAGCACGAGCTGTACATGGCGGGGCAGCAGGTGTGGAGCCAGGGCGTGGTGAAGGGCGGTATGATCTGCATCAGGAGCGGCGTGCTGGAGCTGCTGTCGGAGGAGGACGACGAGAGCCCCGTTATATCCTTCAGAGCGGGCACTGTTAGTATGGAAACATTACACTCCGATTTTCAATCCCAGTCAGTAAAATGATGGTCGAACATAGCTCTGTCACTTGTAACTGACAGATAAAGAAAGAGAGACGAAGTTAATAGCAATCAATGTCGTCTTACTGACTGAAATTATAAATCTCATAAGAGAGTTTAGGGCCGGATTACACCAAAACGAGACGATACGCGAAGCGGCGATATACTTTTGAGATAGCTATTCAAAATTGATCTTTATTTACTTCACAAAAAATAAACGTTTCATATGACATCAGTCATACACTGCACATGCGCTGTGTAGCGCGGTGCAACTTGACTTTCGAATTCTTATAACTTAATATTATATATAAAACGAGATGTCCTCAGTCCTCACTGACATAATATTATAGTGGCACGCACAGCCGTAACCGAGTAGAAATGTGAAATTTGGACAGTAGTTTTAATATACAATATTGACGCACACTAAAAAGGTATTTTAAGAAATTCCAACATTTAAGGGGTGAAATAGGGGCTGAAGGTTTGTATATAAAATCTTTAAATCTGCACCCATTTCGATGAAAATTAAACGTTTGTCAGGGTTTATTAGCATTCACCATAGTTAAAGTTTGTAAGAAAAATATTAATAATCTGGTCCGATTTTCAATAAATTTTGATGCGTACTAAACCAGTGAGTGCGTATTTTATTTACAACTCGACTCCTAAAGGCGTGAAATGGGGTTACAATGATTGTGTAGTGAAATATCAACAACTGGACGGATTGCGTTGTATTTTGGCACGAATAGTTATTATGGCGTAGAAATCCGTCAAAAAGTCATATTTTTCGAAATTCATACCCCACGGGGGTCCAATAGGAGTCCACGTGGACGACTTCGCGCGCAAAATCTAGCAAAATATAAACGTTATGGTTTCATAACAAAAATACCAGCGCGCGAATCTAACAGTTTAATATTTTAAGGTACTCGGCGAAGTGAGTTTATTCTATTCCATTCCATCAAAGGTAACAGTCAAAGCGGCCACGTACGTCGAGCTGCAGGTACGTACAAATATTTTGATAATAAACATGACGGTTCACAGACATATATTTAAGGAGAACCCCTGAAATTGTATGAAAATAAATGTTAAGTAATATTTTTGTGTTCTACAAAGAAGTCTTCAAGAATTCGAACTAACGAATCACGAAACTTATTTAATTAAATATTGAATCGAGGAAAGATTAATCTATTTTATTCACGAAAGAAATACATTTTCTTTGTTAATATTTAATTATCTATGACTGTGATTTATTGTACCCAATTTAAAACAGTAGCATTGTGGCATCTACCGTAACATAATACGTCTATGTAACTAACCATGGCGTATATTTTAATAACTTAATGCTTTCAGGTACTGCGGCGGACAGAATTCATGCTGGCCATGGCGGAGCACCCTCACACGCTGCGGACAATACGCGCTCGGGTCGAAACGCGCATCGCCAGCTCGAAACGCAGAGTGGTGATAGTTTTTTTTTATTTTTCTAGCACTAACAAAGGTGCTTGTTCGTGTTATTTGCTTGCCCATTTTGTGTCTTTTGTGCATGAAAATAGAAGAAAAAATATATTGTGAGGATGATTTTTTAAGTGTCAATCCTATGACCTATCCCACTATACTACCTATTTTAAATGTCGAAGTTTGTGAGGATGGATGGATGGATAGATCTTTGTTACTCTTTCACACAAAAACTACTAAACGGATTTTCATGAAATTTGGTATGGTAATAGTCTAAGCTCTGGATTAATACATAAGCTACTTTTTATCCCCAAACAGTACAGAATCCAATGGGAACACCTATAAAAAGTCAAGTGACAAATTGAAAACAATGAACAGTTAGTATGGGAAAATACATTGGTCATTTTTAGTACTTTCTTCACAGCTTTTCCAATATCTCTCACCGTTTAAACAATCATTTAAAGACCAAAATTAGCCAAATCGGTCCAGCCGTTCTCGACTTTTAGCGAGACATTGGATTTGCAATTTGAAACCCATTTTTGTATAAGAAGAATAAGATTGGTAAAAACCAATATTATATATTATAAATACTGATATTTCCAGGAGGCTATTCATAAATATGAGAAAAATGACTTGAGACTACTTCGCACTCGATATAGACCTATGAAAACTCTGAAAGATCACCTAAACGGTATTGAAGATGAAGACACTGCCTTCGTCGATGATTCTCACATGTACTACAAAGGTTAGTTTTAACTTTTAATTATAGGTACTAAAAACTATATGGTATTACTTACTTTTCTTGGCACAAAATGTAACAAAGTCAGTTAGGTACTAAGTTAACTGTAGAAATATGATGTCAAAATTTGAAATCTTAATTTTTTTAATCCACTGAAATTCAAAATTAGAATAGGTACCAAATGGAAAATAATAAACAGCCGTGTGTATAGATTTTGCAACATAAATGCGTTTCGAGGAAAAGCTCATTGTCTGTTGTGTATCTTAAAAAAACTATTTTAAGTTTAGGACTACATAATTTTATTGTAAACTTAGTTTTATAAACTTGAATCGAGCAATATATTTCGCCCGTTCAAGACGCGCTTGGACTTAATTTAAATTAAAACGTCAAGTGATTTAAAATATTATGTTTCTTTTAAATTTCAACCTTTCTAGATACATTTTGAATAGAAAATACTGTAGTAATTATTGTGTTATCCACAGATGAAAATAACAAGCGGCAACCTAAATTTACAACGGAATATTTGGAGCTTTACAAAATATCAGAGAATGTATCTGCCATAGACACGCCCAAGATCTGTCTGAAAGGAACCTTCCCGTGGATTATAGAACCTAATACGGCTCTGGTAGGTAACTAATTTAAAACTAATTCAGTTGATATCTTGCGACAATCAACACAAACAATGTCCTTAATCAGACTCGCTTAGGGCCGGTTCACAATCCTAATACCTAAGTGTCGAACAACTTATCCGGCAGTTTTGTCGCTGCTTACTTTATATCTATAGACAGAGACAAAACATGGAGTTAGCTTATCTGCCACTTATTAGAAGATTGTGACAAAGGCCCTTATTCAGATAAATAAATTAATTACTCCTTCAAAATATATAAATTATTTACTTCCTTTGTATCTTTTTATGAAACATCAATTTTTCAATGTCAGACATATGATTTAAACCGATATTTGTATTATTCCATAGGATTTTTGTTTTAAAATAATAAAATGGTGCCTCTAACTTAAATCTGGAATTTCTAGACCTGCATCTGGGAGTTGTGCCACTTTGCGACAGTAGTACACATCTGCGTGACATCGCCGCTGAGCGCCATATACGACACGCGCGCGCACTGGCAAGAAGTTTTATGTTGGATCCTGTACACGATACTGCTGCTCAACGTGTATGTGCAGCTCACCACGGCCATTGTTAAGAAGGTACAATACTTTTGAGTACAAAGGAGAGCAAATAAAGTATTAAATGTATTTTATTGGAGTCTGTCCGGTGCTGGATTTACACGGGTGACTAAATCCGCACGATTTCTGCCGCACGGCGAAAATAACCCATCTAAATGGCCATTGGGCTAAGTCGCTAGGCAATTTTGCCAACAAAAATGACAAGGCGCTTTGTCAAGCGATTCGCCGCACGCAGAAAATTGACACATGTAAATCCCTTGCCTAAAATATAAAGCCAATATTATAGAAGACAATATTTAAATGCTTTTAATAAAAAGAATTCTACCCCTCTCTATCATTAAAATTAGATATAGTATCTGTCATTGGTTACACGTAAACCTAAAGGTGAATTTATAGGTTAAGTTAATATATTGTATGCAAATGATCAAATAGCATTTGCATGCAGACGCCAGATATTTTTAAACCAAATCCCATAATCGACAACGTCATCACAGTTTAACACTTCACATACGAAAGTGAGATCTGAAAAAAACAAGGAAATAAATTTTCACCAACATAACAAAGGAAATAAATCTAAATAATTCAATTTTATATTTCAAACAAAATACTGTTTGCTTTCGTCGAAACGAAATGCATAAGAAAAATTTCATAACCTTTACTTATTCCGAGTTCCAGATTGCAAGTTTCTTATAATTTGAATTGCAGAATGTTAGAAAAGAAACAATAAAAGATATTGTTCAGGAAAAGATGGCGTCGTTTGGATTTTATGTCGACGTTATATCTATTTTTCCATTCTTTGTGTTCACTGAGACTTTGGACCCTGATAGTCACTGGGAACTGACCAAACTAGCGGTACTCCTGCCGATGTTACAAGCTTGGCACCTATGGGATTACTTTGACAAATGGCAGAACATCTTTGAGACACACGTAAAGGTAATAATTGAATATTTACATAATACATAATTAATTAAACATACACGTATTAATTTAATTAAAACTGTTCTGTCTTTAGTTTTAGTAGGTAAATTAGAATATTTTCACTGATATTCTGTTGGTTGTTGTTTTTTTCTTGAAGCCAGATAAATTTTATGTATCCTAGTGCCTATAAATTTTTCAAATAGGACCCATATTAAGGAAATCATGAGTTAAAAAAAACAAAAGAGGGGATCAACTGCCCCCAGTTTCCCTTACATATTTATTCTTCCTACTACTATTATAAATGTGAAAGTTTGTGAGGATGGATGGATGTATGGATGGATGTTTGTTACTCTTTCGCGCAAACACTACTGAACGGATCTCGATGAAATTTGTTGTGGTAGTAGTTTAGGCTCTTAATTAAAACATAGGGTACTTTTTATCCGGATAAAGTACAGTATTTCCGTGGGATACCCGATACTATATTCACGCGGGCGGAGCCGCGGAAAAAAGCTAGTTTATTCATGTATCCCTTTCATTAGTCCTTTAAAATACCAAAATTGCGCCCACTTACATTTGTTTCTTTGTCCTTAGATTCTCTGCTTTCTGAAGTACAGTTTCGTATTCTGTTTGCTCTGCCACTGGTCCGGGTGTTTCTTGTACATCATTGCATGTCCTAGACGCGTGTGTCTAGAGGTAACGTTACTTTGTGTTTTACTTAATAACGCGTTTGGGTCAATCTCCAAGAAAATTTATTTAGGTACGAACAATGACGTTAGGTTTTTGTTCACTACACAGTACACATTGTGGAATTTTATCGTCCGGCAGCCAATTTTTTACTTATAATGCCCTTTATTTATAATGTTGAAGCGTTATAAGTTAAAAATTGGCTGCCGCCTGCCGGACTATAAAATTCCGTGAAATGCACAAAAACCCTAACGTCATTATTCGTTACAAAATAAATTTTCTTGGAGTTTGATCCGTTTACAGAAAGACATGCAAATGAAGTATACATGATCAGTTGACATATCGTATGTAGACTTTATTTTGTCTCAATTGCCATTATGCAAGCGCGTCTATATATAAATATTAATAGAAGATCACGAGCCTTTTTTCAGATTCACATTATTATGGTTTTTTTTTTTCTCTTTTTCTCTATTATTTCAATGTAACATATTGATGATATTTTTTTAATTATAAAATAGATATTTAAGTAGTTTACCAAGTATACATACTTTTACAACGTAGAAATCATGGTTTGATACAATAATACTTTGGGAGACAAAACTGCGCGTCGCGCTGGACCCGATGCACGAGAAACCGCTCCATACCTCCCTCATGTTTGGGACACTAACGTTCACGGCGTCTGGGGGGACGCACATACCGCCCGGAAAAAGAGATTTCTTGGTGGTAAGTAGGATTGATAGCTATTTAAGGGAAAATAAAATTGCATATACATAATATTAGGATTGCAGTCAGCATGTTTGGATGTGTCATCTGTATTTGTAACTCTTTTACACAAAAAAAACGCAGACCTAATTCATATTCTGGAATAGCTAAATCGACGTAGATATCCGTAGCATACGATATCATAGAGGATCATAGCATACGTAGAGGATCGTAGCATACGTAGTGATTTGTAGCATACGTTGTGGTTTTTAGCATACGTAGTGGATCGTAGCATACGTTGAGGACCGTAGCATACGTTGAGGACTGTAGTATATAAAGAAGACAGTAGCTTACGTAGATAACCGAAGCATACGTAATGGAACTTGGCATACGTAGTGGATCGTAGCATACGTAGTGGATCGTAGCAAACGTAGTGGATCGTAGCATACGTAGTGGATCGTAGCATACTTTGAGGACCGTAGCATACGTTGAGGACTGTAGTATACAAAGAAGACAGTAGCTTACGTAGAGAACCGTAGCCTACGTAATGGATCGTAGCATACGTAGAGCACCGTAGCATACGTAGGGGTCCGTACCATACGTAGAGGACCGTAGCATACGTTAAGCCGGACTGTAGTATACGTAGAAAACCATAGCACGAAGCAGCGAATGCTACGTATTTAGTTACGTATTACGTACGTTTTGTGAGCAAGATGTATTCCAAATAATCCGATATATTAAATTATATATAAATATTTTTTTTTTTTATATTTTGTACTACCAATATAATAATCCTACTAATATTATAAATGTCCCAGTTTGTGAGGATAGATGAATGGATGAATGGATGGATGGACAGATATCTGTTACTCTTTCACGCAAAAACTACTGAACGGATTTCGATGAAATTTGGTATGGTATTAGTTTAGGCTCTGAATTAAAACATAGGCTATTTTTATCCCGAAAAAGTACAGTGTTCCTTTGGAATTTGGAATTCCTGTATATACGCAGGCGGAACCGCGGGCAACAGCTAGTATTGTTATAATAATAACATACTTGTACGCCGAAAATAAGATTTTAAAGTGTATTTGCTATGTTTTTATTATGATAAGGGTTTTTAAGATAGCGACTAAGTTTAATTCTGAATCGCTATCTTAAAAGTGAGCGTCGCGTCGCGTCTCGCTTTGAGTTGACCCTACACATTAGCAGAAAAGTATTATGTACTTTATGCTTAGATACTTTTCGTATATACGGCAACAGTACGTGGTATTATAATTTGCCTCAAAGTAAGCAGCGCGTTGTAAGATGTAAAAGAAAAATCCTTCCTTTATGTTCTTTAAATTCGAGTACATTGTACTTTGTCGAGTGTTCATTAAAAAGAACTAAACAGAAATTTTATTTTTTGTCTCCTTAGACACGACATCCTCATTACTAAAATTTTCGTTGCGATATTAGAAAATATATTTTACTCGATATTTCAATCTATTAATTTGACACATCGACAAATCTAAGTATAATATAATTATTAACTTAAAAACTGTCGTTAGATTACCATACTTACTTCCAACTAAAATTATAAATGTAAAAGTTTGTGAGAATGAATGGATGGATGTTTGTTACTCTTTCACGCAAAACCTACTGATTTTGATGAAATTTGGTACATAGTTTGAACTCTGGATTAACATATATGCTACTTTTTATCCCGAAAAAGTAGTTTTCCCGTAGGATATTGTACTTACGCGGGCGGAGCCGCGGGCATATAAAGCTAGTAATATATTAACGCGAAAACATGCATTATTGGATGTTTGTTACTCTTTCACGCAATAGCTACTGAACTGATTTTCATAAAATTTGGCATGGTAGTAGTTTAAAGTCTGGATTAACACATAGTATACATTATATACTAGTAAAATGTGCGGTTTGCGCGGAGTTTTTTTGAACGTACGAAGTCGTGGGCAACAATCAGTTACTTATAGGATTTAAATATCAATCTTTAACAATAGTAATCTTAGAGTATTAAACCAACATAGTAATACTTCACGAAGTATTACTATGTTGGAATTAAAAACTTTATCATTTCATCGGAGAATCCAGAGACAATCTAAAGCTAGAGGCCATTTTCTTTTGATTGGCGCTTAATTAAGCGATAATTGCCATGCTGAAAAGGCGGGTTTTTAATTGCGAAGTGAAGTGAGCCGCGCATTGTGGGCCAAAGCGAGCCGTGCTTACTTCGCTATGATCAGGGAATTGTTCGTAAGAAATGGATGGGTATTAATCTTTAATGATGGCTTTTCACTGTAACTATTGTGGTTTTATTTATATCTATTTAGCTGCGAAGTTTGAGCGTCAGTTCGCATAGAGAGGCGGCCCTGCATTTTTAAGAAAGCGATGTAATTCGAACTTTAAACACTACACAAGAACATACATGTTTAATTGCAAAAGTTTGAATTTTGAGCTACACACTTGAATCACTATCTTAAAAATGCAGTGACGCATCAAGTCGCGTCGCGTCTCGCGTGTGAACTGAGCCTAAGTGTTTGTTATGAATGATACAAAATATATACAAATCAATGTTTGGCGTTTTGTTTCTCCCTTACATCTTTGAAATCTGGTTCTTATAATATGATTATACTACATGCAGCTGCGTTGCATTTCAATAAATCTTTATTTTTATACACTTTATTACACTTAATTTTTATACACTTTTATGATTTCAGGTAATAATAATACTCGCAATAGGGGTGTCTCTGGTATGTTTCTATGTGGCCAATGTTTGCAGTTATTATTTTCTTGCAAGTAAACGAAAGTTAGCTTTTAAGGTAAGTAATTAAGCTTCTTAAGTAAGCGCCCACTGCATGTTACAGCAAAAATAATTAATAACGTATTTCAGTGTTTTCCAAAATTTAACCCCTAAGAAGATAAAATAGGGGATGAAAGTTTTAAATAAACGCACAGGCCGAAGTCGGTTGAAATTACACGCGAGAAAAAATTCATGCAAATAAAATGTTTCATACAAACTTTTATCCCAATATTTCACCACCTTGGGGATTGAATTTTGAAAAACCCTTTTTTAGTGGATGCCTTTGTCATATAAGGAATACGTGTGCGAAATTTCAATTGCTTTAAGGGTGTCGCCTGTGCGTAGATAAATCAGACAATCACCTTGCCTTTTATATATTATATACATACATATACTTAAGTAATAATAAAATAGAACTTTTGCAGGACTCAATGAGAGAACTGTTTTATTTCCTGTCTGTAAATCGTGTCAGTTCAAAAATAAAGGCACGTGTCGAAAAGTTCTTTTGTGTTCAATGGTTAGTATTGCATTATCCTCATAAACAAGTATAAAAATAAATTGCAGTTCCTTTGTCTCGCTAAAACTCAAGAAAGTCTAACTTTGTTCTTGAAGTAATTGCGAAAGTTCAGGGAAGGTTTGAACGGTGGGAAATAATAGAAAAATTGCAAGGTCCAAAAATGACAGTAAAATTTTCCCACACTAACTGTTCCTACGTGTGAAACATTCGATGTTCGTTCTGTCGGAAGGTTAAATTAGTTATTCACCTATCCCAGTTTATAGTTAAAACAGAATAACGTGTGGCGGGTCGGGGCAGCTAGTGTAATGCAAAAATATTATGTTTCATTTAAGCTATTTAATTAAGCTATTTGTAAGTAAGTTAAAAGCTACGATAATTTCCAGCTAATTTTCCAGCGATCGCGCGGCGTATAAATCGGTAGTGTTATAGGAACATTAAGTGATTTCAATTTTTCTGCCCTAAATAAATTTAAGTATCTGTAAAATATTGTTTAAGGTACTACAACGAAGCAGTGGACAGCAGCGAAATATTTGAGACCATGTCTCCGAGCATACAGCGAGAGATCATGTCCGTTGATATGATCGAAACCCTGATACAGTGTCCTATGTTCCAGGTATGCTGTAAAACCTCATTTAAGGGTTTGACAGCGGTGTAGTAGGGACTTAAATTTCTTTAGAAATGTTTTGCGCGAGAAATCGAGACAGTGACCAAATAAAATAAGCCTTATCGTGAATATTTTGATCAGACTTTTTATGCTTTTTCCAAAACAATTTTTAATATTGTTGAATTATTTTTAAGCAAATGTTAAGCTATCTTTGGGTATTTCTAAACAAATAAAGTAAGCTACACAAGAGCAGAAAAATGGTCCTAAACACGCCCTTTTTTGCAAATTTCGAGTGAAGAGATTCTGGAAAAATGTTTTTGTTGCCATACTAAAAATCGTAATTTTATTTTAAATTTTCAAACCAATTTTAGACAAGCAAGCAATTTGTGACAATAATTGTTAGTTTTTGTAGGATTCGGTTTCATTTGGTCGCTAAATCGACCGAAAATAACCCAATTTATGTTAAATTTAAAAACGCAGCATTAATGAAGTTTTTTTTTGACAAGGTACATGTAAAAATAGTATTTAGAAAAAAAAACCCAATTATCATATTATTATAAATCCCTCTTGATTAAAATGGGTGACGAAAAGCCCAAAATATGTGTTTATTTCATTAGTGTTACGCCTTTTCAATATTTATACATATATTGAAAAGCTAATACACCCCATGGTACCCCATGGTCAAAATTCGTCCATATTAATATTGATATAATTTTTTATGTTGAGCCTCTTAATTAGAAAAAAAAATATTTTTAAGCATTTGCATTATTTAAAAAAATATTAGCTTTATGCAAACCTTCCTCCACATAAACTTTAATTTACCGGCCAAATTTAGTACACCTCCGTCAGCATGATTCTCATATAACTGTACAGATAGCTTTGCTTAATAATATTTTTTCTACCAGAATTGCAGTAGGGACTTCCTAGAAACAGTGGCGTCGCACTCCAGAACCATCGTCCTGCCGCACCACGAGATAGTGCAGCATGCCGGCGACATAGGTCGTGACATGTATGTCGTCAAGATGGTAATGAACATATCTTCTTTTAACCTATTCCTCGTGGTGGTATCGACCTCTGTGGCGCGTTGGCGCTCAAGCTCCTGGGTCATGGATCTGTATTAAATATGTGTATAATATAGTAAAAATCCTAAGCATATGTATAGTATAAATTATAATATTAAATATACTTCCCGTTGTCTGGTACCGGTAACACAAGTTCTTTGGATACTTAGCACGGGACCAGATTGGCGCGGTATGAAGCGTCCACAGATATTATAATTATATGTCCTATACATTACCCTTAAAACCCCCAAAACCCCTTTTGGCTTAGCCGTAGTCGGATAAAAAGACAGTTTGCAAAATGAATAGTATACTAAAAATCAACATCTATACTTTTAAATATATATTTTTACTTTTATCAAGTTGTAGTACCTAATTATTTATTAATGTTTAAAAATAAAATTGGTTGGCTGTTAAGTTGGTTAACGGACGATCGTTTTACGTGATAACCGAACCGAACGCTTAGGCCGATCGTGCCTCTCTATCGCTTGTTCCGCGTTCTCGCTTGCACGCTCGGCTCAGACGGAACGTGACAATCGAGCGGAACGTGACAATTTTTCGTGTGTGCAGCCGGCGTTCATAGATTTTTATGACGTTATCACGTCAAAAACAAAATTTATACAATATGTAGGCCACTAATTCCCAAAGTGGTCCAGGTGGACCCCCAGGGGTCCACGGGAGACTCGACGGGGGTCTACGTTGGACGTAACAAAAAATGGGGGTCTACAATCGTAAGCAGGGGTGCATGAAAATTAATTTGGTTTCGAGAGTGTAGAACCAAAATGTTGGCTTGTTATTTTAAATAATATGATACCTAAATTAAACCTTCTCAATAAGACAATATATAAATAAATTGAGAAAAAAATTGATATTTCCGAACTGGGAGTCGAACCCAGACCATGATGGTATCGCGCCGAGTGCTCTACCAATTGAGCAATCCGGCCCTATGCCACTTTCCTTTTTCAATTTCATTTATAACTTATTGAGCCACACCGTCCATCATACGGTAATACAACAACACAAACAATATGATACCTAAATTAAACCTTCTCAATAAGACAATTATCTCCTATCGATATAGGCAGATAATATTTTAAGAAGCTCAGCGACTGTTACTTGTAAAAACTTGCAAATTCCATATTTTGCCGTCCCGTCCGCAATGCGTGTTCAAACGTGCAAATTAATACGACTTATGGTGTATGTACTTGCAATCTTGTATGAACGTGTTTAATTCTTCACCAATATAAATACCAATATAAATGTCATAAAGAAAAGTGAATCGATATTAGTGATTACCAGTGTCGGAAAAGTAAGTAACTAACTAACCTAACCTAACCTACCTGCCTATTTGTATACCTACCTACCTGCCTATATAGTATAATATCGCGTGCCTAATGCTAAAAGGGCGCATTTTTCAACATTTTGTATTAAAACTTGTTTTTTTATTATTTATTATTTACAGGTAGGTAATTAATACGATAAATGACCGAATCTAAGAAGAAGCGTCGTCAGTACAGTGTTGAATATTTAAAATTTGGTTATCTTCCATCACAGGCAGATAAACGATTGCCCATATGCCTATTTTGCAACAAAGTTTTGAGCAATGTCTCTATGAAGCCATCAAAGCTGGAAGACCACCTAAGAAGGTGTCATCCTGATAAAATAGGTAAAGATTTAAAATATTTTCAAACATTAAAGGAAAAATATGAAAAGAGACCCACCGTGCACAATATGTTCGCTTCAACGTCTGAAAGCAACGATGATGGCTTGCGGGCATCTTACAATATCTCATTACTTATAGCAAAATCTGGAAAACCGCACACTATTGGAGAACAGTTAATTTTACCTGCTGTTGAAGAAGTTTTAAAAACTGTTCTGCACAAATCTTCATTTGACATACTCAAAAAAATTTCTTTGAGTAACAACACTGTACAAAGACGTATTGATGAAATGAGCTCTGATGTTGAAAGTTTCTTGTGTGATTATCTGCAAACAACTCATTTTTCTATTCAACTGGACGAGTCAACTTTACGTGGCAGTGTGGCAAATAATGCTTTTATTATTGGCATATGTTCAATTTGTTATGGGCGAAAAAATTCATGAAGAGCTACTATACGCGAAAACTTTGAAGACGGACACTAAAGGTGAATCAATTTTAATGTCCTGAGTGATTTTATTAAAGAAAAATCGATTCCATTTACAAACGTTATTTCGGTAGCAACAGATGGAGCTCCTGTCATGGTCGGGTGATATCGTGGGTTTATTATAGGCCATCTTAAAAGAATTATACCAGAGGTAACTGCAATTCACTGTGTTATCCACCGACAACATCTAGTAGCGAAAAATTTGAGTGATAGATTGCACCAATCGCTTCAATTTATTATTAATGCAGTTAACAAAATTAAAAGCAATGCATTGAATACGCGCTTATTTGCACAATTTTGCGATGAAAATGATGAAAACTTCCAACGATTGCTGTTACATATCGAAGTACGCTGGTTGTCGAAAGGTGCATGTTTATCAAGATTTTATTCACTTTTTGACTCAGTTTTAGAATTTCTGGAAAGTAAAGATCCTGATTTAAAAAAACCTAATCAATTTTAAAGCAGACATCGCGTATTTGACAGATTTTTTCAAAAAATTTAATGACTTCAACTTACAATTACAATGGGACAGCCTTAATTTAATAAAAACAAAGAGTGTAATTTCAGCTTTTATTGGTAAATTGAAATTTATAAAGGAAAATATTGGTCGACGCGAATTTTCACAGTTTTCAAACTTATCGCAGGTAGAATGCCTTGATGAAGATATTCAGACATATGTTCAGCATTTGATTGCCCTGCATGATGATTTTAAAATCAGATTTGAAGACATTCTGTGATGGAAATACCACCATGGACCATAAATCCATTTGATGAAACGGAAGTGGAGAATGTAATATTACAATAGGAGCTACTCGAGCTTAGCACTAATGAGGAGTTGAAAGTGACATTTAAAAGAGGGTATCAAAAATTTTGACTGCAGACAGAAAAGTCTATCTCGTCGAAAGAAGTTTTAGTGCCGTTACAAACTTATTAACAAATAAAAAAATGAGTTTAAAAAACTATAACCTGACTACGTAAAAAAAGGGGTCCTAAAAGGCCGAAACAAGAAAATAATTCAAATAGAAATCCAGAAATGCATAGTTACAAAAATGGTCAAGGTAGAGCCGTGGTCGCACACACTAATGGCGTCATCTAAGCGTCAGTTCACACCGAGATGCGTGACGTCTAGGTATAAACTGAAAATGCGTACATCGTCATGTACACATGCATATCCCAAGATAGTTACAGACGGCTGCGTTTTGACATCGACTGTTCCGAACAGTAGGTGCGACCACGGCTCTACCTTGACCATTTTTGTAACATGCATTTCTGGATTTCTATTTGAATTATTTTCTTGTTTCGGCCTTTTTAGACCCCTTTTTTTACGTAGTCGGGTTATAGTTTTTTAAACTTATTTTTTTATTTAATATTGTTCCGTTTTAACTTTAATCTAATACAACACTTTTATAATTTATATTCAATAAACGCAATAGAGATCATTCAACATTCATTCATTTCACTAATGCAATTATATCACTTATTCACTTTCAATCGTATTGTGATCTTATACTATAATTGTAGTGGAATATATCATAAACTTCTAAACACAACGATACCGCGATTCAGACAAATTTAAGACTTGTATAGTGACATCTATCGAACGAGTGAGTAATAAAAGTGCTAGTAATTGATTTCATCTTCATTTTCTTATTAAAATCGGATGAACCAATTAACCGATTTTGATCTAGTTTTTTTTTTGTTTGAAAGGTGATATAATTAAGAGTGGTCTTAGCTATAATTCATCATCATCAGCTCGTTCACTGCTTGACAATATAGGTGTTTTGTTTTTTTTAAATTTGTTATGTATTGCCTGTAAAAATTATATTTATAAAATAAAATATAATGTTATGAAGGAACATAATATATAAATTATATATTTTTAGTCTTATTATACGTAATGTTAGAAAATTGGACAAATATTGTACGAATTGTATTTTAAACGTATATTTTGACTTAACAATATGATATATTACAATATATATATACAAATTATGTAAATATTTGTAGTTTGCTTGCCAAGACCTTTCTTTTGATACCAAACATGTGGTAATTATCTCGATTTAATTTTTTTAGATGTTAGAATCTGAGGTTTAATTTTCGAAATACATAATTTTGAAAAAAAATATATAGCCTATGTTACCCGCGGCATCATTACGAATCTATTGACATCTCATTTATTAAAATCGGACCAGTAGTTTAGACGCTACAAGGGAACAAACATACATACATACATACATACATAGACTGCCAAAATCCTTCCTTTTGGCTTCGCCGTAGTCGGGTAAAAAAAGGAACAGAATGACTATCACAGAACGGGGAGATTTGCGGTTATTCCTTACAAAACTCAAGTACATCCATCTCATTAAAATTATATATTTTTTTGTAATTACCATTGTAGAGGTTACATTACGTTATAAAAAAGTGTTTAATTTTGATTGTATTACGACTGTTAAAACAATAATAATTATTAGTGTAAGAATTTATATATTTGAATAAATAATATATATACCTACAACACAAGGAAATATACTATATTTATTTGTACACTCCGAATGGGACGTTTTCTAAATAAAATTTGTGAGAATTGATTGGTCCTTGTGCTGAGTCACTGTAGATTTCAAAAAAGTAAAGTTGGATGGAATCACTTTCTCGATTGGCCAACTTTGCTTTTTTGACATCCACTCACAACACAATCAATTAAAATTTAATTGAAAATTTGTTTAGTCTACCTACTTTATTATCAAATAATTAACCCTATCAAGCAATCAATTCTAACCTTTTTTTTTCGAAAACTGTTAATTCGTCGTTGAAACTCAGCCACAACGCAAGTTTCCATAGATAGATAGATCTAATCTTCACTTTTTTTTCGAGATTTAGAAATTGGTAGTAATGTAGAATGTAGATACCCCCCTGTATCTACCGTCCACCGGATCCAGCAAAATTTTGAAAGTGGTCTATGAAACAAAAGAGTCTGGGAACCACTGATGTAGGCAGACACCCAATTCATCAATTTCGAAAACGAAATACAATAAGACAGGCCTAACAAGCCATTTCGCTATAGATGTCAACGATAATGTTGATGTTGAAAAGGCTGTCATCCTCCATGATCGTGTTTGGTAAATTTAATTTAAGTTTGTAAAGCCTTAAGCGGTATTGAATTAAACATTTCAATACATACTTTGTACTGTGGCGATACCTATATACTTTGAAAGTTATGAAGTGAAAGTCATAAATTAAAAGCATTTTTGTACGTTTAAATAAGTAAATAGAATAAGGCGTTATTTTGCGAAAATCCATAGCATACAATTTAATTAATACTCTAGCTGACCCGGCGAATTTCGTACCGCCCGCCATATTGACATTTCATTCGCACACTGACTTTTACGGAGTTTTTAAATATTTGCTATATTTTTTAAATATTTTTTTTTATACAAACCTTCTCCTGGCAAAAACGAATGCATAAATGAAAGATTTATCCAATTTGGTGCAGCCGTTTGGAAGTTATGCGCGTACAAACATTTCCGTAATTCATTTTTATTTATATAGATTATATTTGGCAATATCCTGCGAAAAAATACTTACAACCTGAAAGCAATTAATGTGTAAGCACCTCCTCCTCCCACACTGCATATATTATATTATATGCGTACACTCAGAAACAAGATCCTCAACCCCCCTTGGGCCTCCGATAACCACACTTACTAGGCGAAACATACGCAGGCCGGTTTCCTGTGTGACCGTGGTATTTATCCAGTCCGGTCGAATGGGCCGGCCATTCGTGGCCAAGCGTGGCTCCCTCACGTTTAAATTTATAATTAAAATATTTTCGTTTTAACAAAATATAATCATTATTATAGTCCTGGGTGTGTGGACAATTAACTAGGGTATTATTAAACGCAAAAAATCTCATAGTCATAAAAAAAATGTTCTCAGGGCCACTGTATGAAGTTAGGCCACTCCGGCCAAGCTCTGCCTTTGCTTGCTCCGGGTGACAGCATTGGCACTCTCGAAATGCTGTATGGACTACCCAAAGTAAGTTAATCCTACTACTATTATAAATGTGAAAAATTGTGTGGATGGATGGATGGATGTGTGGATGGATGTTTGTTAATCTTTCACACAAAAACTACTAAACGGAAATTGATGAAATTTGGTATGGTAGTAGTTTAAGTTCTTGGTTAAAACATAGGTAACTTTTGATCTCGAAAAGTACAGTGTTCCCGCGGGATACTGTATTAACCACGGCAGAGCCACGGGCAGAAGCTAGTGTTAAATAATGTCCGGTGAAAACAAAATTAAAAATTTTATGTGACCTCTGAATTTTCAAGCATGGAGTGAGCTGATAATGATTCGTCCGTTTGGGAGCTACGATGCCACGGACAGACACATCAAACTTATAACACCCCTCTGCATTGTTTTAGTCGGGGGTTAAAAATGTGAATTGTAAATTATAACCATCAGTAACAGTTACTTCTTTATTATTTATCGGTTTGGTAAATTCCATTATCGTATTGCGTATTTTTTTTCCGACCTAAATAGAAATTTTTTAAAATTAAATGTTCGTATGAAGTTTGTAAGAACGTTCGAATTATGTGTACGTCACGAATTTTAGTCATTGAGGGTGTTTGATATTTTTTCTGCCGCTAGGAGGCAGACCAACGCACACAAAGCGTCATCTGGTGGCGTAAGTGGTATCAAAAACGGTCAACAAGAAATTTCCATTATTTTTTGTCACCAGGCAGCGCTAGGTAGCCCGACGGTCCTTGTCGTGTCAAAAATCTGTCAGATATCACGAATTTAAAAACCCTCATTCATTCAAACAGTGCTTTTAAATTGTTAGGATCAGTTCATAGCCTGACGATAGGCGTGCTGCATTTTTAAAATAGCTATTGAGAATTGAACTTTATTCACTACACAAAAAGATACACGTTTCATTTGAACACGAACTGTATGATATTCGAACTTGTATCTTATAATGTATTTAATAAATTTCAATTTTGAATAGCTCGTTTTGCTCGTAGTTTCGCTTCGGTGTGACTTGACTCTTATTTTCAAGTTAATTTTATTTTTATATCGGTCTCATTAGAATAATCTGTTCCCTAAACAGGTGCATACTGTGAAGACGACTACCAACTGTATACTGATACACGTGGAGTACACCGCCCTAGTTCAGTCCTGGAGCCTCTTCCCTAATATCAGACAACCTGTTTTTGACGTAAGTACAATATTTACAAAGTTCCAGCTCGACCAGTTTCTTAACAATTTCCTTTGCACCAAAATGCCTCAAAATATTTAAACACAAAGGACGTGACCGCAACGACTGCAGACGTGGTTGAACCACGTATTTACATGTGAGTAATGAGTATAGTGTGCGTGCGCATGATTCAACGGCGTTATTAAGCGATTTTCATCTTTTGCCTGGTCGAGTGGCAACTTGTTTGATAGTACATGCTTTAAAAGCGATCGGAATCATTAAAACGAAACAATAGGTGCGCGTATTTGTTTACAACTAGTCGTCGCGTGAGCGAAGTACGACCATAATTCAATTACTTTTTTAAGTTTGAACTTTATAACTTCTTTTCTCAAAGGCTCTATTTACCTCTTAGATGTGCAATAAAAATGTATTTCACATTCCATAGAGTTGTCTATGGAATGTGAAATACATTAGACATAAATAAATGTGAAATATTATTACATAAAGACATAGATTGACAAACGTGTCAAACCAACACCTACTGTTTATACGTTCAAACGCATTATAGCAGTGTGAGTTTTTAATTTGATGCAGTGGGTGTAACGTTATTTTTATTGATTGAATGTATTTTTTAAGAATGATTTTTTTTTTTAAGAATATGAGTGCAGTTCACTCCTCCGCCATATAAACTTTAACTGTGAAAAATTTCCTAATCGTCCGTTCGCATAATTTTCGTAAATCGGAGTACAAAGTTTTTGCTTTACATATTAAATATAATTATATCATAATATGAAAACAAATAATAAAATTTTACTTATTGAGGCTTTTTGAATCCATATCAACGTCAGTCATGCGCATTCATTCGTAAAAAAATAAATCAACTTTTAAATCAGCTCAGCGCTCTTGGTTGACGAATTGCCGCCAAAAGCAAGCACAAAAAACTCTAATAATTTTGATAGGTAATTATTTTAACAACTTACTAATTACCTAATCATTTATTTTATTCAATAAAAATAAAACTATATGTAAGAACGACTAATTACTTGCTTATCAAAATTGAGTATAACAAATATCCTTTTGCTAGGTTCTCGAAGATCCTGAAATTCATGAACGGGCGATGGCTTATGAAAAAGGTCAACCGCTAGTCGGCCACATCGACGCTAAAAGGAATAGAATTACGGTAGGTTGAAATGTTTGAATATTACATTTGTGATACAGAAATGCATTGTTAATGTAAATTATTAACATTATTTATTATTACCATAGTTGTTTTTTCACAGATTACAAATTTATTTGTATTTGTAAAGGATAGTAATTTAACTACGAAATATTATTTTTGATTTGGGGCTTAGATGCCGAGTCTAGTAGGCTAGACGACTTTTTTTTTAATATTGAATAAATTAAATATGAGTAAGTTATGGGTGGAAATAGTTAATAAATATTTTCATAGGTAAGAGCGATTTGTTTAAAATTTCGCAAGTCTCTTGAAAACGCTCCAAACAAAAGTCACACCTAACTGTGATGTCACTATTCGTTAAAAGTGTATGAAATATAAGGCCGCAGTAACATATTTGTACATTTATGTGTTTAGATGTTCATATTTAGGTGCTATTATTAATGGTTATGTATATGATGTAAGTAAACTAACAATGTAGATTTTTTTTACTTATTTAGCAAAAAATTACGAGAACATTACACATACAACATTAATTACCTACCTACATATACTATAAACTTTCTTAAGGTGCACGATAAACAATTACCGTCTAACCTATGCACCTTCAAATCTATTGCACATACACGCCTCCCCATCCACAAAAAATATAATTATGCGTTTTATCTTCATTGCAGAAAGAAATCAAAGAGAGTGTGATATTTTTAAGCAGAAACGAGTACCTGGAACCGTTCGAGAAGCTGGGCGTGCTGAAATATTTGAAATACTTCTTCATTCGCGCTAGCTTCACTCCGTACGGCCTGTTTCTGAAGTGCTGGTGTATTCTACGACTGATCATTGCCCTGTATTATGTCTCCGTATTACCTTATAATATTTCAGTGAGTATTTTTTTTCGCGTATCTATTTTTTCTTGTTGGACTTAATATTAATCTGAATTAGGCCTCGTTCTTTGGATATAGCGCTTATTTTATAAGAGCGAAGCATACTATTCAATATTTCAAAGCAATAATATTGCCTTGACAGATCTTAATATATCATATTATGTGGCTTGAAATCATAATCTCTTCTTCTTCTAAATAATATTAAGATCGTTCATGAAATCATTATTATTTATCACGTGAAACAATTTTTAAATTTCGCATACAATCTTTCACATAGTGTGCGCTGGGTGCGCAGTGAGTCCAGTGGTCCCCTGGGCACTCTCGCTGTTCATCTTTTTGGCACAGCTAGCGAATGAATGTAGGGCCAGCTACTAGAAATTCGAGGGTTAAGTAAGCATGTAATATTACATACATTACAAGCATTGTTTTAAGAAACACCATGTATTATTTAAAGATTGCTTTCATATTATTGACACTAGCTGGTGCCCGCAACTTCGTTTGCATGGAACTTTTAATGGAAACGGTACCCTATTTTTAAACAGAACCCTAAGATAAACGTAGCCTAATCTGCCATAGAAAATCTAACAAAAAACGGTTTGGCCGTTTCAGAGATTAGCCAGAACAAACAGACAGACACCTAAAAATGATATTTTAGGTAAGGCACCATATATACTATCATATAAGCATTTAGTACGAAGCTGTTATGTTGAAATTAAAAACAGACACTTCACATTTTTCATTTTATTTACTTGTATAGATTAGACTCAGTGGTCCAATTTATTGTAACAGTTCCCTGTATCAGAATAGCTCTCAAGCCATTTTAAAACAAATACTGGTTTAGAGGCCGGAAGCTGAAATTGTCCAGCAAGGTACATGCTTCGGGGTGTTTGTTCGAGTAAATTTGTAAATTATCAAGCCGGTCCCTACAAGGTAGCCGGTAAGCCATACAGGCATTTTGCATACACGAGCGTGCATGCGTTGCACCTGCATAAATATAAAATACTGACGAGTATACGGTGCAGTGCGGTCGAGGTTTTGTCATAGATTAAAGAAAGAGGAACAAATAAACAGCTACAATGTTAGCTTTCGATTTGATTGCACCACTACAAGCATACGGTGTATCCACGATTGTGTGGAGAAATTGTGGGCCGTTGAAAGTATATAATATATTTTCTACTTTGTGGGGTTTCTACGTTTATGTACGACCTACGAATTACGACTTTTTGGCAATGTAAAAAGTGACACTCTAAATTGACAGAATATAAATTTCATTTGTGTACGAAAAGCTTCAACAAAAGTGGGATGTGGACTAACTAAGTAGACATCTCTTTCTTCCTTATTAACATGTGTCGTTAGGAGAATAGGATATTATGTCTTCTTCTCCTGCTAATATACTTATTAATCTGACTGATGAATCTGTAAAACTCTTCTTAAATTAAGTTGTACTTAAATCATACCCTTGTCATTCTGCCAAGCACACAGACAGCCAAGAGACTGTGGCAGATTTAGGGGGGCCCTAATCTTATGTGGCGTTTCAGTATTTGGCATTAAGACGACCTACTTTTAAAGGTTTCGCTTCTATCGCGTGTAAGCTGTACACATATTTATATTTGTATTGCAGACGAAACAATCTAAATGGCATGCGGACTACCACTGGACCGACATATATCTCTACGTGGATATGGTGGTTATGTCGTACGTCGCTTACTACAACGAGAAGTCCCTGCTAATTACACATCCGCTACTGACGTTTACGAACTACGTGAAGCATGGATTCCTACTGGATCTGATCAGTGTGTTCCCGATTGAAGAGTTTGTAAGTTTTGCAATGGTTATACTCTATGACAAATATTAGGCCGCCGCCTCGAATTTCGCGGTGCGACTGCGGTCAGTAACAGCAGCGGCGCGGGCGACGCGCGCAGGCTGGGGCCATAGTCACCGCTTGACAGGAGTGCATTCAATGATTTCAAAACTAAAGATAGGCTATGAACAAATCTTCATACTAGAAAAAGTTACGCCATCTTGATTTCACCATACCTCAAATGTCAAAATGGACTCAAACAACCCCAAAAGTTGGTTCATTTAAGTGGGGACAGTTTTTGCCTCGACATGCCTCGTCTATAATATTATACACGTATATGTGTGCATTTCGGACAAGCGGTGACTATGGCGCCCGCGTGTGTGTGTCGCCGCTGCTGTCACTGCCCGCCGCCGCCTTACTAAACACTCGATATTATTTCTCTTGCGATATTTTTTTCCTAGCGATTCTTATCACGATCCGTGCTATGCTATAGTACACACGCGTCAAATGTCATTACCCTGGATCATGATCAAATATAGTGATAAATATCGAGCATTCGCCAATAATATCTCTAGATTCTTACACCTAAGCTTGGTCTCCCAGGTACTTATTAAGGTATAACAGGAAGCCCAACATTATTATGACAATGGCGTTTACCGTTAGTAGATATAGAAGTATGAGATATGCTTTAAATATTTTTGTATGTTAAGAAAGAGATATCGTGCTGTGACGTCACGAGTTGCTTATATACATATATGCCATAGATTTGTCATTCAAAAATGTATGGTGGTAGCAGATTTTAGAGGCAATTATTTTTATTTGCTTATAATTTTTAATCGCGTGAACCTAAATAACTATTTCTTTTAGATCTTGTATCTTTATTCAACAACAATTTAAAAAAAAAGTGATATTCGACACTAGGCAACACCTCTATAATTTTAAAACTATTGAAATGTTTCTCTTTCATCTATTCTGCGAACTGTACATAGTAATTATTCAAATTATTTGTTCCAGTGCAAAATTATAACCGAGACCGGCTCCACTGACGTGTACAGAGTGAATCGAATACTTTTGGTAAGATAATTTAATTGAATATTTTAATTGTAATACCTGCAAACACATTTTAGCGAATAAACGCTTTATTCTACGAATTCGTTTTGATTTAGCTTAGGTACTTTATTGCAATTTACAACTGGGCCTTTAGTCAAGGTGCATTCGATAATTTCGACGGCGAAGTTCGAAAACAAAATGTATGGGATTTGACATAAGGCATCGCAAGCGACATGTCACTAAGCGATGTCAATTTTTGATTTCGATCTTCGCCGTCGAAATTATCGAATGCATCCTGTCTAAATCTCCTGGTAATAAAACTTGGCCGTTTCAATCGTAATTAAATTTTATACCAAACATAATAAAATCTAATAATAATAATCTAATATTAATTAATATAAATATGATCTCTGGAAACGGGATTGAATCTCAAAGCAAAATAAGCTTAAATAAAAAGCTAACATCCCAACCTCATATAGATACAACGTGACAAGAGCTATCTCCCACCATCGACAAACGTTACAATATTATTGTAAAATGATATTATTTTATGGACGCGAAATAGCCTTGTCGTCGTGCTAGGCACAACGTGATAATTTTTTTCTACAATAATCCTACTACTAAATATGAAAGTTTGTGAGGATAGATGGCTGTATGGATGTTTGTACTCTTTCACGTAAAAGCTACTGAACGGATTTTGATGAAATTTAGTGGAGTAGTAGTTTGAGCTCTGTATTAACACATACGCTACTTTTATCTCGAAAAAGTACAGTCTTCCTGTGGGATACTCTGTTTACGCGGACGGAGCTACAGCTAAAAATCTCACATTATCACATTACTTTAAGATATATAGGTTCATAACTTATTAATGTCCGCGACTTTGTGCGCGAAAGAGAAAAACGCGCGGGAACCGTATATTTTATCTGCTATAAATTGTACAAACTATCTCACATTATCACATTACATAAAAAATATATTGGCTTAGGCACTGTTCTAAATTTCATTAAAATCGATTCTATAGTTTCGGAGCCTATTCAATGCAAGCAAACTGAATCAAATCTTTCCTCTTTATAATATTAGTGTAGATAAGGTAATACTCTCTCCTCGCTACATGTGCATCCAAAACACGCATGACTAAAACATTTCCATAGCCCAGATATTGAGGGCAGCGAGTGATATGTACAGGAATGCCTTTGACAGCCCGCCTCTGTCCGGCAGACCATAACTAATAAGTTTGAGAATAGCCCGTCTTCGCAATTGCTGGACACTTGAAGGTTAAGGCAATATGTCTACCGTATTAATATCCTTTGAGCGAGTCTACATATTTTTAGATATCTTGTTTTTATGAAAGACTAGAGTTATTTGACTTTTTTAGTAGATAGTAACTGTCTAGTACGAGCTTTTACCTTTATAATATCGGAATGCAAATTACCTTTTAATCGACATCTTGCTGGCTTGCTTGCTTCTTGTGGATTTCAGTGTTTACTTTTTATTTATAGCCTACACTTATAAGTGTTTGTTTATAGCAATTTGCTACAAATAGATTTTGAATAAAAAACTATTCAAAGAAAATTTTATTAGCATGTAACTAGTAGAGAGTTAGCTTAAAATCTCCAACTATCCTCTATAGTTTTGAAATATTTAAATTTTAAAAGTGCTAGTGCCTACTTTCTCTTGCAGGCCAGTTTGTCTGTTTGCATTGAATAGACTCCGAAAATACGGAACCGATTTTAATGAAATTTGGCTCAGATACAGAGTAGACCACAGGGAAGGGCAGCTACTTTTTATCGCGGCAAAAATGAACGGCTTCCACGGGATTTCCTTTTACACACACGAAGTTCACATCTAGTTTGTTTATAAATTTCTGAAAAAAATTACCCGCTCGCTGTGCTCGCTCTTTTTTATCCGATTTCGGCCAGCCAAAAGGAAGGGTAATGAATTTGGCAGTCTGTATAATGTATATGTATGCGTGTTTGTTTCACCGTAGCGCCTGAACTACTAGTCCGATTTTAATAAATGAGGTTTCAATAGATTCGTAATAGCAGCTCGGGTAACATAGCCTATAATAATAATTAACGTTATAGTTTTTATAAAAAAATATAGTTTTGATATAATATCGACACTGTATTATTAACATAAAATATTTATAATCGTGTATTATATAAATTTATGTGCGGTGTTCAAGATTTATTTATTTTTCCTTGAAAACCGAAAAAATGAAAATACGAAAAACCATGAAGTCTATATCGAAGATATAAGGAAATTCACGTTATATTTTATCACCTATTTTTTCAAATTAAATCTAAAATATCCCGATCGCTCGCTATACGGTCGAGATCCGTGCGCGATTCTGGTGGTTTTGAAGCACTTAATATTATATTGTCACAGGTATTGCGAATAATGGGCGCCCTCGCGTACTACGAGGGGAACATAATGCGGCTGAACCACGCCGTCGTCCTCGTGAAGTTCCTCCCTGTAGCCCTGGTTATAGTCAACATCGGCACGGCGCTCATAGTCGCTCACGACTGCATCCCGCATGATATCAGCGACGCGTACGTCAGACTCAACTGTACCAGGAACCCGGCGGGGACGCATTCGGAGGGGCCTGCCACTGGACTCACATGTGAGAACTAGTTATCGCATACTTAGGCTCGGCAAGAGCTAACAGGAGTGGGTTAGTGACTCTATGAGTCACTAACCCACTCCTGTTAGACTAGAAATATAATATTATGCTCTTCGCAGTTCGCTACAAACACGATACGAAATATAATATATAGTTATATTACACGATAACTGTTGAACGAACGGAACGCAAAAACGCCAAAAAATTATTAATAGCAACTAGTATGTAAGCACCTCAACTATTCATCCGTGCTCGTCCCCTTTTTTTATCGATATCTGACAAGCACGTAACATGTAACATAAATTATTGTTGATCCTTTATATAAATAGTATTGGAGTCGAAGTCTCTATTTATTTCTATAGGTTACTGGCCCAGCACGCTTCCACTGCGCACTATTTGACTACTTGTAAAATATTTAATTTAAGTAATTGATATATTTTGAATTATTAAGGTAAGTATTATTAATTCGATAAGAGTTAAAAAATGTCTAGTATAGGTAATTTATGTGTATTTACTATTTAAGTAATTAGGTGCGTATCAAAATTACAAAAAAGTTTCCAACTTAATAAAAACAATCATTTTTTACATAATTGTGTAGAAACCCATACATAATTAGTTTCCTTACATGAAATACAAAAACATTCATTAGAGTAATTAAACGCAACAATTTCGGAGGCATTATATAATATCGCTGTACATTTGAAAATATTTATTTTAAATATACTGTTCCTTCAGAAAAGTTACTCATATTCAAGAGTACAGCTATTCATTTAAATGCAATATAAAAATGAAGTCAACAAGTATATTTTTGTTACAAAAAAGCTTAGGCGTCCGGCTACATCGATCTACTGCGTGCGGCCAGCGGCGACCTGTCTATAACTTGTAGCGACGCGACCATCATTTAAGTATCTATCTAATAGTAATTAGAGAAAGATCCGTGCCCAAGTAGTGGAGATAACGGAATAACAGAAATTACCCAGTGAAAAGTGGCAGCTAGCTGTTGCTATAATATTACAAAACATAATTATTCGTTCCTAATAGAAGGACGTAAATCAAGGTTCTTACGAGAATATCGAGTCTACAAATTGTTACACCGAGATTTTTTGCTTAACACCATATGGGCTACCAGCGTGGAAAACTAGGCACATATTTCCTTTAACATTGCAATAGTTTGAAAATAAATAGTTAGAATTTTCCAAAATAAAATGTATGTACATCAGGGGATTTAATTCATAAGCAGGTAGATATTTCTCACAATTTAACTGTATTATAATGACTGACATAATCATTGTCAATACAATTGACAATGACTATGTCAGTATTATATCATATTAATATACGACATAATACGAACAAATTATGACAACAGTCAATTTGCTCATGAATTAGTTTCCCTGATACTATTATGCCATGCCGTCTTGCATGCGGTCACATTACATAACAATATGTCAATGAAATGTCAGTTTGATATCTTATTATAACACCAACAAATTATGATAACGGTAAACCTGCTTATGAATTTGATTCCCTGATAGTGCCTACTGTAGGTAAGTAAGTTTAATATGACGTATAAAATAGTAGTAACTATAGTATTGCTTTGCAGATGCAATGACAGAGTACATACGAACATTCTTCTGGATATTCGAAGTGTTTGTTGGTATGTTTTTTTTTCTTTACTCGATGGGATAAAGGATTTTCGTTGAAAACAGAATGATTTTATGTGGATTTACCGTTGGTTTTAGGTTGCGGATGCTCGTGCACGAATTCCTCGTCGGCGTACTCGTCGAACGTGATCATGGTCGTGCAGGTGGTGGGCGTGCTGTACGTCGCGTTCATGTTCGGCTACGTCACCTCCACGCGCTCCGCCGCCTCGCACGCGCTGCTGGAGCATAATGTAGGACCGTAGTCTGTACTAAAGTGAAAACCACGAGTGGATAATTTATATAAACAATAACGTGTTGAAATGATGTCGAAATTAAATAATTCTAAAATATTCAATCAACCCTTATAATAACGTCCGTGTCATACGAAACTAATAAGCAATTTTACTTGGACACACACACAATAGGGGAGATGACTACATCTAAAATATTTAATTTCATTAATATACTCAGAAATATTGAGGGCATCACTACTTGGTAAATATAAAAAAATATAATAGTATGTATATAGTATTAATTATTACATACAACTAAAAAGTAGAAAAAAGTTTTTTTGCTAAATTAGTGACGTCACAGCTAGGTACGACTTTAGTATGGAGCGTTTTCACGAGCTGACGTAATTTGGTATACAAATCGCTGTTGTACCTTTGAAAATATTGACTTTTGATATACTATTTCTTCTGAGAAGTTCCTCATATTTAAGAGTACTATTCATTTATGCAATAAATGTTGGAATCGAACCCCTAAATGTTTGCTTATGGAATGAGATCCCAGGCGTGCCAGATTACCCTTATTTCTTACTAATAATATGTATATCATAATATTAATAGCTCCCCACACTGATTTCAGTGACGGTGGCCGGTTTAATTGAAACCAGGCCAGCTACGCAGGAGTTATTTTATAGTGCCCAAGTGTGTGCGCAGTACACAAGAGCACTCTCTCTTCCTTTACTCTCGTAACCCAGTGGGACGAATAACCGACACGACTGGTGAGATATCAGGCGCAGGTCCGAATTTTTACATGCCCATCCGACGCATGGATCATCTTTCTTGTCAGACAATCAGGTGATCGGCCTGCATTGTCCTAACCAAACTTGGAAACAAGATTTTTTGTTGTTACAATGCGGGAAACGAACCCACGACCTGCGAGTCGAGAGCCAAGCTCTAAACCACTAGACCACAGAGGCTGTGTGCATGTATATCATATTGTAGTTATATATAATAAATAAACTTCAGCAGATTATCTTTATTGTTTAAACAGGAAAAAACAAAAGACCTGGAAAACTTTCTATATCGGGCGAACGTCGATCCCGAACTCACTTTGAAGACGCTGAATTACTTCAAGTACGTGTGGAAAAGAACCCACGGCAGTGATGCACAGGTAAACATAGCCCCGTGTAAATACAGTATCCCACGGGAACCGTATATTTTCCAGCAATAAAAGTAACCGTCCTTCTAAAAGTAAATGTCCTTCCCCGTGGTCAACTCTATAACTGTGCCAAATTTCATGATGATCGGTTCAGTAGTTTTTACGTGAAAGGATACCAATTAAATAAACAAACTCACATTCATACAGTAAGAATAAGCAACATCTTCATCTGAAATAGAAGAACATGATAACTTGCATTAGGGCCAGCCTCACACCGAGACGTGACATGACGCGAAGCGACACTGCATGATAGCGATCAATGAATAACGAATGAAAAAGATACACGTTTCATTGCCAGAGCGGCCAACGTAGCGACGCAGCCCGGCGCAGCTCGAAATTCGAACTCGTGTAATTGGATATTTTCCTAAATGTAAAAATTTTGTTTTCAAAATAAATTAAGAAATGATTAGGTATTACAACTTAACAAAAGTAAAAAGAATTAGGATTTT
The DNA here is from genome assembly GCA_037179445.1 of Phengaris alcon alcon. NCBI lineage: Eukaryota > Metazoa > Arthropoda > Insecta > Lepidoptera > Lycaenidae > Phengaris > Phengaris alcon. The sequence goes on from JAYRCH010000518.1 coordinate 186,598, forward strand.
ATGTGTAGTTTTGTAATTATATGCATTTCGAAGTCACAAAAAAGTTGAAATATTTTTTTACAACTTTAGTGTATAAAACCTATATTGTTAGTTTACTTACATCAAATACAAAAAGATTTACTATGGTATGTATCAACATAAACGTGCAAAATAACGAGATATCAGAAATGTTGTGCATATGGCCATACATTTTGTAGCAATATTACTAGCGTGTGACGTCACCTACCGGTACATCTTTTATATGGGGCGTTTTCACGAGACTCACAAAAGTGATTCAAACATTCCGCATTCCTTTTGTAAACTGTCTTATTTTTCAGAGCACTATTCATTTATGTAGTAAAAAAATACAGGAAAATACCGTATTATTCTTGTATCTTCTTGTGTAGTGAATAAAGCTCAATTTTTTAACTCAAAATGTAGAACTGTGTCGCGTCGCGTCACGTCGCGTCTCGGTGTGAACTGATGCTTAGATTCTAAACCATTTTATTTTTAGCCCCCCGACGAAAACAGACGTGCGTTATATGTTTCACGTGTATGTCTGTCCGTGGCATTGTAGCACCCAAACGGATGAACCGATTTCAAACTAGTGATTTTTTTTTGTTTAAAAACTGTCGTGATTAACGAACACTCTCGATGTTCTTAGCTATAATTCATCATCATCAGCTCGCTCACTGTTTAACAATTCGGAGGTCACTTACATTTTTTAATTTTGTTTAATATACTTTTTCTGTTCTTAAACAGCTTTAACTTCTTTTTGATGGTCTCGAGTCACGACGACTGTTTTAATCGGTAGGATTTTATTTCATAAAATTAGAGTTATAATACATCTACACTCATTAACACTACACAAAATTGGAAAAGTAGGTACATAAAATAAAGATTACAATGATGATGATGATGTCACGTGAATGACCAAAAAAATAATCAATATTCTAGAAAATCTGCCGCCTTCTCAACTCGGCATTAATGGAAGATACCCTAGTCTTCATGTACGAACGCGCTCTACGAGAAGTCCCTTTATTTGGCAAAATAGAACGCTCCTTCATAAGAGTGGTGACCCAACACCTCCATGAGATGTACTTCCTGAAGGGAGAAACGGTGGTCCAGTGCAAGGATATACAGACGTACATCTATATTATATATCGGGGGAAGGTAAGTTAATATTAAACGTAGAGAAAATTAGAGATGCATATATTGCTGAGATAAAAGATGGATAATTTTTCACTATGTTCAAAAGTAAACTAGTAACCGAGCTTTGCTCGGAGTTCTGATAAATTAGAAAAAAAACGAATCACAAAAATATTTATTTGAACGGGATTCGAACCCTGAATTTTCGAACAAAGAAAAAATTATTCATACAGCATACGCATACTAAACTGCCAATCGGACTGAAACTATTGATATATTATTGTTGCACGGCGAAAGAAAAAACAAATGTATAGCTCAAAAATGCGCAGTTTCTCAGGGATAAGACCAAGCTAGATCGATTTTTCTCCCCCAAAACTCCCTGCGTACTTAATCTCATGGTAATACTTGCAGAATGTAGGCGTTTTCGAGAAACCGATTTATATATACAAGGTTGTCTCGTTTAAAGTATAAGATTCATCACTTTAACACAAGTAAATTCACAATAATGTTTATTAATATTTTTAATTATCATAATTATGCTTCAAAATATTAAAATATGTTTTATAGGTGGATGTTTTGAGTTCATATAACGAAATGCTTACATGTATGGGGCCCGGTGGAATGTTTGGAAACTTTACCGGGGTAAGTAACTATACAAATACCCGATGATTTTTGAAGTCAAACTGCTTTCGGCGCGTTACGAGTTTTTTTTTAATTTAATTGATGAATGAAGTTTCAGCCGTATACGTACTCTCTAAACATCACGTTTTTACCTGACTACGGCGAAGCCAAAAGGGTAATGATTTTGGCAGTCTATGTATGTATATTGTATGCATGTATGTATGTTTGTTCCACCGTAGTGCCTAAACTACTCATCCGATCTTAGTGAAAGAGGTGTAAAAAAAATCCGTCATAATAGCCCGGGTAACATAGGTATATAATTTGCATAGTCGGGTTATAGTTTTTAACTTTTGATTAATTTTAATTTGTAATACATAGGTATATGGCAAAAGTTACAGCAGGCTGCGTTTACACGGAAAGTATACATTAATAATTCGAAGACAAGCAGATAAATTCCATACTCTGGCAAGATACCAGCTGCCGCTGGTGTAACGCTATACGCATATAAACACGCATTCAACTGTAAAGTAACCTAGCCGCATTATCAAAATATGCTTGAAAATTCAACTTTATTCACTTTACAAAATGAAGTTTTACAGCACATGCGCTGTGCAGCGCGGTGCAACATTACATTGGAACTCTTACAATGAAACGAGTACCTTCTTGTGTAATGAATAATGTTCAATTTTGAATGCCTATCTTAAAAAAGCAACGCCATGTCGGGTATCGTTTTGTTTCGTTATGAATTGACCCTAGATGCTACAAACTATGTGCTTAATACCATTTAAATCCGAGCAGCGGTATTTGCGTGACATAAACTATCGCATTTAAAACATTAGTGTAATGTGTAACAGTAGCGAGGCGTGTATATAACTCGGCGTTATATCGGCTTCCCTTATGAAAATTAATAAACAGATGGCGCTAATTGCAATAAAAATAAAGTATCGTTGTTCTGTATACACTAATAAAAATATTTAAACAGTGGATAAGTTATACAATTATGTCTTTGTCTGATACGTGGAAAAAGTAGCTTGGCAGACAAGGACAAAACATTGTATTGCTTATCCGTTGTGTAAATATTTTTATTTGTAAGGGGGAATAGATATCAGCTTACGCGGCTCACTATTACGCAAATCTCACGGTTCGCCACTGATGTGTAATGTAAATGTTTCTAGAAACCCATATCATGCTCCGAAGTCGCTATATACGCTAGCCGCAGTCTGGACCTCCTGGTCATACCGTCGCAGACTTTCTTCAGCCTCATCAAGTACTACCCTAAAGTGCAGGAACTGCTGAACATGGCGCTGGAAACTTCGGGCGACTATATCCTACCCATCACTATGGACGATGGTGATGATGAAGGTTCAGGTAATGTTCAAAGGAATGTTGTGTGTGTGTGTGTGTGTGTGTGTGTGTGTGTGTGTGTGTGGTCTTTACGGTAAATCTATAAAAATAAATATGTCGAAGTGTCTGTTTGTAATTTTTAAATTAACAGCTTTTCACTAAATGCTGAAAGTATACGGTAATAACAATAAACTGTTCCGGCTAATATCCGAGACGGCTGGACTGATTTTCACGGGACTTTCACTGGTAGATAGCTGAGGATATAAGGTGTAACTCAAGATCCTTTTATCTAAGGGTTCCGTTAAAAAAAATTGGTTTTCATTTCTGTTAGTTCTACGCAAACGAACTATAAATAAATGGATGTAAAGTATTGGTACTCACAAAATATGAGGGTTTATAAGGTTATGATATCCGAGTCTGACAGCTATTTTATTTGTTCTCCAACGGCCCGTTTTAATAACCTATCTACCAGTAACTATTTGTTACAAACGTTGATACATTTGTATCGCAAAAAAACCGGCAATTGATTGAATGACGACGTTTTTAACGAATAGTTATTGCTAGATAGGTTATTGAAACCGGCTGTTAATATTTTAAGCTAGAGCTTTCAGTAGTCACAATTCAACTACTATTAAAAGTAAACAATGGTGAAGATTCATTAATGTAATTTTCACTTCCATAAGACGGTGACATGGACATCGCATCGGAGGACTCTGACTTCGACTGCAAAAGTTCTATCAGCACATTGGCTACGGGTACGTTGTTTTGTGCTGTGCCCTTTTCACCGTCTACTTGTGGGTGTGATTTAATTAAATACTAGTTGTCCCGACACACGTTGTTCTGTATAAAGCGCGTCCACTTCACAAAATACAGACGTCCCAAATGATTCAGTAACTAAATTCAGTCAAGTTAAATAGCGTTTAGGAAGTTAGGATCCCAATAAGCATTCTAAATCGGTAGAAGTGTGGCTTCTGACTGAACAAATTCTCATTAGCTTTCTCTTTAGGACCCTAATTGGGACGTCTGAATTTAGTGAGGTGGAAAACGCGCATTAGCTATGAACTGGAATAAATTAATAACTACACCTACACCTAAGTATCTACGCCTACAAGTACAACCTAATGCAGAAGGCGGACGATTTTTCTGAAATACAAATATTTTGTAGTCCAACCAAACAAATAAACTGAACGCACTTATAAATATTCGACAGTCAAGTGACACTGGAAACCCGAATTCACGCCTTATTTACGCTACAGACGGAATGCACATCAAATGTTTGACAGGTAGGAATAGTTAGTATCTATGGGAAAAAGTTATTGCTGTTTTCAGTATTTTCCTCGCAATTTTTCCATTGTTTTTTTTTTTTTTTTTTTTTTTTTTGTTTAATGTTGGAAAAATAAAAATTGGATATTGGAAATGTTTAAACAAGAAAAATATTAGAAAAATCGGTCTACCCGTTCTAGAGTTTTAGCGATACAAAGAAACTGTAATCCATTTTTATACAAGAAGAAGACGGAACGTGGAAGTCATAAGAATCGTTGCGATGGTAACGTTTTATTGTTGTGTTTTAAAGTTGAGATGTCTGATGTTATTATGTCACATACGACTACTGTAAGGGTCAGCTCACACTGATACGAGGCGATGTGTGACGCGGCTCTGCATTTTTTAAATATTGATTCAAAATTGAACTTTATTCAGTACACAAGAAGATACACGTTTCATTGCAGCGGCCTAGTTTGACATTCCAACTCTTGCAATTAAACGTGTATCTTTGTGTGTAGTTAATAAAGTTTAATATTGTATCGCTATCTTAAAAATGCAGTACCGTGTCACGTATCGTCTTGTTTCGGTGTGAACTGACGCTACGGTTTGATAATTTTTGTATGGAATAAAACCGAAAAACCAAGCAGCTGTATCGACTGATATTCGTTCAATACTAAAAACGCTAAAACTAAAAACAGTCAATACGCTTTCAGGATCAATCGGCATCTCCCAATCCAGAAGTAACCTCAGCCAGGCGAAATCGTTTGCGAGCGTTCTAACTTATAACAACGTTGCATTGGTCAACCTAATGAGACCTGGCTCTATGATGTATCAGGTAAGCCGAATAATAATAATAATACCGATACCGAATGTTTCTCTTTCAGTTTTTTTTTATTTTATCCCCATAATCCATGTAAGTTAAGTTGAATCAGAAAGATGCGGCGCCGCGACATACAGAGCGGTTTGGTAGACATTTGAACTCTTGCAATGAAATCCGTATCTGCTTGTGTAATGAATAAAGTGCAATTTGAATCGCTATCTTTAGAATGCAGCGCCGCGTCGCGTATCGTCTCGTTTCGGTGCGAACTGACCCTTACGTTATACCCACATTTTATTATCATCACCTTTTGACTTAACAGGTTAACATGTAAAAAGTGTGGAAGCGAAATACGCATTTCCCTAATTTAAATGACCAGAAAAACACGCCACCTGTCGTGCCCCTTAAGGTAACACGCCGCGTGTGATACGTGTTTTTAATTCGCAGATACAAGGCTACGTCACGTGTTTGATGGCGACCGTAAATTACGTGACGGTATCGTACGAGATCGTGACGTTGAACGATTGCCACGCTCTGTTCTGGATCCAGGCGATGTTCGATTTGTTCTTTTATGTGCGACTGTACTTGATCATGCACGAGGTAATGCGTGTGTAATTTTGTGTGTATCTATTGATTGATTTGTCTAAATAATATAATAGTAACTATATTTTGTATAAAAAAAACATAACCCGCCTACGTAAATTATATAGCCTATGTTACCCGGGCTATTATAACGAATCTATTGACACCTTATTTATTAAAATCGGAACAGTAGCTTAGGTGCTAGGGTGGAACAAACATAATACATACATACATAGACTGCCAAAATCATTACCCTTCCTTGTGGCTTCTCCGTGTTCGGGTAAAAATACTATAATATATATATATATATATATATATATATATATATATATATATATATATATATATATATATATATATATATATATATGTATATATATATATATATATCTATATGTATAGATATATATATATATCTATATGTGGGAGTGATACAATTTTTTTTAATGAAAAGATCCAGGAAATGAGCAGACGGATCGCCTGGCGGTAAGCGATTACCGTCGTCCATGGACATCGCAACACCAGAGTACACTTGTAACTCCCCTGGTGTTGCGCACTTGCGTTCATGGTTATTAAAATCACCAAGCCCCCTTGGGCCTCCGGTAACCTCACTCATTTGGCGAAACATAACGCAGGCGTTACTTGACGCCGGTTTTCTGTGAGGCCGTGGTATTAATCCGGTCGGACCGGCCCATTCGTGGCGAAGCATGGCTATCTCTCTCACGTATATGAAGTCTATATACGATCTCAACTGATCATATTATGAAGACTTCATTTATCTAATGTCTAATTTTAATGTTGACAATGTTTTGTAGCTGTTACGTCACAATTCACAAGTACCTACTTTTTACATAATATGTTTTGTTTATCTTCAATTTTTAATGTAAGTTAATTCTTTATCTAGCTACTATTATAAAAACGAATAATTCGTATGTTTGCATCGAATAGGCTCCGAATCCACTGGACCGATTTTGATGAAATTTGACACAGGTATAGAATAGACCACGGGGAAGGATAAAGGCTACTTTTTATCGCGAAAACATGTATGGTTTCCGCAAAGTTAACTATTGCGCGCATGAAGTCGCGGGCAACATCAAGTGTATAATATTTTTATTAGTTTTTTTTTTGGTGTTAATTCAAATTTTATTTTTACCATAAGAATAAATTCAATTGGCTAATAGAATATGTAACTCGTACCTAGTTACATTAGGAAATACCGTAGTCACAAGCGATGCGTTAAATTGATTTCGTAGATTGCACGGATTGATAATAATAATTTAAGTACATTTATATTTTATACTTTATATTCGCGTTAAGAATGCAGTGTATCAGCCGTGTTTCCATTCACCAATTGTAATAATCCATTTTGACATTTGCACCGATGACTCATTGCATAGTAATGATTATTGTTTAATTTATTTTCATTGAAGATTACTAATTTCAAGTTCTGAAAGTGCCGGCCAACAAAAAAAACGGGTCGTGTGTTTAGTACTAGTCATTTGGAGCAATAGTTAATATGGCAGCAAAGTTGTAGGATTACTCTAAGTCAAATAAAACAAGTTGGATCATTCGCCATTCTCATATATTTATTGATTTTTACATTTTATATCAGACTGAAAATAACTGATATTTTAGAGTTCAATTACAAAAGTCTTCTAATTCTCATGCAATGAAACTATAACACCCTCCAAACCTAGTGCCGGTGGGCGTATAAATTCAGCATACCGTGCGTAACTCATGTACCATACAATAGTCATGGTGTGTGAACAACACCCTATTGTCCGTTTCCCTATTGGGCATGAGCAGTAATAATATGGAATGGCCTATCTTCCATGAAGTGCTGGATCAGCTGTAATGTATACATGATACGTTTTCGACGAAACGTGGCGAGATTATATACGGCCTCGAAATACGAAAAGATCCCGTCCAGCCATCTCCCGAACTTCTTCCACAGGAATATTCCCGGCGCGTTCTATGATGAAAGCTCCATCTGGTTGTACGTGTTCACCGTAGTAACTACGGGCTTGCTTCACTTGATAGCTGCCCAAAGCAAACAGCGTCAATTCTTCTTCTGTCAGTCTAGGGAAATTATTGAATTCAGGCATATCGGCTCCCATGGCCTGAAACTGTGCTCTCTGTCTATTATAATTGTTTGTTATAACAAGTTCTGCCAAACTGTTTGGCGTATTGATTCGTTCATGAATTATCTCAAGGAAATCGCTTACGTGCACGTTGTTGTCAATTAGGACATGATAGCTGTTCAGCAATGCTGCCGCGATCCTGAAATAATCTATCATGTTACCTAATGCCCGGTTATTGTGAACATGTCTTAGTAAACGAAAATCTCTTTTGAAGCGACCATTTATCACTTCGACGACCCAGCGGAAAATGGTCACAAGTCTAGATTTATTAGCCTGGTCAGTAGTAAGCTGGGTTTCGTTCTGGTGCTTTGTTTCTTGCATCTGAGCCACATAACCACATGCCTCCAGATTGTTTATAGCATCTCTAAAGCCACGGTCTAGGATGTAAAGATCTCCATCCCGGTATAACCAGTGCAACACGCCATCTTCGTCATTTAAAGCATTGTTTAAAATCTGGGCATCGGAGGTTGCAGCGTATGGTCCCTCTACTGCAATTATCGTTCCATCGCAACAAACATATAAAAAAGGCTTCAAAAGGTTTCGGAACTTATGATTACTGTACGATTTTCTCTGGAAAAAGTAATTAGAGCTTTTTGGAGATATATGTATGTGCCATCGAGAATAGTAATCAACTTTCTTTCCACAATTGGACTATCTGGATTGCCAAATAAACGCTCTGGAATCATAAGGCTCAGCAGTGAATTCCTCTGTGAGGTTATCCTGTAGTGGAAGTAAATGCCAAATATCTTCCTGTAGGTGTTCTTCAAACACTCGCCCATTTTCTGTAATAATAATATTGTACCGGCAGAACATACGAAGAATTATTTCTTCTGGTACTCGACATCTAGACATATTCTCACATGGTTGAAAAATGCAGAGATTAGTACTATTTGGTGTACGATTGAATCCAGGCAATATTGTTTGGCGTCGTTGATTACCGACGTTTTCCTGTGGTGCGTCATTATCGTCGTCGTCTTGAAGTTGAGCGCGTAAAATCGCCTGACCTTTCCGCTCGTTGCCAACAGGGTCGACAAATGAAATCGGTGGGCAGTACCTATAAAAATAAAAGATCTTGGTAAGTCTAAATGTTATGGAGAAGCTACCAAAATAATTTGATAGTGGTGAACTGTTATATCCTACCCATTTAAGTTATGGTCAATGTTTGCAACATGGTACATTATATTTTTATTTTTTATTTAATTACTTTGCTTTTATCGGTCATGTGCACTCATACTTAGAAAAAGGCGGCCGTGTAGCTTGGGGGTATAAATAATAATACGACAACCCACACGACATGTTCTAGGTACAACACTTATAATGTCATATTCCATAAAGGGAATTAAAATAAAAAGGGATAGGAAACTACTTACTTCATTATCCACCAGTTCGTCGATTACAATCTGAGCAATATCAATAAATTCTTGCTCTCGGGAAGACCAGGTGTATCTACGCCGTGTACCAATTGGTTCACGAAACCTTATACACAATTGTTCAGCCATTGTATACTATATTGTATACATACCACGAACAGAGTTAGAGTTGTCTAACTAAAGCGTAAGAATGTTTATTTACGATAAAGTACGTATGATAGCCGTCCGATGTAACACAAGTCGCATGGATAACTAACAAACAAAATGCTTTTTTTACTTGAACGTATTGAATGTCGCCGTCTCACTCACTCCACATGCCGCCGGCGAGCGAACTAGCGGACAAGATCAGACAGGTTTTGCCGCGTTCTATTGTGTTGTGTGTGACGTGATGTAAAGTGCAGGTATAAAATGAGGGGCTAGTTGGATCGTCCTGACTGGATCGTCCTGTCTCCCGTGCGTGCTAGTGTGTTCCCGCTCACTCCGCGTTTTCGTGCCGTCCCGCTCTATCCGTGTCGTAGTAATTCGCTCACTCCGCGGTAGTGCCGTCTCGCTCAAAACGTGTCGAGTGTTGCACTCACTCCACGCCCGTGCCGACCCGCCCCAGTGCAGTGCGATACATACTCCGTATAGCGATCGTCAATTCACTCCTTATTCGTAAGAATAACGAGCGGATCGCCGCCTTGCTGAGGAGTTGCCCTGCCCTTGGCCTCCCGTTGGAACTTGTTCCAACGTTGGTCACGGGGAGACAGCCTCCTCTAAGTTTTAATCCGTGCAAGTAAGTACACTATCGTGACTACTATGTCACAAACACTTTTATATAGTGTTTGTGACATTTTAAACATGTCCCCCATTTTCTACGGTGGACGCTAATCGAGTGCCCCGTTACCATGGCCGACCGTGGTTCGCGCCGCACAGCCGCGACCGCCCCAGCCATTCCCGCGCCAGCTCTGTTGCGTCGCGTAGCGGACCCTCATCGAGATCCAGCTCGCGCACGTCCGAGCGCGCTTACCTCTCTGCACCGAGCCCAGCTTGAGCGGCACGGACACCGCTCGCCACGGACACTGCCCCCTCCCGTGCAGGTTACCAAAAGGCAGCGACAAGAGGTATCATCAGATGTCTCGCCTGCCAAACGCCCTGACCGCCCGGCGACCTACGCAGCAGCGACTACTGCTGCCCCAACCGGAGCTCCATCGGCCTCGACCTCGAGGGCCACATCGCCGATGGACACTACCACGGCAACAACCGCGACACCTACGCGGAATGTGTCTTCGCCACCGCCTCCCCCGCCCCCCGCTGCCCGCCGCTCATCGTGGAAAAGCTGGAGGACTGGGTAAGGCATTTCAGCAACCTCGCGGAGCTCCTCGGCCACCCCCCAACGCGAAGCCGCTGGGCCAAGGGGTCAAATTCACCCCTGGAGGTGGGAAAGAATACCGCGTCATCCAAAAATACCTGGACGACCTGAGCAAGACCGAGCACGTAAGCTGGTTTTCATACGCGCTACCGCAGGACCGTGGACTTCAGGGAGGTATCCACGGTCTGCCGGTCAACACTCCCACCGATACCGGCTACGAAGTAGAGCATGTGTCCCGGATCCTAGCTAGGAAGGACCGCCCCGGCTGCTCGTACTTCGTGCTGCTGAAGCGTACCCCGGACATACTCCTCGGGATCTACCAGCTGACGGAGCTACTAAACATGCCAGGTATTAGGGTGGAAGCCTGGCGTGGCAAGGACGGCCCCGCCTAATGCCATCGCTGCCAGCAGTTCCGGCACTCAAGCCGGAACTGCCATCGTAGGCTGGCGTGCGTCAGGTGCGGCGAAGAGCACCGCGCAACTGACTGCCCCCGCCCACACACCGAACAGCCCACCTGCGTCAACTGCAAGGGGGCCCACCCGGCCAACAGCAAACACTGCCCGGTTTTTAAACGGGAGGTCCGGAACCGCCGTGCGGAACCTATTGCCCGCACCTATCGCGCTCACCACCACCACGGTAAGTCACGACCCTCCCATTACGGAGAAAGAGGTCCCCCCCCCCACCGCCTACGGCCACATCCCTTATGGCCGAGGCTAACGACCCCACCCCCCGTCCCTCGTCATCCACAGTCCCCACCCCCTCTGTGCGGAAACAGAGGACTAGGAAGAGGACGAAGAAGAAGGGTCCCAAGTCCGGAGCCACCTCTGCGGCAGCAACGGACTCCGAATATGAGCCCCTTGCACTTCCGCTCCCTAAGGTCGATGCCGTCCTGTCGGTCTCCCCTTACCCCAGCGCATCCCGCGCCCCCCGCGCACCTCTCGTGCTTTGCGCAAGGTTCCGGCGGCCACTACAACTACCGAAGTGGCTGAGGTTGCTACCGAGCCTGCCAATCCAGCAGCAGCTGCCGCCACCCTGCCAGCAATCGCCCCACCGCCTTCTCAGCGTCGTCCTAGGAGAGAGGCCCCCGAGGCCCCTGAATCCACCGCTGAGCTAATTCACGCTCTGTTCTCCCTGGCCATGGATATCTTTTCCAAAACCCAGGCCGGGGAAGATATTTTTAAACTCTTTTATCGGCCCTCCCTGAAGGGGCCTCCCTCGCCACAAAGCTCATATCCAAATAGCTTTCCACGCCCCAACCTCATTAAAGATAGTCCACTGGAACGTCCGAGGGGTTCGCAGAAAAGTGGCCCGATCCGTCATCTCCTTAGGGAACATGAGATTGACATCGCTCTCTTAAGTGAAACCCATCTTTCCCCTTCGGACCGTTTTCATGCTCCTGGGTATATTATATACCGCCAGGACTACCTCGGAGGAGAAGTAGCGTGCAGAGGCCTCGCTGTCTTGGTCGGCAGGAGGCTCCTCCACCAACTCCTCTCAACCCCCTCGGTGTCTTCCCTTTATGCGCTGGGCATCGAAGTGGCACTTGGCACTCACCGCACCCGCATATTCGCGTGCTACAAGCCCCGGGGTCACATTTAGATATCTCCGACATCCACAGGCTCATATCAGATGAGCCGACTGTGATTGCCGGAGATCTAAATTGTAAGCACCCCGAGTGGGGCTCCCGCGCGCCAAATGCGGACGGCAGACGACTGCTTGCCGACTCCAAGCGAGTTGGGTACACGGTGGTGGGTACATACACCCCCACCCATTACCCTGAGAGCCCCTCGTACTCCCCAGACGTCTTGGACGTTGCTATCGTCCATCGCATCGCAGGCGACCTTCACCAGGAGGTACTCGACGTGGCCCATGGCTCAGACCATCTCCCCGTCTTGGCCATCATCCAAGCCTCCCCGGTCAGCGTCCCCCCCCTCCCCTCCTACCCAGTCCGTGACTGGGACGCCTTTTCCTTGCAGCTGCACGAGAACACGCCAAATTTCCCGGTGAACTCTGCTGAAACCGTCGAAGCCATGACGGAGCAGCTCACCGGGGCGATTGCAGCTGCTATGGACGCGGCTACCCAGCCGCCCACCCACCGCCAATATAGGCGGCCCCCTTTACCTCGCCACTTAGCGGACCTGATCGCCGACAAGAAGCGCCTGCGATGACGATGGCCGCTCACCCGATGCCCAGCGATAAAGACGCAGCTCAACCGCCTCACCGCAGAGGTAAGATCTCATTTAGAGCTCCTCAGTGCGGAAAACTGGACCCGACGCATCCAGGAGGCGGGTGAGGACTGGCCCTCTTTACACCGTTTTTGCCGCAGTCTTACCAGAGCCACTGCCCCTGTTTACCCCCTGCTCCACCCTGATGGTAGCTTAAGGTACCGTGCAGAGGACAGAGCAGAAATTCATGCTGAACACCTCGAGCGCCAATTTTCACCACTGCCAACGACCGCAACGGACCACGCCCGAACGGTCTCCGAGGAGGTAAAGGTATTCCTACTCTCTCCCTCCTCCCCCCCTTCCTTCTCCTTCTCTCCGAGGGAAGTCCAGGAAGTCATCGCACGCCTCAAACCTAAGAAGGCCCCCGGAGCAGATGGTATTCCCAACTCTGCCCTCCGTCATCTCCCTTTCAGGACGGTGGCCGCCCTGACCCGCCTGTTCAACAGAATCGTCAGGACCGGCCACTTTCCCACCACCTGGAAGCTGGGGATAATCACTACTATCCCCAAACCCCACAAAAACCTGAGAAGGGCAGAGGGCTACCGTCCCATAACCCTCCTCTCAACCCTTTCCAAAACTTTTGAAATCCTTCTCCTTAAGCGCCTTGCGCCCCACCTCCCTCCTCGTGAGGACCAATTCGGTTTCAGGTCGGAGCTCAGCACCACCCTCCAGCAGGTGGACACGGACAGATGGTGGATGACTCTTGTCATCCACCATCTGTCCGTTGCGGCGAACAAGAAGGAATCTTCGGTCGCAGTCTTCCTCGACATGGAAAAGGCGTTCGACTGTGTTTGGCATGAAGGTCTGCTCTTCAAGCTCATCCGAGCCAACGTCCCACCCCCTCTGGTAAGGCTTATAGCATCCTTCCTTTCCGGCCGCACCTTCAAGGTGCGCGTCGACGGCGTCTTCTCCGGCGAGCGCCCCATCACCGCCGGTGTGCCTCAAGGCAACGTGCTCTCGCCGAGCCTGTGCAATTTTTATGCCAGCGACGTTCCAAAAGACCCTCGCACCACCGCAGCGCTATACGCCGACGACACGGCGTTCATAGCCAGCTCTTTGACTCCTGATCACGCTGCAATAAAACTTCAGAGGACGCTGGACCTTCTCCCTGACTGGCTGAGCAACTGGCGACTATCCGTCAATCCAGGTAAGTCCCAAGCGCTCGCCGTCACTACGAGAAGGGGGTTCCCAGCTCCTCTGAAGATCGGAGACGCCGAAATACCATGGGGAAGAACGGCGAAGTATCTAGGTGTCGTCATAGATCGCCGTCTCTCCATGGTCGCCCAGCGACAGTCTGCAGTGGCAATGGCCAGAGCGGCCACCGCGCAGCTACACCCCGCATTCTCATCTCCACAGATCCCCCTCAACATGCGGACGGCCTTGTACAAGACCTACATAAGGCCCCGCCTCACCTACGCAGCACCCGCGTGGCACCATCTGCTCTCTGCACCCCAGAAAAGGACGCTGCAGAGAGCCCAAAACCGGGTGCTGCGCTACATCGTGGGCGCCCCCTCCGCAACTCCACAATTGAGAGGGATCTTAGGATGGAGAGCGTGGAGGCCTTTGTGGCCCGACTCGCCACAAACATGTTCGCGCGAGCGGATGCCTCGTGCCTAGTCGAGCTGACCGACCTGGCGCCGTGGCACGCCTGACCGCTACATCCTTCCGAGGGACGCTGTGCCCCCGGCAGACCCATCGGAGCCCCGCCACCCCCGAAGAGGAGGAGCTCAGGCGCAATGATGCGCCCCCCCACCCTCGAAGAGGAGGAGTCTAGGCGCAACGGCGCGCCCGACCACCGCCCTCGAAGAGGAGGAGTCCTGGCGCACTGACGTACGCCACACCGAGGCGCTTGTTACAGCGCTCTGCCACCGTGGGATCGCAGTCCCCCCTCCTTCCCCCTGCACCGGTAGAAAACCAAAATCTACCGGTGCAACTTTCTAAAAATCGTCTGGGACCTGTCGGAGCAGCCCTCTTGCCACCCCGTCGCCTCCTTGACGCACCTTCCCCCCCGACACAAAAAGTCGGGGCCCGGAAGTTTTCCTTTTTACTTCCCCCCCTTTCCCCAGGTCGTTCGTGTCCGCGGTCCGGTAAACGCGGCGCGTGAGGGAGTGGACCCACACACGTTTCCCGGCCCCCGGGTCGGGACCCCCACGCGCCGCTTGGAGTCGACCGTCGGTCTTGGTTGGGCCTGGATTGGCATATCGACATTCCCTTGACTTCGTGTTGCCCCCCACGGGTTTCCCCCGCGTTCTGCCGCGGGGGGTCTTCCCAAAAAATTGACTCTTTGCGCCCAGTACTCGTACTGGGCGCGTCATCCCAATTAGAGGGGCTATGCCCCTGATGTTGGTTTCCGCCGTAAGGCCCTTTTCAGGGGCCCGACGTCGAGCGAGAAGAGTCTCGTTCTCTATCGTCCTGACTCCCACAGTGCGTGCGCGTATACAGTGTCTCCGTATTCGCTACGTCGTAGCCCTGCTCCGTAGCAATACGTCGTAGCCCTGCTACGTGCCGCTACGTGTCGATCCCGCGTGAAGTGCAGTGCCTAAAGACTCCGAATAGCGTCCGTCAATGCACACCTTATTCGTTTAGAATAAAGTGTGGATTGCCGCCTTGCTGAGGAGTTGCCCTGCCTTTGACCTCCCGTTGGAATCCGTTCTAACGTTGGGTCACGGGGAGCCAGCCCTCAAAGTTTTATCCGTGCGAAGTATGTACACTTAAGTGACTACTTGTGGCACTAGATACGTGTTGTGTTTAGTTTACCTGTGTTTATGTGAGTACTTTTTCCGTTCTGTTTAACTGTCCTTTCTACATGTTATAGTGTTATTGTGTACTTTGTGAACATGTCCCCTACCGTGTTTATACGGTGAACACTATAGTGTTCCGTTACTATGGCCGATCGCGATCCGCGGCCGCATAGCCGCGATCGCACCAGCCGTCCTCGCGCCGGCTCTGGATCGTCGTGCAGCTCCACCTCATCCAGGTTGAGCTCACACACGTCCGAGCGCGCGTACCACACGCCCACCGAGCCCAGCTTGAGCGGTACGGATACCGCTCGCCCCGGGCCGTCCTCGGCATTCTCTCGGGGGTGTACTGACACCCCCCCCCGCCCAAATGCTCTCCGATGGCGATCCGCCGCGAGACAGACACGACCACGGTAACCTCCGCCACCCCCGGAGCGAACGTGACCTCACCGCCGCCGAAGCCAGCCCCCCGGTGCCCTCCACTCATCGTGGAGAAGTTGGAGTACTGGACTGGCCACTTCCGCCGCCTCAGGGACCTCCTGGGGACGCTCCTCACGCGAAGCCGTACGGTCAGGGGGTAAAGTTCACCCCACAGGGTGAAAAGGAGTATCGGTGCGTGCAGCGGTACCTGGCTGACCTGAGCGAGTCCACCCAGGTCAGCTGGTACTCGTACGCGCTGCCCCAGGACCGCGGATTAAAGGTAGGCACCCACGGCCTACCGGTCAACACGCCCACAGAGGAGATAGCAGCTGATCTCGCCACCAAGGGATTCGAAGTGGAGCACGTGTCCCGAATCCTCGCCAGGAAGGACCGCCCCGGGTGCTCCTACTTCGTTTTATTGAAGCGCACCCCGAACCTGGTACCAGGCATCTACCAGGTAACTGAGCTGCTGAATATTCCGGGCCAGCCAGCCAGCAGTTTAGGCACTCTAGCCGAAACTGCCACCGTAAGCTGGCGTGCGTCAGATGCGGCGAGGAGCACGCCGCCTCTGACTGCCCCCGACCTGCAACCGACCAGCCCACTTGTATAAACTGCAAGGTGCCTGACCCCGCCAACAGTCGGAACTGCCCGGTCTTCCGTCGGGAGGCCAGAAATCGCCACGCGGGCCCCATTGCCCGCACAACTCAGACCACGAATCGGGTAAGTCACGCCCCCACAATTACCGAAAGAGAGGTGTCTCCGCCGCCACTCACCGCCACATAACTAATGGCGGAGGCTAATTTTCCCACCAACACGACACGCGTCAGCCGCCCCTCCCCCATCAGCTAAGAAGCAGCGGAAACGGACTAAAACCAAAAAGAGGGCCAAATCCAGAGCGACCTCCACTGCCGCCACGGACTCCGAGTTCGAACCCCTTGCTCTCCCCCTCCCCCCTGCTGAAGCCGTCTCGTCGGCTGGCGACGCCGTTCTATCGGCCCCCCCTCTTCCACAGCGCACTCCGCGCCCCCCGCGCGCTCCGCGCATGAAACTCTGTGCCCAGCCGACCACTAAAGCCGCCGAGGTGATCGAGGTCTGCACTGAGCCCGCAAACCCGGCGGTCACAACCGCCACTATGCCCTCACGTTCCCCCCCCCCCCCCTCTTCTCATCGCCGTGAGTCCCCCAGGACCACGGCTCAGCTTCTTAAAGCTCTGCTCTCCCTGGCCTTGGATGCCTTCAATAGAATCCTGGCCGGGAAGGAAATCCTCCAAACCCTCTTAAGGGTCCTCCCCGAGGGGGCGACCCTCTTCGCACAACTCATCTCCCTATGGCTCCTCACGCCCCACTTTGCCTAAAGGTGGTCCACTGGAACGTCCGGGGGGTCCGCGGCAAAGTGACCCTGATTCGCCACCTCCTTCGGAAGTACGAGGTGGACGTCGCCTTTCTGAGCGAGACTTCTGGGGGGTAAGCGGGTGTGCAGAGGCCTCGCCGTTCTGGTCGGCAGGAAGATTCTGCACCAATTCCTCCCCCCCTCTATCTCGTCGCTGTACGCCCTTGGAGAGGAAGTACTCCTCGGCTTGCACCGCACCCACCTTTATGCGTGCTATAAATGTAGCGAGCTACGACCTCTTGATTTGTATGTACTTCTTGCGCTTGAGTGGTATGATATAATACAGCAACAATTCTTATATTCTCCTTTATTGGTGCTTAACACAGATACTTATTGCATATGAGATATGCCTAACACAAAATATACGTCTACACTATGTATAAGCCTTTTGGCCAACTAAAATAAACTAACTAGATAGGCTTTACTTCATGACATCTGTCAATGTCAAAAATGACAATGCAATTTTGTCAATATGCAACATCTCCCTTTTCGAGAAAAAAGCAAACTAATATTATAAGTACGTAACTAATAACAATACATTACTTATCTACTCAAATTTATCATGTATGTATAATTTAGGACGTCTCACACTTCTACCAAAACCGGTTACGTAACCTGTATTTAACTATAATTTTTTATTTATTTATTAATTAGATAGGCTTTACTTCATGACATCTGTCAATGTCAAAAATGACATTGACACTTACTTTTGTCAATATGCAACAATAAACCTCCGGGGTCCAGTTTAGATATCTCCGTCATCCACAGGCTCCTATCAGAAGAGCCGACTGTGATTGCCTGAGATCTGAACTGTAAGCACCCCGGATGGGGCTCACGCGCCCCCAACGCGGACGGCAACCGTCTTCACGCCGATTCAGAACGGGTCGGGTATTCGGTGGTGGGAACTTATACCCCCACGCACTACCCCGATAACCCCCATTTTACCCCAGATGTTCTCGACGTGGCCATCACCCACCAGCTCCCAGGCGACTTCCATCAGGAGGTCCTCGATGTGGCCCACGGGTCTGACCACCCCCGGTCTTGGCCATCATATGCGCCGCTCCCGCGAGCGTCCCCCCCCCCCCTCCCCCTTTCCCAGTCCGTAACTGGGACGCCTTCTCATTGCATCTGCACGAGTCCACGCCCAATTTTCCGGTTGATTCTGCAGAGACCGTCGGTGCGGTCCAAAAGACCCTCGCCTTTAACCTAGAAAGGCCCCCGGTGCAGATGGCATCCCCAATTCCGCCATTCGTCACCTTCCCTTCAGAACGGTGGCCGCCCTCACTCGCCTTTATAACGGCATCGTCAGGACCGGCCACTTTACTACCCCCTGGAAGCTGGGACTTATAATTACAGTCCCCAAACCCAACAAAAATTTAAGAATGGCCGAGGGCTACCGGCCCATAACCCTCCTTTCGACCATAGGGTTTTGGGTAGCCAAAGTTTTTGAACTCCTTCTCCTCAAACACCTTTCTCCCTACCTCCCTCCTCGTGAGGAACAATTTGGGTTCAGGTCCCAGCTGAGTACCACCCTCCAGCTGGTACGCGTAATCCACCACCTTTCCGTTGCGGCAAACAAGAAGGCATCCTCGGTCGCCGTATTCCTGGACATGGAAAAGGCGTTCGATAGTGTCTGGCATGAGGGCCTGCTCTGTAAGCTCATCAGAGCCAACGTACCTCCCCCATTGGTAAGGCTGATGGCATCCTTCCTCACAGGTAGGACTTTCAGGGTTCGCGTGGACGGAGTCCTCTCCGGCGAGCGTCCCATCACCGCTTGCGTCCCGCAAGGTAGCGTGCTCTCCCCGGGACTCTACAGCTTCTACGCGAGTGATGTGCCCGCAGACCAGGGCACCACCGGGGCGATGTACGCTGACGACACGGCGTTCATCGCCACCTCGCTGACCATGGAACATGCTGCCATCAAACTTCAGAGGACGCTGGAGCCGCTCCCTGACTGGCTGAGCAACTGGCGACTATCTGTCAACGCAGGCAAGTCCCAGGCGCTCGCCGTCAACAAGAGGTACTCCCATCCGGCGCCTCTGAAGATAGGTGATGCTGTGATCCCGTGGGGGAGAACAGCCAAATACCTCGGGGTCATCATAGACCGCCGACTCTCGATGGCCCAGTGTGCATCAGCGGTGGCGAAGGCTAACTCGGCGGTAGTCCAGCTTCGTCCAGCCTACGCGTCCCCGCAGATCCCCCTGAAGATGCGCATCGCCCTCTACAGGACGTACGTATGGTCCCGCCTTACGTACGCGGCTCCCGCGTGGCACCACTTGCTCTCTGCACCCCAGAAAGGGTTGTTGCAGAGAGCCCAAAACCGGGTGCTGCGCCGAATTGCGGACGCACCGTGGTACGCCCGCAACACCACCATAGCGAGGGACCTCAGGGTGGAGAGCGTGGAGGCCTTTGTGGCCCAGCTCTCTGCTAAACTGTTCGCGCGAGTGGATGCCTCGCGCCTGGTCGATTTGGCTGACCTGGCGCCGCGGCATGCCCGCCCGCCCGACCGCCACCGCCTACCGAGAGATGCCGTCCCGCCAGAGGACCCAGCGGAGCCACGCAGCCCGCCCCACCGCCCCCAAAGAGGAGTAGCGCTAGCGCACTGATGCGCCACACCTATACAACTTTTCTGCCATATTAACTATTGCTCCAAATGACTAGTACTAAATACATGTACCATTATTTTTTGTTGGCCGGCACATTCAAAAAAGGCCCAAAAAAATGATCTCCTTTGCGCCGCGCCGAAAATGTAGCGCCGCGTAGTGTCTCGTATCGTCGCCGTGTGAACTGACCCTTAGTCTAATTTAGGGATAAGTTTTTATGTTTAGTACATAAAAACAGTAACCTGGGTAACCAAGCTTTGCTCGAAGTTCCGATGAATTAAAAAAAGTAAAAAGAATCACAAAAATATTTATCTGACTGGGATTCGAACCCAGCATTTTCCAAATTTTCTAACAAAGCAAAAATTATACGTACACATACCAAACTGACAATCCGACTGACATAATAGATATTTTGTTGCACGACGAAAGAGAAAAAACATATTATCTCAGGGATAAGACCCAGCTAGATCGATTTTTATTCCCCCAAAACTACCAGCATACTAAATTTCATTGTAATACTTGCAGCCATTTTCGAGAATCCGATTATATATAGGTATACAGGATTGTCCCGTTAAAAATATGAGATGTGAATAACAATAAAACTAATACACAGGGCTACATAAACAAACATGGGGACTTGATTCTGGAGACTGCAAGATGCAGGAGACGGTACTTGAAGCACAGGTTGTGGGTTTGCTCCGACGTGCTTGTGAATGTCCCTCTAGAGTTGTTCGGCCTGTTTTTTGAGTGAGTACCTTAGTGAGGCTATTATAATGTGGGTAATAACTGTCTGAGCGTTTTCCTATGCTATTCGATATCGGTATCGGACGTCGATAGCCGTAAATATAAGAAGCATATACCTGTCTTTGTCCGATATCAGATATTGGGTCCGTCATTACTTGCCCCGATATCGTAATGGGGTCCGATAAAGATATCGCATAGGCCGTAGGATAAGGTGAAACTGTTCTTACACTTAGTAATTTCTTTATACTCTTCTATGTACTATCAGGGAATATAATTCATAAGCAATTGACCGCCGACCGGTGTCACAATTTGTTCGTATTATATTACACACGTAAAGTTCGTTTCGTGGATCTGAACTGCGTTCCAAACGCGGAAGGATATATGCAGTTCGGACTGTCGAGCTAATTACGACCATAATGCGGCACGGTTTGGACTGCCGGCGTCTTACATAATAAGTCAAAATACATTATAGCGCGCGGTTCAAATTGTGGAAAATGCGCTATCATCGACATGCTAGATCGGAGCGTCGGCGCGTTGTGTAAATGCGCGGGGCACTTACACGTTCGGTTCGGAGCGCGGGATTGACACGGTGCGTGCTATTTCCCGCGGTCAGAACTGTACGTGTGACGGGCGCTAATAAGATTATGATAATTATCAAACTGACATGACACTGACATGAATCAG
Source organism: Phengaris alcon alcon (assembly GCA_037179445.1). Taxonomy (NCBI): domain Eukaryota; kingdom Metazoa; phylum Arthropoda; class Insecta; order Lepidoptera; family Lycaenidae; genus Phengaris; species Phengaris alcon. Next base: position 208,018 of record JAYRCH010000518.1, read on the forward strand.
ATTCCCTGATAGTACATAAAATAAAGAATATGGCCTTATACTCTAAAGATGGTGAACATACGTACATGACCATACGTACACGACCATACGTAGACTCGCCAGACTTGCCACATCTGTATGTAATATGTCTGTTGCTGAAATGCGTTGTACTGCTTGAAGCGAAACACGTTAATAGCGTAATACCCCGTTTGTTTGGCGAATATGTCCAAGACAATATTATTTATAAACATATTTATAAATTTTGTCACCAAAATCCACATACTTTGATATTATTTATATTCTGAAATGGACCAGGAAACGAGCAGACAGATCGCCTGATGGCAATCGGTTACCACCGCCACTATCGATGGTGTTACCAGAGCAGTTATACGTCTATTCTCCGTGGCTCTAAGCCACTGGACCACTCCAGCTTGGCTCTCGGCTCCGGAGGTCGTGGTTTCGATCCCCGGCCGATTTTAGAGCAACAAAAAATGTTGTTTTCAAGTCAGGTTAGGGCAATGCAGGCTGATCACCTGATTGTCTGATAAGAAAGATGATCCATGATGGGCATGTAAAAAGTCGGTCCTGCGCCTGATCTCTCACCATCCGTTCCACTGGGTTACGAAAGTAATGGAATTGAGATTGCCATTGTGTATTGCGCACACACTTGGGCACTATAAAATAGCTCCTGCGTGGCTGTCCTGGTGTCGTTGAAACCGGCCATTGCCACCGAAATGGGTGTGATGAGCTATTATTATTATTATTCGAGGATGCGCCGGGCGGTTGCCGGGCAGCTAAGTGAAAAAAACATGTCATTTATTCATACAATTTTGCTCCCCCGGCAGTCGTCCGCCCGGCCGGAGTGGAAAACAGCCAATCTCGGAAAGGATTAGGAGAATCTACTATACGTGTGAACGGCCACCCCTAAGGTCACCTTAGTCAATACACCATACAATGTTGAATGTATGGTGTATGGCATACATCCTATCGTCCGAACGACGTGACGCTGCAGACTTGATCCATTCTGCAGTTCGTCCATATACACAATACACGTATTAGTGTCAATCCACGTCCATACATACGCCGATTGGACAATATATTGTATGCATAAGGGAAAAAGGTTAAGTTTAAAGCAGTCAAATATACAATAAACCTTTTTTATTATTTTAGAGAACCTTTGTACGCGATGCACTTCTTCAGGGCGAACAAGCTTTTGAGATTGAAATATTTAATACAATTCTATCGCACTTCCTCCAAGGAGCTTACTAACAACCTGACCGTGCTACAGGTAAAGTAATATAAAATGTTTCAAGCAGCTTTATTCTAGTTTAGACTATATTTGAAAATCTTAAACGAAGCTATAAAAAAGTACTATGAAATTTTTAATTATAATAATAAATTATTTTAATATAATATTATGCTTTACACCACAATATCGACCCGTGGTAAGAATCTTTCACACTAGCGCGGTTAGCGACAGCGACGGCGACAGTCTAACCGCTAATGAATCATCTGTATCAATTTTGCCCTTTAACATTTTCCTGGCGTCATACGATGATACAATATTTGCTAACATTACGGACTATTTTGCTGACTAATCTTTAGTATTTTCTAAACCGGACGGCAAATAATCCGGACCACCTGCCGCATAATCAAAAAATTTTTTCTCAAAAATTATAAAACAAACACGTTTGAAATTTATACCTACAGATCTCTATCTTTAGGTATAAATTTCAAGGCGACACCTTGAGTATACATTTATCGTCATTATTATCGTCGTTAAATTCTCTTTATATAGGTACAATTTTCAGTCACTTAAGTTTTTTGGTTTTTGAGAAAATGGAAAAAGACTGCCAACGTGGCTAGTGGCTCTGTTTATTTGCTGACCAGTTTAGGTTTTTGCAGACCGTAACCACAGGTCTGGTGATGGTGCTGACTATCCACACTCTCGCGTGCCTCTGGCTGCTGGCGCTCATCTCCTCCGACCCCATGTGCCTCATACGCCCGGCCAAGATGCACCTCGTCGACGCGTGAGTAATACACACACGCACACGTACGAACGCACGCACGCACGCATGCACCCACGCACGCATGCACCCACGCTTGCGCACACTCACGCATACACACGCCGTAAGTAAACTTATATTTAGAGCGATCTTTACATACGACTACTTACTTCTTATATACCTACGCCTCATCCTAACTTACATAATATTATACTTATTATACTCTGTTACATCCAATTTAATCTTTGTGTAAAAATAATGATAAAATACGTCCAAATTAGTGTGCCATTGTTGTTGTCATTTATTTATTGCACGGCAAAGATATTTGATTGGTCTCGCTCGCTCGACTAGATGACGCACATAACAAAAACAGCGGCAACTCATTATTGTAGTGTGTAAAGTGACAATTGACTTACATGTGACAAATTCTAGTGTGCGTGAAAAATTGTGATGCCAGCTACTCAACTTTTGCCCGATTTAATGGGAAAAATACCTTATGCTGTGGTCTATTAGTTAAGTTATTGGTTATAAAATATGTAGCTTAGAAAATACTTACAAACTAGCTATTGCCCGCGGCTCCGCCCGCGTAAATACAGTATCCCACAGGAACACTGTACTTTTAACTTTCACATTTATAATTATAGTAGTAGGATAGTAGGATTAAAGATTAATTAAAAGCAAATGTACATATCAATATTATACTATTATTCTTATGCGCTTCTTCTTCACAAAAATGTTAGGTATGTATGTGAATGATTAGGCCTCATTTTTATTTATTTATTAGTCAAGACAGAATAACGAATGTCGAGGCAGCTAGTACGATAATAATATTATACATAATATAAACTGTAACGTTTTCTTAATAATTTTTTTTTCATATTTTTCGACCTTACGAATAGTTATTTATTTCCATGGGTAGAATCATAATAACTAGGTTAGATAAATGAAATAGAATAAAATTTATTGACATTGCATTATATTACATTAAAATTAAATACGATGACAGTAAATTCACATCATAAAAATATTGGAACTTGATTCTTGCATACGCGGCAACACTGAATGGCGTTTTGAATTCATGTAATTTTATGTTGAAATTACGAAATTATACGATACTTACTGATGGTATGTGATCCCAGAGTCCTTCTTATTTCTGGTTCAATTATTTTTATATAGTTTCACTACGCAACTCGGCAATTTTTTCCGATTTTAACTAATTTTAAATAAAATATTCGGGATGTACACCTGTCATAAAGCTTTCAATACGACTGGCTCGGGTAAGCCGACCTCAGCTGAGTATTTATTGCAGTGTTTGACAAGCACGTCAGCTCGGTCTGGTAGAGCGCCCAGCGAAACCAATGATTAGTCTATGTTGCACGGTACTTAAGTGCCATTTAAATTGGTAGCATCGTAGTTTACTACTGTCTTTTTGTTTACAATATTAAATTGATTCTGAACAAAGTATAATGCCCGTTTGATTCATAAGTCACATTTGTACAAATAAATAAAATTTTAGTGTCTGTTTGTAAATTTAAATTGAAAGCTTTTCACTCCATGCATATGAAAGTAAATACCTTACCTACTCCTAATATATATATATATATATATATATATATATATATATATATATATATAAAACTTTCACTGGCAGAAAGCTGAGGATATAAGGTGTAACTTAGGCTACTTTTATCTGAGGGTGCCGTTTAAAATATACGGTTCCGTTTCCGTTAGTTCTACGCAGACGAAGATGCGGGCACCAGCTAGACTATTCATAGATTTAAACTATTTTCAGAGACACACCAAACCGTTTATGGGACTACACCACATCGCTATACGTGGTCGTCGCCGAGCTGACCACGACCGGCGGCGACGAGTACTACAACAAGTCCATTCTGTCAGTGATCATATTGGCAGTATGCCTCGTCTTTGGCAAAATATTGGCCTCCGTAGTCGTCGCTATTTCCATGCAAATCTCCCATTTCACCAAATACGCCCTGAACGTTTACGAGAAGGAGACGGTTGAAGTGATTGATTATCTCAAAAATCAAGGATTGTCGCGTAAGCTTTTTTCTACATGTTCGTAATTGAGAGCTTGTTGATGTCAATTGTTCCATGTTTTGTTCCAAAGTTCTCCATTTTGTGTAATAGATAAGTGAAGTTTTTACTAGTTGATAAGCAAGATTTTAATTAGTTAATAGAATCAGGTGTTATTTTGCAACCTGCATCGTGGTGTGGGACTTTGCACGATCTTGCTGACATTGTAGCTTGTGTGGTGGTGGTGTTTGCAAGATATTGTTTCTGAGTGTACGCATAAGCAGTGTGGGAGGTGGGAGGTGATTTACGCATGCTTATTATGCGTGCACTCACATATTTGCTTGCAGGTTGTGGGTATGTTTCGGCAGGATATTGCTAGATATAATATTAATTAAATTGTAAGCAAGATTTTGTTCATTTAGAGTACCAGCACAACAAGTTTTGGAAGTATATTCAGCAACTTTGGAAGACTGAACGTGGTAGACAGGTATGTTTGTCATTTTAATAACGAAACACTAGCTGAAACCACATTTCCTTATTTGTGCGAATCTAAATTGCAACATAAAATAATAATGTCAGCTATGATTATTATAAACAACCCGTTTCACAATATTTTAATAAGTGTCGAATAGCTTATTTGGATGTTTTGTCGCTGCTAAATTTATATCGAGCGGCAGGGACAAAACTTACAAATATGCTTTCTGACACTTATCAGTAGATTTTTTATTACTGCCAATCTAAATTCTAATATAAACTTAAATTATCTGTTATTTATTATATGTGATATAGTCGCTGAAATAAACATGCAAAACTGTCTCTTCCTTAATTTTGAAATCTACATAATTCACTCTCAATTACAAAGTCCAAATAGACTGGTCTACTTATTTCATTTTAAACATAAAACTGACACCAAACACAACAGATGGGTGCAATGATGCATACATTCAATAACTTTTCTCGAAGCTTCCAGAGTTGATAATTAAAATTCCGTACGTCCTGCGCTGCGACGTCATGACGGCGCTGTTCGGCCATCACCTGAGGAACTGCTACCTGTTCTCCGACACCAGCCAGCACTTCCTACGACAGCTGGCTGTGCTGCTGGACTATAATGTTTTCTTTCCAGGTAATTTTTTCCACAGAATTTCAAAAATCTCGTGAAAACGCTCCATACAATAGTCTGACGTAACGCGTTCCTGCAGTTGTATGATATATTTCATTTTATTTTCATTAGGTCGCTAGAACAAATTGGCTAATATCTCCGAAGTTATTGCGTTTAATTTTATAATTACCATACTGAATGTTTTTGTATTTCATGTAAGTGAACTAATTATGTAGGCAAAACAAAATATTTGTGTAAAAAATATTCCAACATTATTGTAACTTTGAAATGCACCTTATTACAGAACTACACGTAATATTTTCTATTATTTTACATTTATCAAGTAATAACACTTCAATAGTTCAGAATGTTTTAAACTAAACATTTTACATGTAGTCAACTACCATTTTGACGACATCTGTGGCTCAGTGGTTCAGCTCGTTGGTGCTCAAGCCGGGGGTCGCGGGTTCGAATCCCGCCGAAGGAACAAAAGGTTTTTCTGTGTTCCTGGGTCATGGATGAGTATTAAATATGTGTATAATATAATAAAAATCTTAAATATATGTATAGAATAAAAGTTTTACATATACTTCCCGTTTTCTGGTACCTGTAACACAAGTTCTTCGGATACTTAGCACGGGGCCAGATTGACGTGGTGTGAAACGTCCATAGGTATAAATTTATTTAAAAAAAAAGAAAAAAAACTAAATGAATCCAGAAATCCATTTTGGCCAGTTATTATGTACTAAGTAGATGTTGTCCACGGCTCCGCCCGCGTAAATCCCACCGGAACATCGTACTTTCCGGGATAAAAAGTAGCCTATGTCCTTCCCCGTGATCTACTATGTATCTATGCCAAATTTCATAATGATCGGTTAAGTAGTTTATACGTGAAAGCGTAACAACCGAACAAACAAACTCACATTCACATTAACTAGCATTTTGCCGCGGCTCCGCCCGCGTAAATTGTATCCCTCTGGAACACTGTTCTATTTCGGGATAAAAAGTACCCTATGTTTTAATCCAGAGGTTTAACTACTACCACACCAAATTTCATCGAAATCCGTTCAGTACTTTTTGCGTGAAAGAGTAACAAACTTTCACATTTATAATTGTAGTAGGATAATATTAGTAAGTATTCAACAGGTAATTACATAGTGGTGGCGGGCGACAGAGAAGCGCGCATGTACTGGGTGGCGTCAGGCGTGGTGTCGGTAGTATCGGTACGGTCCGACCTGACGGAGACGACCCACGAGCTACTGCATACGGGCGACCTGTTCGGGATCGTACAGGGCCTCAACAAGGGGATACCGCACCACTTCTCGTACAGAGCTGAGACTCAGGTATAAAGAAGTCATTTTTGGGTATATACATAAAATTGATATACGTGATTTGATGAATAGAATATATTGTGTGCTAAGACCAAATAACGACGACGGTGTGACGGTGGGGTCACTTAACCGTTGGAAAAACCTACTTCTCATTAAGACAAAAGTCGAGCTTGCGCAATCTTTACTTCTTCCTATCTTGGACTATGCAGATGTTTGTTTGATAGATCTCAATGAGGAATACCTTAACAAATTAGAAAGATTACAAAACATCTGCATCAGGTTCGTGTATGGGCTGCGCAAGTTTGACCACGTCTCTGAGCATCGACAGCGACTTGGTTGGCTGCCCATCAGGCTTCGTCGGGAAGAGCATGTACTAGCCTTCCTATACAATATCTTATTTGACCCTCGTTCTCCCCCATATTTAAAGAATTGTTTTCAATTTCGAAGTGCTGACCAAAGCCGTGCGTTACGCTCTGAGTACAGCAATAAACTTCTTGTGCCAATTGCCAGCTCCGGTTACTTTGCAAATTCTTTTGCTGTGAAGGCTACGCACTTGTGGAATGATCTTCCACGTTTCATCCGAGAGTCGAAGTCACTTGCCATTTTCAAATCCAAGCTCCATAGTCATCTTCGAAACAGAGTGGCTCGCCTAGTTTGACTTAATTTTACTTTATTTATGCATGAGAGCCTCTTTTTAATTAAATATAACTATGCATGCAACTTTGTATCATTATTTTGTTGTATTACTTATTTTTTATTATATTATTATTATTATTTTTATTTTATTTTTCAAACCAATTAGAGATTATTTATTTTTATTATTTTATTATAAACTTTTTATTACCCCGCTATTTATCTATTCGATTTACCTCTCCTGTCCTGCAGGGTTGCCTGGAAGAGATCGCTTATAGCGATAAGGCCGCCCTTGCCCACATTTAGGTTATAATTTTAAGTAATTTTAGTAATTTGATTGTACGTACTTTATAATGTGAGCAATAAAGTGTTTATCTATATATCTATCTAAGACCAAATAAAAAAGTGAAAACCATAGCTTTGTAAAACACAAACTGAGGCCGGTTATTTATGCATGTAGTTCGCGTGTAGCTTCGTACTACATACATTATAATTCTTTTTAAACAAAAAAAATTAAAACCGACTTCCAAAGTATAAATTTAAGACTTATATAGGATTTTCTCATGGATGCCATTGTCAGAACTGGACCAAATTGAAATAGAACCACATGGGACGCACCAGCTTTTAAATAAAAAAATAATCTTCAAAATCTGTTCACCCAGTCGAAAACACACATTAAAAAAGTAGTTTCGTTACGTGTGTGTGCGTGACACTGTGTATTTACACGGCTAGGCGTAGTTTACACCGGCCTCACTTTGTGGTTCGCAGAACTCTGTCTCACTTTTTTATTTGGTCTGAGATTGTGTGTCGTTTACACACATGTGAAACCCATAGACGTTTATATTAGGTCCTTACATACGAAATTGGCGTTTTGTCGTACTGGCCACTTTGATCTCAAATATATCTTCTTTGGTTAGGTATTCCAATTTCAAATTTATACCGCTATTTACTCATGCATTTGTGTTTCGAAAACCGTAATTCATTTGTTTTTTCCTCTTTTGGTTTTTTCTATGCGTCACTCTGTTTACATAAATAATAGTTTAAGAAAACTAAAAAACACGCTTTTATTAAAATCTAAATAAAAAATAAAATTTAATAAATTTGGATTAAGAATAGTGTACATGAAAAATAAATGTTTATTATTGTAAAAAAGCGTGGAGTGCAGTGTCTTCACCTGTACGTTTGTTTGTATGTAACTGACTCCAGTGGATTTGATTTTGTTTCACTTCAAACGGTCAGATTTCGTTTAAAGTGATTTTTAAGATATTATCAAAGTGAAGATCCTTCTCATATCTGCCAATAAAATGTTTATAACTATTGACACTATGTACCTCACGCTTTTCTACAATAATAAACATTTATTTTTCATTTACACTATTCTTAATCCAAATTTATTAAATTTATTTTTTTATTTTTTAGTTACATTTTCTATAAAAGCGTGTTGTTTTAGTTTTTTTAAACTATAATTTATTTTTTGCTTTTTAGTACGATTTGCCAAAGAGTAAGCCTGGAACTGCACGCATGCGTAGTTCGCGCACTAGTTCTATCTCTCTTACTCTCATGCAAAGGATGTGGAAAGAAATTGATGAATACTGGCGAATTTAATCAGGATAATCGGATATTTTAATCGAATTATTGCATTGTCGTCTTTGACAGGTGTGCAAAGTTTGAATTAAATCTGATCGTTCAAAGTAGGACAAAATCGAGCCCAAAGGAGTCGGTTACAAACAAACAAACAAGCAAGCAAGCAAACATACAGGTGAAACTAATAAAAGCGTTATAAATGGAAAACTTGAAATATCGTCATATTTTCGAGTACGAGTTCCACCGTGGCACCAGTGCTGCAGAAACGGCTCGAAGGATTAATGATGTTTATGGCAGCGGTGTCGCAAAAGAAAACACAGCGCGTTTTTGATTCCAACGTTTTCGTTCTGGAAATTTCGACCTGCAGAACAAGCCCCGTGGACGGCCGGAGACCAAAGTTGGTAATGAAGAATTGAAGGCTCTTGTGGAAGCGGATCCATCGCAAACCACGTCCGAGTTAGCTGCTGGCTGCGGTGTTAGTGATAAAACTTTTTTAATCCACTTGAAGCAAATTGGGAAGGTGAAAAAGCTTGAAACGTCATGAATTGAGTGCAGCAAACTGACAAACGCGCGTCGACTGCTGCGTTACGTTACTCAACCGGCACAATAATGAAGGGATTTTAAATCGAATCATTACCTGTGATGAAAAGTGGATCCTGTATGATCCTGTCCTGTATGATAACCGGAAACGCTCATCGCAATGGCTGAACCCTGGCGAACCAGCCAAAGCCTGCCCCAAGCGAAAATTAACTCAAAAAAAGTTACTTGCGAGCGTTTGGTGGACTAGTGCCGGTGTCATTCACTATAGCTTTCTTAAATCTGGCCAGACGATGACGGCAGATGTCTATTGCCAGCAACTGCAAATCATGATGGAAAATCTAGCTTCCAAACAACCGAGGTTGGTCACTGCAGCTTCAGGACAACGTTAGACCACACACTGCACAACAGACGGCTACCAAATTAGAGGAGCTTCAATTGAAATATCTAAGACATCCACCATACTCCCCGGACCTTGCTCCAACAGATTGCCATTTTTTTCGAAATTTGGATAACTTCTTGCAGGGGAAAAAATTCAAATCCGATGGAGCAGTCCAAAGCGCCTTTAAACATTTTATTGATTCCTGTCCGAATGATTTTTTTAGTAACACACTGGTGCCACGGTGGCCAAAAAATGACGATATTTCAAGTTTTCCATTTTATAAACAGAGTGACGCAAAGAAAAAACCAAAAGAGGAAAAAACAAATGAATTACGATTTTAGAAACACAAATGCATGAGTAAATAGCGGTATTAATTTGAAATTGGAATCCCTAACCAAAGAAGATATATTTGAGATAAAAGTGGCCAGTACGACAAAACGGCAATTTCATATGTAAGGACCTAATATTATAGCCGATGCATATTGAGGCAAAAACTGTCTCCATTTAAATGGCCCCACTTTTGTATTTTTGGGGCCATTTTGACATTATAAATGTAAGTCATAGCCTATCTTTAGTTTTAAAATCTTTGGTGTAACCTTAAAAAATATCTTGTATCTTATTTATACCCACGTTATTTTCTCAAATTGCATGTGGTTTTTACCCGACTGCGGTGAAGCCAATAGGAATAGTAATGATTTCAGGCAGTCTATGTATGTATATATGTATGTATGTTTGTTTGTTCCACCGTAACGCCTAAACTACTGATCCGATTTTAATGAATGAGGTGTCAATATAGATTCGTAATAATAGCCCGGGCGACAGGGGCTACATAATTCACGTATTCTGGTAAAAGTTTTTAGTAAAAATCACTGTAATTAATGTAATAAAATATTATAAAAATATTAATATCCCTTTTTTTTGTTTTCAAATCAGCGATACTTCAAAAAGTTTTTACTTCAAACAACGGATTTTAACGATCAGTAGATAATATGAAAATGAAAATAGGTGGGAATTTTTTTAAGTAAAATAATGTTAAGCAATAAATGTATAAGCTCGTTACTTTCAAATATTATTGTCGTTTTATTTTAGACTAACGAGCTTGTTACTTACTAAAAGTGTTTTAAGGAAATTTCTTTGTCATTTTTGAGGTTAAATTTAAAAAATATATGTTACTTTAAGACAATATGTATAATAAAAAATTACGTAGACGAGTCGCGGGTTCGAATCCCCCCAAGAAGCAAAAAAGTTTTCTATGTTCTTGGGTTATGGATGTGTATTAATTAAATTATGTATAGTTTACTAAAACTCTTAACTATTTATGTAATATTAAAGTATTAAGTATACTTCTATTCGTGAAGAATGCAGTAAATCCGCAATACAAAATATTATGTTAAATACGAGCAATGACACATAAGCCGTGTTCACATGTACGCAAGATTCACTTCTTTCTTAACGTCAATTGACTGTAAATATTTCCGTTGTCTAACTAGTACCTGTGTTAGAAGTTCTTCGGATACTTAGTACAGGACCAGATTGACGTGGTGTGGAAGCGTTCGTAGATAGATATTATTATTAAAACGAGAGGTCGCCCTGCGGTCGAAATTGTCCCTTAATAATTCATATAATTTTAAGTTTCAACTTCATAACTTCATATTTTGCCTCTTAGATCGGAAAAAAAATATTGGCAGTTATATATGGACTGCCGATTGAAGTGAAAACATTGAACAATTTCACATATAAGATATACACAGCACTTATGTTGCACAATACGTCAGCTGTACAGCTACAGATATACTGCTATAAGCATGCCGGTGGCGCGAACGCACGACATTTCACCCATACAAAAAGCTTGTAACGCGCACAGCGCAGGGCATGCGCCAGTCATGAGCATGCCGGTGGCGCGAACGCACGACATTTCACCCATACAAAAAGCTTGTAACGCGCACAGCACAGGGCATGCGCCAGTCATGAGCATGTAGGTGACGCGAACCCATAAGATTTTACCCTACCAAAAAGTGCCTAACGCGGCTAAAGAGATTTTACTTCAAAAATTGACATACGATGACAGATTGACAAACGTCGACGTGTAACAAAATTGTATTTATCAAACGCACGGTAGTGTGTGTTAATAATCTTAGTGTGTGTTGTTGTTATTTTTATTAATTTTATGTATTTCCAAGCATTATTTGAAAAAAATTTCTTCACAACAATCTGCACACCTTCCTCCGCATATACTTAACTGTGTCAAATATCATACTCCTCCGGTTGTACAATTCTCGTAAAACTGTCCTGAAAGTTTCTGCTTCTAATAATATTTGATTTTGATACTCTTATTTTGATTTCAGGTGGGTATAATCTCTCTTAGTTTAGACTCTTGGCTGAACATCCTGCCTTACTTTCCCGAGGCGAATGCGTTGATATCGCTAAGATCAGAAGTGCTGTTTACTAAGATTTAATCTACAAATAGTTATTGTTTTCACATTATATGTAGTGTTTCGTTTAAAAATAAACTGTAAAAAAAACTTATGTTTTGTATTCGTTTGAAGGAATCAAAGCAATTTTAATTTGCATCAAATAAATGACATTAAAATACCAACTTGGTTTCCATTTTTACCGGACTACGGCGAAGCGGAAGGAAGTATGTATGTTTGTTCCATAGTAGCGCCTAAACTACTGATCCTATTTGAATGAATGAGGTCAATAGATCCGCAATAATGGCCCGGGTGACGTAGGCTATATAAATTGCGTAGTCGGGTTACAGATTTCAACTTTTTATTATTGTGTATTGTTTCTGTGTGTTTTTATTACTTTTCATACTGATTAATTTCATATCGCATATCGATATAAGCAACATAAATAGTTTGTGTCTTCTAATACAATGTAAACTGTATTAAATTGACAGCGTTAATACAATCGGATTTCTGATAAACTAAAAGCCAATATTTGCGCTACGTGATACATACAGTGAATAACAATCCTTGCTAATTCATGCACATTGTACATGACCACGGTATTTTACATAATATACTTATTAAATATTCCAGGAACCCTTATAGTTTCGTCCGTCAGTCCGCCCTTCTTGCTTTTTCCCTGTTAATTATGAATATAATGGATGAAATTTGGTATAGTTATATAATGTACACGTAATATACCTGTACCAAATTTCATCCGTTATGTTCATAATATACACGTATAGATCACGGTTTTGGCATCATACAATAATAATAGTTTTATATTTTAGGAGTGGCTCTCCATACATGTGAAGAGGGTATGAAACATATTTTTTTATTCTACCCCATCGTGTGGGGTACCGTTGAATAGGTATTTTAATATAAAGGTAAGATATATATGATTTTTTACAAAGTCGACCGTTTTCGAGTAGGTAATCGGCCTCCAAAGTGGTTTATGAATTGATCCCCTGGCATTACTAAACTACTGGAGATAGAAACTTTTAAGTTTCCATGCTGATAGATCATGCAAAAAACTCTTTAGGAAAATTATTGTGATATTAATAACTTTTAAGCAATTCAAAGAAAACCTATTGCACGTTGATAGTCACTGAACCCTCCTTAGTCCTTAGACATGCCCTGACATGCTTCTGGTAAGGTTATTTTAATATAATTTTTATATAGGCTTTCAACACTTGAGTGTTGATGCCAGCCTTCAGCCATTGTTCTCTACACAAAGGAAAGGACAGATTCGTAAAGTTGTTTATTTTGCTTGCCTCTGGGGACAACGTTTTCTAAGGGTGCAGAATTTTTGGAGTTTACTCATTAAGAATCGATTTTCAATAAAGCCCGGGGCATGAAAATTTATACAAACCTAGTAATTTTATAAAATTATGAAGATTTCAAATTATGAATAAAGTGTAGAGAAATATAGTTAAAAAATATTTTAATAAATTCGGCTAATAAGCCGAATTTAAAACGATTTTATATTTAGAAAATACGATTTATTTCATACTGATTTTACATTTTTACTTTGGAAGTCGGTTTTCATTTTGTTTAAAAATAATAATTTATTTGTATAGATGTATAATAGGTTTATTAATAGTACTAGTATTATTAATAAGTATGTAAATATAGATTATAGTTTTTTTATATAATAAATGTAACCTACAAAAAGATAAAAATAAATAAATAAAAAATTAAAAAATAAATAAAAAATGTAACTTACACAAAGCTATGTCAGTTAGCGCCAACATCAAAAAACACTTAACAAGATTTTTCATGGAACCTTCACTTTCTGAGTTCTCTTTATAGAGATTTCCTTCTGATCGGACAGGCAAATTACAATTTTAATACAATACTAGAATCAATTTAAATAATTCAAAAGCGATTTGCGTATAAAATACAAAATTAGCATGTCAATTTCGTATTGCATTTCAGCATCGGGGATGATGCGGGAAAAAATCTAATTTTGTATATATTGAGGCATATCCGAATGGAGGCAATATCGAAGTGCTGATTTGTCGCTTCGATGCATGTCATAATATTGCTCTGGCGGTGATTCAAATTGACAAACGTCATGGGAGATTGGCATTAATTTCGTCATCATCATCATCATATTATCATTTATTTACAGAATAAAGTTGAAATAGGAGTTACAATTGTTTTTTTTTTTTTCAATTTATTCTGACCCATGTAAGGGCATGAAAATATTACTTATTCGACGTTGACATTACGTGTCCAAGAATATTTAACTTGTGAATATTATCCAAGTGGTTAACCAAAGCGTCCAAAAATATTGCAAGCTTTAAGATTACTAGCAGTAAAAGGTACCCGTAAAATTAGAGATGACCTTATTTTGCTTTAAACATATCTTATTTTATGTGAATGAATGCTCTAGGTGTCTGATTAATTATTATCTAATATAATATTTTGCATTACAACATAATATTTATTATGTGCTGAAGTATAAAGGCACAGCGCTGATTGAGAAAGCGTCTAAACTCGGTCTAAACACCATGTATTTTATCTATGGTAAACCTATTTTACTTGCTTGCCACCCCAAAAATTTCATAAATAAGTCACGCTAGATTTTCTCTTGCATAGGGTCTTCAATACCAGAAAAATATTTCTACAGCGCCATGTCTTTATACTTCAGCGCGTAATAACTATTTTTTTGTCATGCAAAATATTATATTAAATGCATTCATATAAAGAGACGGCGCTGATTGAGACCTGTTTTATATTTGCTGGTGAAAAACACTTAACGCTATGTGAACTAAAATGATTATTATCTTTTGATCAAGTATCTGTGTGATAGAACCTAATCATAATAATCATTATCTTCAACACACAATAACAAAAGACCAAAGTACCTAATGTTTTTAAGGTACCTCTGCTGATGCTTATAACTTTTACCTGCAAAATCATTTGATTAATTGACTAATCAGCAACAGGAATGTCCATTGAATAGTAATTATAGCAATTTACTACAGGTACAGCAGATTTTATTAAGTCTGCATCTTATATCTAATCCTACTTAAACAGCTCTGGATTAACCACCATCATGAATATGGTGGCTGGCTGGGTACAGTGTGTCAAAACTGTTTTGGACAATCTCTAAATTCAGAAATTTTGTACCCTGCCCTAGGGTGCATAATACATATAAGCCTCCGGGGCCAATTACTAGAACATATTATCTGAGACTAGGAGACTAAGGTGACATACCCCTCCTCTAATTAACCTTGCTTGAAGGTTAAGCTTCTTCGTTTCCTCAGGTGGAAAACCAGTTGTGGTATCTATTAAACTCTCCGAGAGTTGTTCTATTTCCACTAGTGCTTCTAGGGCCCGTGCCCGTATGTCTGGGGGCCAAAATGTATTTTCCCAAAAGGGTGTTATATAATAAGAATGAACGATTCCTTCGATTTCGATTTCGATTCATTCCATCCTTCAGTATTATTTAAATATGCTAGCACTCGAGGTATAAGATTTGGAGGTGGAAATTTCCAGCCCATTCTAAAGTACCACTCTTGACTAAAGGCATTTGCAAAGAGAGCTGACCGATCTCTGCAATCTAGTGAGATAGGTAACCTACTGACCACGGCTGATTCTGCAGACGCGAACAGGTCGACATCTGGAGTGCTTCCATGACAAAACAGTCGGTTTGTTGCAGTGGGCAGTAAGTGCCACTGAGCTTGACGCCGTCCCCGTGAGAGGCGATCGGCGATGCAGCTGTATCTTCCCGGAAGATAATGGGCTGACAAGAGTATGTTATGCCTGCTCGTCAATCTCAACAACCTGCATGTTAAGCTGAGTAGGCTTAGAAAATATGTTCCCCCCTTCTTTGTGAATACATGCAACAAGTGTACGGTGGTCTGATTGGACAAGAATATGAGCATTTTGTAATAAATAGGCCCGATTCTGGATCGAGGCATATACAGCAAACAGTTATTTCCAGTTCGAGTGTCTCTTACTTAGTTCATTAGTCCAGTTACCAGACATTAGTTTTTCATTCATTTGGGCTCCCCAGCCTGCATCTGATGCATCAGTTGTTAGAAAGTGTGTGAATGGGCGTGGGTTCAATTCCGCATTGATTTCGACTGCCCTTAGCCACCACCTTAGGTCTTTACGTACCTTGGGGCTTATTTCTAATTTCAGTATTTTATTCTCTTTAGAAAAATCTTAAGATATCGACAGTGTAGGCGGCCATTTGGAACTATACAGTTGGCGAAATTCAATTGACCTAATATTCTTTGCACCTGAACTAGATTGCATACTTACTTGTTTTCGTAAAATGCTTAGAATTGAATTTTTTATCTTTTTCACTTTGTGTGGTGCAAGGAACATTTGGTTGTCATCGGTGTTCCAAGTGTTTCCTAAATACTCCAGTGGCTGAGTAGACGTTAATAGCGATTTTTATAATTTATTTGCCAGCCTACATTTTTTTAAACGCTTCCGGAATTCACACTTCCGTAGTCTATGACGCTATCTGATTTCTGTTCTGATTAGCTAGCAAAAAATCATCAAGATATGTTAGGGTTTTGATTCCCCTGGCACGAAGGACTTCCGCAATCCAGTTTATTACCGATGCAAATGTGCGAGGTGCTGAAGACAACCCAAATGGTATCAGTGTCACGTGATATTTTTTTTCCTTATATGATGCTCTCAGAAGCATTGGTGGGCTTCTGAAATCGGAATATGAAAATATGCATTTGAAATATCGAAGGTCAAAAATTGGTCTAAGACCTCCACTGCTCTTTTTTACCAAAAACAACTTTCATAAGACTCTTGGAGACTAGGACTCTGATTCACTTCCTCAAGTACTCCTTGTTTCTTCAAGATCAGGATCTTGCTAGACATCTCAGGTGATAATCTGGTCCTATAAAAAATTTAAAAATGTTCAGGTAGGGTAATTCAAAGGAGGTTTGTTTACAAATGGTATTCTTGTTCCGGTTATAGTTTTCATAATAAAATTGTTTGCACCTGAAGCCCATTGCCAAAACTGCTATCCTATTCTGCAAGAGACCTGCTCAGAACTCCCTGGACTCTACAGGGTAGTTGATTCTTGGAAGTACTAACTTGGAAGTAATAGAACAGATTTTTTTACTTTTTCTTTATCACAATTTTTAATGTCCTATAATTATTATGTAATTGACTATATTGATTTAACTGTGAATATTGCTTATAATTTGATGTTGAAAATACAGACTCAGTAGAGTCACCAGCGCCAGCACCAGCACCAGCTGTGGCACCAGTCCACACCTAGATATTACATCTGGGTGTGGACTGGTGCCGCTTATTTAATTCTGAATATTGCTGTCTAAAAACACCTATATTTGGCCACATTTGAGACTCATACTGCGCCTGTACGTATGACCTGAGTGAACTACACTCAAACAAGTTTCCATCACTTGGTGCTATTCCCTTAAGGGCCACTCCGAAATATCTCGCATGGGACCTGAGCTAGAATTTCATCACGCCTGACCTTAATACATTCTACTCATTTACCACAAACCACTTGCAATAATTGATCTGTGCAATATAAATATCAGATCTGTTACCAAATATTGATTCTATTTTATCAAAGAAGTTATCTACATAAAGCACCGATGGTGAGCTAGCTGCCCAGTTAAATTATCTTGTTTATCAGTGCAAATTATCTTTTAAAATGTCTTTATATTCTAACAATCCATAGGTTAAACTAGCCATTATTCTCTCTATATCTGCGAAATAATATTTACTATTATTTAAATGTATTAACTCAGGATTTACATCCAAGTCAACAAATCCCGATCTAGCTACTAAGGTTCTTAGTACTTTATCATATTTACTTTTTTCCAAGACTCAGATCGAAATCGCTGCAATCTATTTAAAGCATGTATATGGCAATGTCGAGCCGTTCGGACCTTATAATTTGTACTATCAACAGTGGTTTTCAACTCACCTAAATTAAATTCTTTACTACCACATATTTTGGGCGTGGTTAAAATTTCCGCCATGGAATTGCACTACCTATATTATCTCTAATACTACTAACTAATTCTACTAATAACTAATACTACTAATATTATCTCCGCCGAGGAGGAAAATGGTAGCACTACGGAGTTGTCTCCAAGTGCGGCCTCAGGTAGGGAAGTTTGAGCCGCACCCATGGAATTAACAAGACTGGTAAGATTACTTACCTGTTGAATTAAGGCTTCAAACTTATCGTATTTGGCTCTTGATAGGCACGAATTCCGAGCCCGTGAAGTCCTCGGAGGACGATTGAATGCTTTGCAGAGCCGGTGACTCTAGCAACTGATTCTCAACTTCTTTAACTCGAACTCTCTACACTCATTGTTCGAGAAACAAAGTTCAAGAAACTTTAATTTACACTACTTAACAAGTAGAAAGAACGAAAATTTCTCTAATTTAGAGCAGACAAAAAAATTTCGCAAACGACCACGAGTTTAAATTTTAACGCAATACGAAAGAAAATCTAGCGTGACCTATTTATGAAAATTTTAGGGTAGCAAGCAAGTAAAATAGGTTATATTTAGACCGAGTGTAGACGCTTTCTCAATCAGCACTACGGTGCTGATTGAGAAAGCATATAATATTTGAATAATCACCTTCCACAAAAACGCGCCAAAAGTTATGACGTTTTGTTTTTTTTTTATGAAAGACGCAGGCATTAGCCGGCTTAAGTGAATTCCTTTTTTTGTCATTTGCAAGTCTAGGCATCATGTGGTAGATTAATCTTCGAGACATTTGCTGAGAGACAGAGGGGAGAATAGGGAGGTGGGTGGTGTCCGTGTCATTTAGCCGAGCATTATATCAAACTTTCACAGCTTCAAGTTCTATTTAAATTAAATCAACGCTGAGACAGACATAATTCAGCAACGTTTTCTAACAAATATTTATCTAACGCTTAATGGCACTGTTTTTTAAACAAAACAAAAAAATTCAGTCTACTTATTAATAGACGCTTAAAATAAAGGTTACACCGACTTTAAAAAAAAAAAGGAATAATCACTGTTTTACTCAGTGTTATTTGATGACATTATCCGCGGAGAGATTTCAAACTTCGAAACGTGTAACGTAGGATTCATCCTACGTCCTTAGTCCTACTAATATTATAAATGTGAAAGTTTGCGAGGATGTATGGATGGATGTTTGTTACTCTGTCACGCAAAAACTACTTAACGGATTTCGATGAAATTTGGTATGGTAGTAGTTTAAGCTCTGGATTAAAACATAGGACACTTTTTATCCCGAAAAATTATAGTGTTCCCGTGTATTTACGCGGGCGGAGCCGCGGGCAACAGCTAGTACTACAATAACAGTTTCGATGCAGTCTCGAAATGTTAAAACAATAAAATCATATTCTCATAACCACAAACGCCATTTGATTAGTCCAAACTCCAAAATCAAGATTCATTTATAATTAATTACTTATTAAGTAAATTGAAAGTCTAATTGAAATTCGAGAATTGGGTCTCTGATTCAGTTTCCTGGCAACGCGCTACTACGCCACGGCTTGTCTGTTATGAACGCATTAGATGTTTCACATTTCGTACAAACTTAATTCACAATGGCAATAAGCGCCTTGTTAGCGCGCACGTTTTTCAGAGCCGGAGTCAAGTGATTGAGTTAGGGGCCCCGAGGAAATGGACGTTCGATGTCAGCGGAACGCGATACCACGGACACACAAGATTGAGTTACTGTCACATTGATGTAGTGCTCGAGAGGATTCTGGAAGTGCCTTTTTGAAGAGAGTTAATTTTTTTAACCAGTACTGGAGTCGCACTAGGGCGAAAGGACGAGAACTGTTTAGACGTTGGTATTGCCACGACTCGCCAATCACTTTAGTGTCAGCTCACACCAAGTTGCGACGAGACGCTGCATTTTTTAAGATAGCGATTCAAAATTGAACTTCATTATTGAATGAAGTTCAATCTGTAGTGACACAAGGAGATACACGTTGCATTGCAAGAGCGCCGCGGTACGCAGACCGGTGCATCGAATTCTTGCAATTAAACTAAAACTTCTTGTGTAGTGAATAACGTTCAATTTCGAATCGCTATCTTAAAAATACACGTCTCGGTGTGAACTGCCGCTTAACGTGTGCAAAATGTTAAATCAGGATATTAAATCAATAAACATGAACACGTAGTACGGACAATCATCGACATTTTCCGTGTTGGGTTCCAAAAACTTAGAAAATTAAATATTATTGTGGAATTTGATTCTCTTAGTTACCGTATTTTATGTTAACACGATGCGCTTTAGTTTTTTGTTATCAGTCAGATAATTAGTAATTAATTGCTGATAATAATAAATTGCTATATATTAATCAAAATATGTCGCCGAATTCTGATGACTTGTATTTATCCTGGATCCAGATCAGAAACACTTTCTCTCTGCTGCTAAGTAAACCACAAAGTAACATAATATTGAATTTTTAGCCAAATGTAAGAAGTTAAGAACATCTCCGCTCGTAAGTCAAAAGCTAGAACAGAACTCATCCATCAATTTCTATTATACGTCCTCGAAGCTCATTTTTCCGTAAATTAAACACGAGTAGCGGATTGTCTAGCTTTAGCACGTAGCTGGAAATATTGCAACATTAATTTCCTTGGAGAAATATTAAAGAAAACTCTTATTAAGTCTCGAGGCAAATTTATTTACAAAGTGACTACAAATACAATACTATTTTTGGTTACGTTACGTGACCAAGTATTCGTTGCCTGTTTAAATATTTAAGAAAAGATTCATTTCAAACTTTATTGGCCAACTGAAAAACAAACAAACACAACTGACTTCTTATTAGGTAAAATTATGAATACGAGAATGTATAAGGTTGTAAACATATTATGTATTTGATACTTTATGAAAATCTGTAAAAGAAAATTTGGCTTACAGATAGTTGCATACTTTATTAACACATTAAGGCTACGTTCCCACGAAGGAAAAAACAGGACTGTAAATAGAACGCTGCGCTAGGAAAATAGAACTGAAAATCGATGTGTTAAGTATCAATGTAAGATTTGACAACTCTACACGATTTTAAGCTCTATTGTTATAGCGCACATTTCTGTTTACAGTGCTTTTTTTTGTCGCAACCACTAAAAACGCTCGTGAGGGATTAGGCTGATTTTCGGAGGTAGACGATCTCCATTCTCCAAAAACGATTAAAACCTGTTTTCAATCCTACTACTTATTTACTATTATAATTGTGAAAGTTTGTGACGATGGATGAATCGATAGAAGGATGGATGGATGTTTGTTACTCTTTTACGCATGTTTTGAAAGGTATGGTAGTAGTTTAGGTTCTGGATTAAAACATAGGCTACTTTTTATCCCGGAAAAGTACAGTATTCCCGTGGAATACCCGATACTATATTCACGCGGGAGGAACCACGGGAAAAGGCTAGTACAAATATAAAAGAATTAGATTTTGCCCGCGGCTTCGCTCGCGTCAATAAATTGTCGTACGGGAACACTGTACTTTTTCGGGATAAGAAAAATAGTCTATGTTTTAATCCAGAGCCTAAACTACTACCATACCAAATCTCATCAAAATCTGTCCAGTAGTTATTTCGTGGAAGAGTAACAAACATCCATCCATGCATTCATCCTCACAATTTTTTATATTTATAATAGTAGCAGGGCTGTAAGATTAACAAACACAAATTAGAAATGAAACACACATTGTGAAACAACTCATCTTGTATTTACGACCATATGAATCATGCTGGATGTTTTATTGGTTTTAATTTCGTTGTTTTATGCAGTGATAACATCTGTATATAACGGTGCCCATAGACACATTTTAAAGTAGATGACACATATAGATGAATCTATTAACCGATTATCTATTGTTTATTGTAAGTAAATAAGTTTGTAATGTCTACGTTAAGGTCGATTCTGCTAACTAGATCCTGCAATAATACAGTTACGCTCCAGACCCCGATATGTTTAACTGCAAAATGGTATTCAGATATATATCAAACCAAAGTCATCTTATGATATCAAGGTGATTCATACATAATTCAATAAAAGTAAAATTAAAGTGTAAGTTAATAATAATTACGAGAATTGATTTGTCAAACCCAGGGACGTCACTATCATTAATTTCACGTAGTTTTTGCGGTTCTAAAAAGTCTCTTGATATATTAATATGTCTGTGACGCAAGTAAAATTACTTGCCAGCCAGTCTGAACCGTAACTCCAACATTACAAACCTATGTTTTATAACTTGCGGTGTGTGCTTAACTCCTAGCGTAAGGACCATCTACCATTAAACAAGTAAAATCGTAAAGTCCTGAGTAACTAAGAGCAAAAGTTAATGATTATTTTAATATGGACTACCTGAAACCATATTATAATGCAATATCTACTTAAATGAACAAATGATTGGATGGATTATAGTTGCGGCTATCAGTAAAGCTGAACCAAATTAATTTAGCAATTTATTATTATTTTACTTATATGTAATAAACTTTCTGTTAACATAATGGTCAAAACCAATTATTTATTGTATAATCTATAGATCGACCAATTGCTTTTACTTTATATTTAAAAGTATATTTTATAAGTAGACTCTGGAGATTGTATATTTTAATTTCACACACCATGCTATCATGGTAGAATGTATGTTTTTAAACTTACCATCTGCATATGTAATACTATGTACTTACTACATTCAGTGAATAAATGATTTGATTTGATTTGATTTGATTTGTGTATCTAATAGCGCGGCCGCGCTATCGCCAAGTCTTAGTCTTTAAGCGGCCGTAACTATCTTTTCTCGAAGCATTTCGTGGCTTTTCATGCCCCCGTATTTTTGTTTGTAACAAAGCTAGCGGTCTGAATTTTTATCGCTAATATTTTAAAATTCATAAAAATCGAGTTCATACTTTAGAAGATATTAAGCGGCAAAAAACGCGATTTTGAAAGGTATGGAGATAGGGAGAATAATCGAAATTAAAAGCATACTTCTAGCAGACTTAGAAATAGCAAATTTTCTGTCAGGCTAGGTTATTAGCTACATATAAAGGGAAAATATAGAAAAAGTAATAGTTGTGTAAAAAAAGTAATGATTTTAGAATTTTTAATTTTAGGAATTCACATGAACAAAATGTATGAACACAAGTTTACTGATAACATGTAATCGTTATTTATATAACAAACCTCAAAATTGAGAAGTATCACTTCTCATACAGGTGGCCTAAAGTTGGTTTTAAAGATCGGAAACGCAAGTAACTCCCCTGGTGTTGCGGATGTCCTTGAGCGGTGGTTATCGTTTTAATTATGAAAAAGATCTGGAAACGAGCAAACAAACAGATAGCCCATTGGTATGAAATTGTAGTAAGTTTTTACTAATTAATTCGGAAACGTGCAAAACAATCGCCTGATGTATAGAAATTGTTATAACTTCTTATAATCAGAGGTTAGTGGTTTTAAAGATCGCGTACGCAGTGTGTTGTTGTGTGTTGCCCCCTATTTAAAAAACAAAAATACTCTCATATCGTCCTAAACAACATAATATAATGTTTAGGATACAATACTATGCATATACTTAGTCTGGCCATAAATACTGTTACAATTAAAAATAAACAAAATATTACATTTGAATTTGGAATCTGTCACTTTTATATGATTGTTCATTGAATTTTCTCATTTTGGCGCCAATACATTGAACAATATTTTGCAATTTTTAAATGGAGTGGGGTAATAAAGAGAACCGAATCGCTGTGATTGCATTACACAAAGTAGGTATGGAGCCAAATGCAATTTTTAAAACTCTCCATACGCTTGGTATTAGTAAAATGTTTGTGTACCGGGCTATTAATAGGTACAATGAGACCTTCGTTTGTGACAGAAAAAGATCTGGCCGTCCACGTAGTATTCGTACGAAAAAGGTGGTCAAAGCAGTAAGGGAAAGAATTCGAAGAAATCCTGTCCGAAAGCAAAAGATTTTATCTTGGGAGATGAAGATAGCACCTAGAACCATGTCGCGTATTTTAAAAGATAAGTTAGGACTTTCAGCCTATAAAAGACGTACTGGTCATTTCTTAACTGATAATTTAAAAGGAGGGTGGTAAAATCGAAACAGCTACTGAAGCGGTACGCAAAGGGAGGTCACAGAAAAAGTTTGTTTACGGATGAGAAATTTTTTACAATCGAGCAACATTTTAGCTAACAAAATGACCGTGTTTATGCTCAAAGCTCTATGGAAGCTTCCGAATTAGTCGACAGAGTGCATCGTGGGCACGATCCGACCATCACTTCAGTGATGGTTTGGTGGGGTATTAGCTATGAAGTCACTCCCTGAGCATACTTTTGTGAAAAAGGTATCAAAACATCGGCACAAGTGTGTAATGATACCATTCTTGAGAAGGTAGTGAAGACCCTTAGCAACACCATGTTCAATAACCAATAATGGTCCTTCCAGCAAGACTCGGCGCCGGGTCATAAAGATCGGTCTACGCAGTCTTGGTTGGAAACGAACGTTTCGGACTTCATCAGAGCTGAAGACTAGCCGTCGTCTACTCCCGACCTTAATCCGCTGGATTATGATTTATGGTCAGTTTTAGAAAGTACGGCTTGCTCTAAGCGCCATGATAATTTGGAGTCCCTAAAACAATCCGTACGATTGGCAGTGAAAAATTTTCCCATGGAAAGAGTGCGTGCTTCTATTGACAACTGGCCTCAACGTTTAAAGGACTGTATTGCAGCCAATGGAAACTACTTCGAATAAACTTTTTATATTTTAAATTGTTTTAAATTTATGTATTAAACTAACACACTAAAAATAATAAATGTTATTTGCAATAGAATTTTTTTTTCTTTGTTTCGGTCTTTATGACAAGACTAGGTATTTAAAATTTGATTCTAACACATATTAAATACACATACATGACTACAAACTACAAACACAAAAACCTTTTTTTTCCATCGGCGGGTTTAGAACCCGCGACGCTTCTATTCAATATGTTGCTGAGTTCGCTACTAATATACGGAATATTAATGTTGCTGAGGTCAAAATATTTATCTAAAGACAGCACAAATACTTGTAATATCTAACCATAAAGGATAATATTATACGCATACTCAATCAACATAATGTAATTTATGTTTGATTCATTCATAAGAGTATCTGCTGACGACATAGAGTAGATACCAGGTATATGCTTAGGAATGTGCTTAGAAATAGCTATCCTAGATGTATTTACACGTAAGTTATGAATAAATCAAATTCTATTTATTGCTGATATTTTTAGATTAACTCAATAAAATCAACATTAATGAAAAAGTATATCTATAGTAATCACCGTTATAAAATATAATTTATGTTACAGAACATTAAAATATTTATAAATCTCATGCAACAAAGCCAAGGACCATTATACCAATATTTTACATGTTTACTTATTATTTCGTTATTTTTGTACGAAGTTTTCCAAGTAAGCGCATTTTACAATCTAGGCCTCTATAACTAACAAATTTATTTAAGCCGTTACAGTGTTTTTTTTCAAAGTTCTTCACATGGACTACAATCATGATTTTATTTCAAAATATTTTTCTTGTTTTTATATTCGGACTTTGTCGGCGTAGTAAATACACATATCATTTCATATTTCTACCACTAACCGTTTGGAAGGTAAGCAGAGGACAGACGGATATGATGAAACTATAAAGGTTCCGAAACATGAATTACGGAATACTAAAAAGGAAGTCGTGCATCGTGATTAGCCAGCATATAACATTCATTTCGAATCAATCCCTCTATCCAATTAACTATTCTACGGGCGCAACAGAGTCCTTAGTAAGAGCTCATTACTCGTAATAACCAGAGTCCTGACGCGCCAGAAGGGAATAAAAGTTAAGGCGACCTCTCGCTTATTATCTGAACACGTTTCATTTCTGCTTTATGAGCCCTTCAATTTAGTTTTATGGGTTTGACATAAATCGAGAATGTCGAGCCCTTAGGTGGTGATCACACTCGCAAAGACGTAAAAATAATTTTTCCCTGAGTGTGGGTATATTTTTGGAACGAAGTTCCTTATCGCGCGTTGCGAAAGGGGGCTAGACGGAAAAAATTAAGAATAAAAGTTGTAACGACACTTTTTGCTATAGTTGTAAGCCGTGCGGCGTGCGCGTGTTTCTCTGTCTGTCTCTCTCTCTCCCTCTCTCTCAATTATTACTAAAATTGAGCCTATTAATTAAGTTTATACTACATTATATTTGTTAATAATAAAAAATAATATTATTATAACTTTAAAAAATTAAATTTTATTACAATTCCTTCACTCGAAAGGAACGGACAAGGAACACACACAGATCGAAAGGAACTTCGTTCCATCCGGGTGTCCCTTGACACCTCTCAAGTTTATTTTTAATATAAGTTTTAAGTTAATTTTGTCATACACACCTAACGGTAAGAAGAATAGTTTCACTACTTGCATGTCTTATTTAAAAAAAATGTTTTTTTGACGTGATAACGTCTTATAAATCGATGGAGCCGGCTGCACGCACGAAAGAACATGACTCATGCGTTACCTGTTACCCGTTATCGTTGCCAAGTACCCAAGTACCAGCGTTACCTCGCATTGCCTTTACCTCATTATTATTATAATTATTGTTGTTGTCGTTGTTGTTGTTGTTGTTGTTGTTGTTGTTGTTGTTGTTGTTGTTGTTGTTGACGTTGTCACGTTCAACTATCGTCAGTAAACCGACTTTACAGACAACCGGTATTTTTTTTTAAATGTTATTTCGGACTTAATATGACTTAGATATCCACAAGTAATTGCCTACCATCAGGCTATTTATTGCATTTAGAAATTATGAGTACAAAATTAAACCACACTATTTGACATCAGCACCTAAGTCACAACAATACAGGCTTTTAAAGGCTGGCTTTTACAGGCTGTTCTAGAACTCAGTACCTTTACAAAATATTAATTTTGTATTTGTCTTAAAAATTCGATGCCAGTGGGTCAAATATTAATGTAACAAGCTACTGGCATCCCAGGAAGTAGCATGTGTATCACTGCTATTCTTTTTATGAGTGTCGCGTAAATCGATTTAATGGCAACCTCTTTACCCTTCTAATCGATACCCATTTGGTGCTATATTTTATGGAATAGATTAGTCTTTAATGGCTTTCAGCTCAAATCAGGAAAAAAATATGTTATTTTTAGCAATAAACTACACCCTTGCGCAAATTAGCCACCTACGACCGCGTCTGATAGCCAACTGTAGATTCTGTAATTTTCAGAATGTACAGTTTTCAGATATTTAATTTTCAGAACTGAATTGTTTCGACTGACTTTACAGCGCTATTGCATACAACTGATAGCGGCGAGTCGTCATAAAACATAATATGACCACTGTTGGCACACACATTGTGCCACAGTTACTAGCTTCTGCCCGCGGCTATGCTCGCGTAAATAAAGTGTACATGCCACGGGAACATCCGGGATAGAAAGTAGCCTATGTGTTTATCCAGACCCTAAATTGCTATCATACTAAATTTCATCTTAATCAGTTCAGTAGTTGAGACGCGTGAGTCACAAACATCCATCCATCAATTCATTCATCCATCCTCACAAATTTTATATTTATAGTAGTAGGATTGAAAAGGACACCAGCATCACATAGTAGAAAACAACATAATATACTGCCACATATATAATATGATTTTCTCATTCATGCACCTCTGTAGTTTTGTTTTTTGTCACAAATCTCAGACTATTGTATTTTTTAAGTTGCTATAAAATACACGTAATATAATTATAGGTACCCTTGCGTAATAAAAACAAATTAATTGCAAGCGCTATGAATTTTTAATGTATTTAGCGGCTGCTCTAACTCACTCATATTTATTCAAAGAGGAGAATAATTTATCATAATCACACTTGCCGGGACTATGGACATTCTTTTGCCAGAATATGAATTCTTAATTCCGTAACAACGATGTTATTCCTTCGTTATTCATTCATTTATTAATCATTGCGAAAATAGTAACGAATGCATCATTAATCTGAATAGGTACACATAATTTTTAATCATAGCTGAATAGAAAATTATGTGTATAAGTATAATACGAGTACATATAATTTATTAATGACAATAAAAATGACATGTAAATAAAAATTATACACAAATAATTTTTAATCATAGCTGAATACCTACTCAGTGCAATGATGAACAAAGAAAAACAGTGATTTATTATTCAATAAATCACTGTTTTTCTTTTCAAAGAGAACAAGCTTTAACCAAAACAATAATTTTTTGAAGAATATTGTTTTCGTGTATCAATCAAAATGTACAGCACGAAATCAAAAGTGGTTTTCACAGAACCGATCTACCAATTAAAGTTTGGTGCATTATAAATAATGATAATTAAAATGCAGTGTTTTTAATTACATTTAGTAGGTTAGGTTTTCAGGTCTCATTAATAAGCACTAAATTAAAAACTACGCTAGCAAGCTACTAGCTTTTGCTCGCTGCTCCTCCCGTGTAAATTCAGTATCCCACGGGAAAACTGTACTTTTTCACGATAAAAAGTAACCTATGTGTTAAATGTTAATCCAGAGCCTGAACTACTAATATATCAAATTTCATCAAAATCCGTTTATGTAGTTTTTTCGTGAAAGAGTAACAATTAACTAACATCCATCCATCCATACATCCACCCATCCATCCTCACAATCTTTAACAATTATTATAGTAGAAGGATAATTTACATTCATAGTACACAAAACTATAACTTACATTCATTCAAAGAAAATCTTGATAATGTCATCGCAATCTTAATTCAATCTAAGGTTAAACGTATTTAATCTAATAGTAAATAACCCTTAAAAACGAATACGTGTAGCCAGTCTCCAAAGAAATACTAATAAGATACATTTCTAAATTAAAAACGCTTCCATTTCTCATACAAGCAATCAACTAATGAATGAATATTACATCATACATTCATAATATTGAACACACTACAAACGCGCACACAGAGCCTTGCCATGGCGAACAAAATAATAAAAATGCTGATCCTTTTAGAGAACATCCTATGTATTTACAGAAATACATGGAGCACTGCAAAAAATAACATAATAGTGTATCTAAGGTTATCCATAGAAGTGATAATGATTTTCGGATGTGTCTACACCTATACGCGTTTTATGTCCGACATCTGCAAATTAAATTTGATCTTCTATTATTTGAATTTGGGCAACTCCTTCATAATAATATTTATAGCGTGGTACAAATCTCAATATTTTCACCATTTGCTCATGTTGATAGAACGAAATAATTTACGTCTGAAATCAGACGATATTTATCAGAGAAGAATTAAAAATAAGCTCCGTCGTTTTATAATTGCATTAATTTTAACTTTCGTCTTTCCTTTTCTGATATGTTGGGTCGAATACACCGATGAGAACTTCGGAAACCCATACATTTTCATCGTATACTCAGTTTGCACTATTGTCTGTAATATTCGGTATATACTAGAGTATGTGGTCGTATATGCATTACTTTTCACTCTATCTGAACTTACTAAATGTGTTACGAGAAAATTAAAAAAGGAAAGTATTGTGGTGGCTTTAATAGGTGCAAGTAGGTATACTGTTGATAACAGTGCTGAGAACCTTAAAGAATTAAGTATTATTTATAAGAATATTAAAGAATGCTTTCGGCTGATAAATGCTATCTTTGCTCTTCTGGTAAGTGACTACTATAATATGATACATTCCAACTTTTATAAACGTTAAAGTATTAGTATATAATCTAATACTTTAACGAGATAATCTTGTATAATATATTATGTAACCGGTTTCTCGAAAACGGTTGCAAGTATTACCATGAAATTTAGTATGTAGGGAGTTTTGCGGGAGAAATGTCGATATAGAGGAAATGATTCCTGGGAAACTGCGTTTTAAGCGATATGTGTTTTTCTTTCGTCGTGCAACAATATATAAATAATTTCGACTCTATTATGTCAGTCCGATTGGCAGTTTGGTACGCGTATGTATAATTTTTGCTTTGTTCGAAAATTCGGAATGCGGTGGATTCAAATCCCGGCCCGATAAATATTTTGGTTGTTCTTTTTATTTATTTTTTAATTTATCCAGAACAGAACAGCCAGCAAAGCTCGATTTACCCAGGTACTAAATTAATTTTGAATACCATTATTATACGTTTTTCTTTCAGTTCACTGTGATGCTGGCTACAGTCAGCATATACTTCGTCATCGTCGTATACGGCATAACGTTCACTGGCGTCAAGGTAATATTTGTCAATAATTTCTAAATATAACTTTTTCGTTCGAGCAGAAAGAAAATAAATAAATCTATGTTTAACACAGATAAAATTTGACGAAATAAGAAGTATCTTCGACGAGGCCATAACACAGAGGCTTTAACCTATTAGTAGGTAGAAGTCGATTAAAATTACGAAAAAAAACTAATAACTAAAGGAGGATGTCCATTTTGGTCTACCTTCTCAATACACACAAGCTATACATCATTAGAAAGGTTTCGTTTTGTACTTTATTTCTTTGTATGGCCGTAAAAATGTATTGGGGTTTTTTGTGTAGACACCAATAACCAACAAAATAAAACAGTTATTATTTCCTATCGTTTGAGCATATTATTTTACATAATTCACAATCATAATCGTAATATAATGCGGCAAACTTAAGGATAAATTGGTATTTCAATAAATTGCTTCATATTTTAAAGAAATGTTTGGGAATTATTGGTATGTTTTAATGCTGAATTATTTTTAACAAGCGAAGACTTGAGTCTTGCAGTCATAGTAACTTAAAGTCAGCTCAATAATACCTACCGAATATTGCTTATGTTACATAGGTCTAATAATGAAGGTTTTCTGAAATAATAAATATTATGCATACACGGGGTTGTATTTGATCCTACCTCACTCCTTGCAATACTATCCGAATATACATAAGATAATGTTAAGTTAGCTCATAGTAAAGAAAACTCAATCCAGTTTTTTTTGTTTCGTTTTTGATGTGTTACACAAAAACTCCATTATTTGCATATATGAATGATTGAATTAAATAATGCAAAATAAGTGCTCTTTCCATAAGCTTGTTCGTATAGAGTAGGTAGACCAGTGTTCATACATTTCTGACCATACTCCTTTAGTTGCACTATACATTCGTTCGCGTAGCAGCATGCTACGTCGCGACTCGCGCAGCACTACCTAGCTACATTGCTACGTGAACCGTATTAATGCACATTGCACAGTAACTGTTGAGAAATTACCTTTTTTTAGTTACGTCCATCTGTGTCCATAGTTGTGTTAACTTGTATGAAGTTCATATATTTCTTCGTGCCGCTGTACAAAGTGTCGAGTATGGCACAGACCACCCAGAACAGTGTGGACAGTCTACGGCGAAATATCGCGCATCGACTGATGTCATTACCTCTTGGTATGTAAAAGAAATATTGTGTGAACTCACCGCTCTTATATTAATTTGATTAAATAACAAAAGTTCAATGTTTGTAAAATAACTGACAGGTTTGGCTCCTTACATTATAATAAAACCCATGATCATGGCCAAGCGAAAATAAATAGGCTTTTCAATAAGTTTGTTTTTCATCTCACTACTATTATAAATGTCAGTTTGTGAAAATGGATGGATGGATGTTAGTTACTCTTTCACGCAAACACTTCAGAACATATATTGATAAAATTTGGTATGGTGTTAGTATACGATCTGAAATAACACATAGGCTACTTTCTATCCCGAAATAGTAAAGTTTTCCCCTGGGATACTGCATTTACGCGGGTGGAGCCGCGAACAAAAGCTTGAATCTTTGGTATATAGTATACTAAAGCTGTTTTTTTATTCTTATTCATAAAATAATTAATTAGTCTTGAATCTTTGGTATATAGTATACTAGCTGTCCCGATAGACGTTGTTCTGTCTTTACTATGAACTGGAATAAATAAACAACCACACCTACAATTACAACCTACGCCAACACGTAGGTGTATACATGTAGATCTACACCGACAATTACAACCTACGCCAACACCTACATCTACAGTCTACACCGACAACTGCACCTACTCCTACCATTTCCAATATTTCTCACCGTTTAAGCCTTTCATGAACTTCCACAATTATTTTAAGAGCAAAATAAGCCAAATCGGTTAGGCCGTTCTCGAGTTTTAGCGAGACAAGGGAGTTGCAATCCATTTTTATATATAAGAAGATACCAATAACAATGTCTCACACACCTGAAGTTTATCAACACTAATAAGTATAATATAATAGTAATATTAATCTTACCAACCAAAGATTTCAAAACTAAAGATAGATTATGACGTATATTTGACAGAACAAATCTTCATACAAGAAAAAGTTACGCCATCTTGATTTTCGCCATACCTCAAATGTCAAAATTGCCATTGTCATTTAAGTGGGAACAGTTTTTGCCTCGGCACGGCTCGTCTATAATATATACGTCTATGTTACCAACAGATGACGCGAACTTAAAAGCGACGAGGAGGTTCCTGCAGCTGGTTCGTCCCATCAAGATCCAGGCTTCGGGCTCCATCAACATCGATATGGCGCTCATACCCAAGATCATCATGTTCTTCACGACCTACGCCGTCACTGCACTACAGTTTAATAATGTTATTTAGACTGTGCCATATGAATACGGTGGATTTTACGTGAATACGTGACGCTCATACACAAAATACGTAAATACGGAAAATGATCTGACGGTGACGGCGATAAAATTGTGGCACTTAGCGTGATATTTTTCCCAGTAGTGTAATTACATTTTAGACTATGTTACAATTTTGATATGACTCGATTTGTTTTTAATAGCACCGCGTATGGAAACAATTTAAAATAAGTATTCACGCCAAATGGTGGGAGGTAGATTTCAGCAAAATTGTCGCCATTTGGTATTTTAATAAAAATATTTGTAACTTATAATATTTATTTTTTTATTGAGTGAAGGCCCTAATGCCCGCTACACACCACAACGATAAAAGTGCACAGTTCGGTCACAGTAGACGTATACAGTATTACATATAATTATAAATAATACTACTATACTAAATATGTCGACTGTGACCGAACTGTGCAGTTTTTACCCAACTACGACGAAGCCAAAACGAACAAATTTTGTCAGTCTT
This sequence comes from Phengaris alcon alcon, assembly GCA_037179445.1. Lineage (NCBI taxonomy): Eukaryota > Metazoa > Arthropoda > Insecta > Lepidoptera > Lycaenidae > Phengaris > Phengaris alcon. The sequence continues at coordinate 241,227 of JAYRCH010000518.1, forward strand.
TGTTTTTTTTTTTTTTTTTTATTAAATAAGGGGGCAAGCGAGCAAACGGGTTACCTGATGGTAAGCAACTAACGTCGCCCATGGACACTCGCAACATCAGAAGAGCTGCAGGTGCGTTGCCGGTCTTTTAAGAGGGAATACGCTCTCTTCTTGAAGGTTTGCAGGTCGTATAGGTCCGGAAATACTGCTGGTGACAGTTCGTTCCATAGTTTTACAGTGCGCGGCAGAAAGTTACGCGAAAAGCGCACGGTGGAAGACTGCCACTCATCAAGGTGATGAGGATGGTATGTTTTTCGCGTGGGACGATGGCGAAAAGTTGCAAGTGGTATGATTCCGAACAATTCGATACAACGATACAACCGATAGAGGATGCAGAGTGAAGCTACATCTCGGCGTACTACTTGGACCCCTTGGAATTCCAAGGGGTCCAAGCAGTTTGAAACACTATGGCAGTCAACAATTCGAGCGGCCCTTCGTTGGATACGATCCAGAGGGAGCAGTTGGTATTTTGGCGCCCCTGCCTAGAGATGAGAACAATATTCCATATGAGGCCGAACCTGCGCCTTGTAGAGTTGTAGGCGTTGGTCCGGACTGAAGTACTGTCTCGCTCTGTTAAGAACACCAAGCTTCTTCGAGGCTAACTTGGCCTTACCCTCTAGATGATATCGGAACTGGACTTCGCTCGATATGCTGACGCCAAGTATCTCAATGCTAGGGGAGATGGTTAAAGATGTGCCCTCGAAACGAGGATATACGACCATTGGTGACTTTGTATGTAGGTAGGTATGTATTTATGCATGTTTGTTCCACCGCAGCGCTTGCAACAACTTATCTGATTTAAATGAATGAGGTATATTGACACCTCATTCATTTAAATCAGATTCGTAATAAATAGCCCGTGTCGGCACTTGGTAGGAGATAAACATAGAAACACTGTTTATTCGGGCAGAGTAACACCCTTTTAACAACCGTTACAATAATGGCACCAACAACAGATCTGCGCGCCCTTTTATACTAAAAGTAATCAGTTGACATCCTCTAAATTACAATTTACAATAATTCACTATTATAAATTATAATAATGTATATCTTACATGTTTATTAGAACTAAATCAAGCACAATATATTTTAAACAATAAGCCAAATTAAATCAGCAGTTCTAGCGGTGAGCAATTATAAGTGTGGTCAGTAATGTCCATCTCACATCCGCTTAGTATTTCCGGAAGTTGCAACACCCGGGTATAGTTTTTTATTAAAATTGTAGCGGGCGTGTATCTGTAGCGGGCTTACGCCGTGTTTTTCTTACTCAAACGTGTTTTATACTTTTTGATTCTCGACCTGATTGCATATCAAAACCTTCATCAGATTGTTTGACAAAAAGGCGACACATAAAATTGTGAGTAATTTTTTTTTGTAGATAAAGCAGGCTGGTCGCTGCGACAAAATATACAACTTTTTTATGTAGCGGGTAAAATAAAGTAAACAAGTTTTGAATATTTAAACCGGCTGAAATGTTACATACAGCCTAGTAGACGAGGTACCGCTGTAAGGATTTTTAACATTTACATCAAGAATTTTTTTTTTTTTTTTTTTAATTTTAATCTACCTACACCTGATGATGACTTTGTCGAAACCGGTCGTGTAATATATTAAAATTAATGTAAAATACTAATTAAAGTGGAAATAGTGCAAGAAGTCCTGTGTGTTATTACTGTGAAACATGAATTTCCACCAAGAACCTACAGTACAATCAATAATATTTTAACATTTAGACTGTTTAAACTCGCGGTGCCTGCGAAGCTTTTTATGGACTCTAATTTCTACTATAAAAAAATATCTAAATATATTTATATATATATTATATATAATATATAAATATTATATATAATATATATATATAATATTAAAATATAATCTCTGTAAGTATCTTTGACGACATCTGTGGCTCAGTGGTTAGCGCGTTGGCGCCGGAGGTCGCGAGTTCGAATCCCGCCAGGGAACAATAAAGTTTTCTACTTTCCTGGATCATGGATGTGTATATTACAATAAAAATCTTAAATATGTGTATAGTATAAAGTATTAAATATATTTCCGTTGTCTGGTTAACTTTGCACGGGGCCAGATTGACGTGATGTGAAAGCGTCCATATATATTATTATTATTATCTAAAATATACTTGAGCCTTTGCATCCGTCGTTGGATGATTTGATGATTCTATGAGCAAAGTAAGCACTCTTGAAATGCGGTAGTGTCTGGGATTTAAATTTCGTACGGTTGCCCAAGCACATACGGCATTCTCACAACACGCTAAGCCTAGTCAAGAGGAATGACTGGTCAATACGTCTGGGGCCAACCGTGTGCGGGTTTCTTTACGATATTTTCCTTCATCATTAGAGGTTATAATGTACTTGAGATCTAAAAAAGTCTCATTAGTAACCGCTACAACCTGGGAATAGAACCTGAATCAAATGGCCTACCAACTAGGCCAATCTAAAAAGTTAAATGCACTACAATAACCCACTAGGCCAATTATACTAGACTACAAATGCAGTTAAAAAACAGGGTCGTACAATTTATGTAACATAAATTGTTTTTATCGACAACTTTTGTTTTTAAACCTGAAAAGAATTCATTTATCTTTTGATTTCGGTTCGGAAAATACACAATGAATTTATAATAACTTATAAATTATGCAGTCCACTCCGTGTATTTAATTTGTTGGAAAGCATTGTCATGCATTGTCCAATGTAACAAGTAATATTAATCGTGTAGCCGGCTGCCACAATAAAATTAATTTAACATTATTTCAGTGGAATTCTCTTTTCAATTTTTTATTTTCTTCCTGCCTAATATAATTATTAGTGACTATATCTATACTAATATTATTAAGAGTTTGTTTGTTTGCATTGAATAGGCTCCGAAGCTACTGAACTGACTTTGATAACATTTTGCACAGATATAGATAAGATCACGGGAAAGGACATAGGCAACTTTTTATGGCGCGCTTAAACGCACACGAAGTCGCGGGCCATTTATAATATTTAACAACATCTAGCGCGGCAGCGCTATCGCCAAGTATTAAGCGGCCGTAACTATCTTTTCTCGAAGAATTTCGCGGCTTTTTCGTGCCCCCATGTTGTCATTTGTAACATATATAGCATCCGTCAATCGGAGCAATCCGTCTTAAAAATAATAACAATAAAATGTACCAAAATAACCATGTAACCCTATATTAACACCAAAAACACAATATGTGTATTTAATCTTTATCGACATATTTTAATGTATCTTCTCATCTATAATCTCATCTTAAATAGTAGTGTGTTAACGTCCCTTTAATAATTTCAATGTTACCTTTATGTATAATTCTCCGTTGAAATTACTATAGAGAATACTAGGGAAATTATTATTACAATAGTAAGTCAATTAGTTTCTAATCCAAGCAACGAACGACGACATAACTGACATAGTTCATAATATACGCGATAGATGGCGAAAACGATTATTAATTGCGTTAAGATTAATCAAGTGGAACGCCCTTGTAACGAGTAATTCATTCGAGAACGCACATGTAGTTCCTCTGGTGTTGTGGGTGTCCACAGCCAGTAATCATTTGATTTATGGAATAGATCTAGAAACAAGCAATAGTAGATTGTTAGCCTAGGGTTGAAAAGAATAATTTCCCGAGGTAGTTAGAATCATTTCCCGGCTATAGTCCGAGTGGGAATTGATTCTTTTACTCGTGGCAAACACTCTACTTTTCATTTAGAATATGAGGAAAATAAAACTAGTTGTTTATCTAAACTATTTATTGATAATAATATATTAGTAGTGCCTATTTAAAATTAATAGTCAAATTAGGACAATTCGTGAAATTAAAAGTTACATTTTTGTTTGGAATATTTATGTTGTTTGATATATTTTGAGAAATTTGGCTGTTCTGGATCTCTTTAAAAGTAGGAGACTGGTATTTTATCAGACGATGGATTCCATCGCGGACACTCCCTGGAAGTTGTCGGCAGAGGCGAATTGGGGCGTATTTTTATAGTTTCGGTTAATTTGGTTGAAATTTTAGTTTTATTTTGGACTGCATCCTCTATGTAGCCTTCGGCGACTGTACTGGATTTCCAGCCTCCATGTCTTTTTAACGTAGTCATGTTTGCCCCAGAATCGGCTAAAAGTGTCGTTGAAGTTCGTCTAAAACAGTGTCCGGTATACTGCTCACATTTTGGTAAATTCAAATATGTTGCTATCTGCTTCGGCATACCTGAGATTTTATTTTTACCGATCACTTGTTCATAGCATTAGCCTCGTCTGTAATGGAATCTGGTGTCAATATTTAGCTTGAACTCATTTTTAATATTCAATTCGAATCTTAGCACAAAAGTCCGTCACAGATACATACATAACAGATTTTAGTATCCCGCCAACTTGTGTTGACTTTTTAAATTTTAAATATGGAACTTGCCGCTCGCGCGGCTTATTCCGCTCAAAGAAGAAGTTTAGAAAGTCATGTCATTTTTTAATAGCTTTTTTTACATAAAACTCTTCACAGCTGACAGCAGTTCTATTATTGAAGTTTTTCCGGCCCTCAGGCCGGAATGAATTTGTATGAGTTTTTCCCTCCCTATGAAAGGAAAGCAGCATCTTCCACCCAATAATCAGATCAAAACAACACTACTTTCCGAGTATGAGAAATGAAAATGTATTGCCTGATAGTAGACAATTACTCCCGAATTAAGACATTCGAATACCCAGAGAAAATATAAGTGCGTTCACGGTCTTTAAAACCCCAAATTCCTTTGTCTTCGGGTAACCTACAAGAAGAAATGAGATCCCACAAAAACATTACATAAAAGAAAAAAGCCAAGTATTTCCTTTGAAAAAAGTTATGAGACGTCGTAGAGACCAAGTGAAATCAAGATAGTCCATTTAATTACTTACTCATAAAAAAATTGTAACCGTATGTGGAAAATTTTATTTTTATAATTTATTATATTATTAAATAGTGACTTGGCAATGAGCGCTTAAAGAGTTAAATGTCCGGTACCGGTATTCATATTTTAATATAAATAAGATAGATAATATATTGAACCCATGCAAGTCACTAACAAACCAGGAAAAACATTTCGATGTTATCACTGCCAATAAGGATTCAATAGTGGTACAATGCGGGTTATGCGTACGTTAATTTCGAAGATTGTTGACCATTTTGAAAACTTTTCACAGGTATGGTTAAGTTATCTAATTTAAAAATCGTCAACACAATCTAGATCATAAATAATAATCACTGCAGGCATTTAGATGTTAATACTAGCTTTAAACTACTAGTAACCATAATATTTATATATTTATTTATTAAAGTGCTCATTGCCAAGTCACTATTTAATAATATAATCTATATATATATATATATATATATATATATATATATATATATATATATATATATATATATATATATATATATATATATATATACAAAAGAAAGTCGTATTAGTTACACTATTTATAACTCAAGTAGGGCTGAACTGATTTGGCTGAAAATTGGTGAGGAGGTAGCTTAAAACCAGGAGACGGACATAGGATACTTAAGTGCCCCGCCGAACCTGTCCGTATGTTCGCGATAATCTCAAAAACTACTGAAAGGATTTTCAATCTGTTTACATTTACCGACTGACATCCTTAGGAAGGTTTAGGTCGATAATCATTTGTTAAGGTTTTGTGTAAATTGTTTGATTTATGACAATAATTGTTGAAGGTGTCGGAAAAAATCGAGCCGTCTGGGGGACTTTTATCGAAAACGCTGCCTAACCTAACCTGTTGGAGATAAATAACAAAACAATGTATGGTGGGATTGTTTCTCTTTTATAGGTCCACCAAAATTCCGCGATGGCATAGATATGTCTATGTTTTAAGGATAGGTTAGGTACTATACCCATTCAAAGTTTAAAAAATGATCAGAAATAATGTGGTGTTCTCAGAAGCGATTTAGACGGATACAATTTAATTATCCTTAACTAGGAGATATCTTAAAATTAAAAAGTATGTGGGAAAATTTATTAAAAGTATATATTTTACTTTGTGCTATTACTATATTGCAGTAGATAGCAAAGTAAAGATTTTTTTGCCACAAACACTCTTCCACGCGGGCGAAGCTGCGGGCAAAAGCTAGTAAAATATAAAAATAAAATTTTCCACATACGGTTAATTTTTTTTAAAGAGTAAGTAATTAAATGGGCTATCTTGAATTTCACTTGGTCTCTACGACATATCATAACTTATTGCAAAGGAAATACTTGTCTTTTTTCATTTAGATAATGTTTTTGTGGTATAATATTTCATTTAAAGTAATTGTAACAACATTTAAACAGTGAATTTGTCATAAATGTCACCGTAAAATTGTAAATACCATTAGATTGTAATCATGTTGATGTGAAATAAACACAATTTACGCATTATTTTTCGTAATATTATAATATAAATTATAAAGAACTGAAACTCGTCAAATTGTAAAACGGAACGCAACTTGCGCGCACCGACATGCAAATTGGCTAGACCTAGGTTATGCCATACATAACTATACATAACCTATGTAGCTTTAGTGTCCCACTAAGGCAAGTCACATATTAAATGTTTCATCAAAATGCAAAATAGCGACGACACGTACCAAAGGAAAGAACTGAATTAACTGGCCGTTGGAAAACAGATAACTGGATTTGCATAACGCGCGGCCATCGCGTAACCTAATTTCGGTTACGGTTAATATAGTTCAACGGGTTTTTTCCCAACAAAATGCTTGAGTTTTAATCATTTTAAGTTTTTAGTGTCTGTGCATAGAATTTTGATGAAATATTCAAGTTTTTGTCGATTCTCACCAATTATTATTAAAAAAATATGAAAACACACGCTTAGGGGAGCGTTATGTCATTTGCCCGTATCTTCATGGTGCAGTGTGTTTGTCACAGAGTAAATAAAATTATGTGTTTGTCGCAAAGATTTCAAAACTAAAGATAGGCTATGACGTGCATTTGCCAGAACAAATCTTCATACAAGAAAAAGTTACGCCATCTTGGTTTTCACCATACCTCAAATGACAGCCATCTTGTTTTCACCGTACTTCAAATGTGAAAATGGCCACAAAAAGTCGGGTTATTTACGACAGTTTTTGCCTCAAAATGCCCCGTCTATAATATATACGTCTATGGTTTGTCGCCTTAGTCTTAAATCTAAAATGTTCATTATCATATTATAATAATTGTCCATTTTAATATCGAGAACGAACGATTATATAAAAAATGACGTAATTTCATTCTTAGACAATAATTAAAACACTTGTTTTTACGGGTTGAAAATTGTCTGTATAAAACACGATTACAATGTTTTCGTATTGGGAAACACAATTAAGTAATTTGACATCATTTAAGGATGTCAAATTCAGAAGGCCAGGTTTCTATAAAAAGCGCGCCTGTCCCACACACATGCTAATTGCAGATTGCAGATCCTGAATATGTCAGATCGATCTGACACTTTCATAAAATTTTTACTGAATTTGACATCTTTAGAGTTTAGAGGATGTCAAATTCAGTAGTGTGTCCCAGGCTTATTGTTCTTATAATTATTGGTAGAAAATTTACCTTATATTACCTTTATAATTATTTTTACAGTTCAAATTTACCTTCTAGCGATGAGTATCATAAATCAAGGTAGAGCCGTTTCATTCACGTTTACTTTTATATTTAAATACGAACTACATATAAACAAAAATCTGCAGCTCCAACTTTTGTTTACATCGTGCCTAGTATTCAGACGTCAGAGCATTTACCAGTAAAAGGTCCGCTTGTCCCCGGAGAGCTCTTTCATCGACCTCCGACATGTGTATGAGTGCCTTGTGCCATTCAGCCATGATTTTATGTGACGACCTGAGTTTTTATGGCGTTTTTGGGATATTAAGTTTATTTACTTTTTTATATGTACTTTAGGAGCAATAATATATGTAAGAATTTTAAGCCATTTTACACAATTTATTGAAAGAGCTTTAAATGTGTTTTTATGTATACCCAAGAATCAATAGATAATATTTTATCACACCCAATTGTTAAGCTTAAGTTCTTGAATAAAAATTGGCGGTAGGTAAAGTGTTCGCGCGTACCATACGAGCGCGCACAACCGCGCACTTGCGTCCCACTCACACCCACGAGAACGTTAGCGGCGGGGCCCGACGCGAACCACTACCACAGAATAAAAAATTTAATATTATTATATACTTACGTACAGAGAAACAGCTTTCATAAAACGATCCACATTTTTCCACACAATCGTGGACACACCGTATGCTTGCAGTGGTGAAATCAAATTGAAAGCTAACTATGTAGCTTTTTATCTGTTCCTCTTTCTTTGATCTGTACCACTACGCCTACAACCCTACTCGTGGATGCTCATAATTTAATTTAACTTCTTGCTTCTTATAAAAAAAATATTTTATATATCAAATAACGACTTCATTTTGAATCCACGTTTAAAAATACACGAAATGTCAAAAATTAAAAAAAGGCGATTTATAAGTAGAACGTTCATTCGTAGCTCGGTGAGGGGTGTGCGTCGCGACACCTGAGCAAAGATACTTTTGTCCTAGCTCACTTCAGATCGCATATAGATAGCCTCGTTTATCCCAGATTTTACCCGTCTGAATCCGAATGAAGTGCACGCTGGGGGACTCCTTAGACCACTAGGTACGTTTAATGATAGCTACAGATGGTTTCTTGTAACTTTTAGTGTATACTTATTACACAAATACGTGTCAAAATATTTGGCTTACAGAGCCAACTGAGGGTCAATTCTGCTAAATAAAATCTGCAATAATACAATTACAATCATGTCCCGATACGCTAAAACTGCCAAACCGGTATTCTCGAGAACGTTAAACCAATGTGAAACTCGTTCCGATCGGTCCAAACTTCATAAAATCAGTTTATGATAACAAATCGCTTCACTTTTCAAAGTAAAATGAAAGTCTAATTTTAACACGAGAATTGAAGTTCAGGTCTGAAATCTGAATGATGTTGAAGCTTGATATTGACCGCAAAGGTAAGCTTATATCATTTCCCTCGACATAGTCATGGTTCAGGAGGAAATAGGAGTAGTTCAGGTTTAGGCATAATTTAGTTCCATTCGCATTTATAACATTAGTGAGGAATTTGAAAGACTTGATGAAAGTCAAACTTATTTTTTATAACAACCCGACTACGTTAATTATAATAAATCCTATATAACCCGGGCTGTTATTCCAAATTTATTGACATCTGACTCATTAAAATCGGATCATTAGTTTAGGCGCCACGGTGGAAAAAACATACATACATAAGTCTGCAAAAATCATTATCATTCCCATTGGCTTCGCCGTAGTCAGCTAAAAAATGAGTAAAAAATTTTAAATAGGAGTAGCTCTTAGCCGAACTAGTATTTTTATTATAGGTATATGGTCCGTTTACGTAATTAGTTTCCTATGAAAACACTACACAGAGTTTCTAAACAAAAAAACAACGGAACAGACACAGCGAAAAGATGCGCATTTCAAAACAAAATCCAATGACATGTCTGCTTCTAAAATAAGCCAGAACATAATCAAGGCGAATAGAACAAAGAATATGCCCGTACAAAGTAGTCAAAAGACCGTACAATACAGTCGCTGACAAACCCAGTGTATCACTTTTGAATCTTATCGCCATAGTAATAAGGTCAAAGCGTGGTACACCGGGTTTGTCGGCAACTGTACCTACATGAAGCATAATGGGGAAATATAGAGAGAGCTAATTAGCTTCCTTGTTACTGTCTCTCAGCCTCTCTTTATATCCTTTTTATAAGTAGTTAAGTGCTCGCATATTTTATACGTTCGTCATTATATTCCGTAATAATTTCGAGTCGAATCCGTATTAATTACACATTTGACGACCTCTGTGGCTCATGTATTAAAAATTTGTATATTATAATAAATATGTTAAATATAGTAAATTATGTATAGTTGTGCGGTGTAACACAAGTTCTGCGGATACTTAGCGCGGGGCCTGATTGACGTGGTGTGAAGCATATCATAATAAACAGAAATTCTACCGTTTATTAAAAAAAAACAAAAACCCAACTGTGTCAAATAATTAAGATGTACCCAGTGTAAAAAAAATCAAGAAAGATGTATACGATGTATGTATCGTTACGCTGCGAACACAATACGTATTTATTGTAGTTAAACCCACGTTACGTCCGGTAGGAGTAATAGTGTTATGTGGTTAAACCTAAGTTAAACAAACTGTCTATGATCTATGGATGCAGAATGCTGTTGTAGAAACTTTTTATTTATTTATTTATATATGGCATCGGCTTATAACCATTCGCCAGTGTCAAGTTAAAAAGGCGGGAAATAGAACTTTCGTTTCAATTTTCAACACCGTATTCCTAAATCGTCAAGTCTAAAGTCTAGTCAAAGTCCAAATAAATAGTCAGTGCAGACCATGAGTCATGTCAGTCGATTCAGTAAAGTAGTAGAAGCTTTACTGAAAGTTCCTAGGGAGTGTTGGAGGTAAACTCAAAATAGTACGTTTTTAGAAGATGTACCACTTGCCCACACTTGTGCACGTTAAAGAATATTTAATGGTTAATATTCTACCAATATTACACATTAAGAACCGAAATAACACAATTTTATAAAATAAATGCAAAATCCACAACGTCACCCATTGAATTCCCCGGCAAAACATCTTGTAGAAACGTTATACGGGATGTATAACAACAGAGTAAAAATATATATCGTGTTAAAACGTTTCTACGATAGACGATTTTACAAGAAATAATTTCAAACTCGTAAGTAATTCTCGACAGCACTTTTTAAATCAGGAATCGCAACCATTAATAAATGTTTTAAAATTTTAAGCATTATGTACAAAATCGTTAAAAGGCGTAGGCGACGTAGCGCGGCAGTTACTCAATTTCTCGCCATTTTAATAAAACATTCGCGCGCTCGTGTTACAGCTCAAATAACTCGGACATTTCCACGCAATTAAAGACATAAAAAAATCTTCCATTTTCACGCTTAATTTAAAATGTTTGATTTGTTATAATGGCATTTTGGGTTTGTAATTTAAGTTATTCAACATTTTATTTGCAAAGGGAAATTATGAAAAGAGTTTGCTAATTATTATATTTTTTATCAAAATATTTTTACTAGGTACTTACGTAGGTAAATAGTTTGTGGGCGATGAGCCATCCTCAACGCTGGATTTGCAACTGGACCAGCCTGCAAATCCAGCAGCCAGTCAATAGTGTCAATTAGCCGTCAATAGTGACGACCCTGCGGAAACCGTACAGTCCAGTAGTTTGGAGCCTAATATATTATATACAAAGAAACAAATATTACCTCCTCATATTTTATAATATTAGTAATATTGAAACATATACCTGTCTTTGTTACTTATCGGTCCGTTAACCGAAATCATGTCGCGTAATGTGAAACGCTCTTAGGCTCATCTCAAAATTGAACTTATATTTTTATACATAAAAGAAGATACACATTTCATTGCAAGAGCGTCGTCGCGCTATGAAGCACACCGCAGCTCGAAATTAGAACTATTAAAAATGCCACTTACTCCCCTTAATTTTGGAACTATTGACAGGCTGCTGGATTTGTAGGTGACCGTGAAAATGGTGCTACGCGACGCTACGTGACACGGCGCTATATTTTGACTGTCAATCAAAATTATAAATTTTTTAATTGACAAATGCTATTTAGCATATAAATGAATTCATTAATGACAGGGGAATTTCTTTTAATTTTTGACTAAATGTTAATAAATTTAATTATTTTTTGTTTAATAAGTAGGTAGTTATAATAGATATTGACATTTAATTTCATATACACAATTTAAAGTGATTTTTAATTCAAGTTTATTTAATTTAAAGGATTATTGTGATGATTTTTTTTTTTATTCAATCTATTGCAATTTTATTTAAGATAGGTATTATAAAACTAAAGATGAATTAAGTGTAATGTAGCATAACGACGGTCCCTACGTATGCTGAGTCAACTAACATTTTGTGAGAAACTGCACTTCTTTGTATATTCGTAATATTCCATTAAAAATCTACCTGTGTAAAAAAAATACACCAATAAATAACGGAAATAAATTGGCGTATACTAAACCAAGTACACCATTTATTTATTTTGCACTTAGTATACTGAGTCAACAAGGGCGTACCCAGGATTTCAGCCAGGGGAGGGCAGCTCATACCTGTTTCGAGAAGATGGTCGGTCTGGTATATTGAAAATTGGAAAATTGACGTTTATTTTATCTTCTAGGAAAGGGGAGGGGGGGGGGGGGCAGCTGCTCCTAATTAATAAAAAAAACTTGAGAGATGTCAAGGGACACCCGGGTGGAACGAAGTTCCTTTCGATTAATTAGTGAAGGAATTGTAATATATATATATATATATATATATATATATTTTATTATTAACAAACATAATTTACTTAATATAAACTTAATCAGTAGGCTCAATTTTAGTAATAATTGGCTTGTGGTAAAAAATTGAACGTAATTTAAAATTTATTCCACGCCGCACGACTTACTACTATAGCAAAAAGTGTCGTTACAACTTTTGGTCTTAATTTTTTCCGTCTAGCCCCCTTTCGCAACGCGCGATAAGGAACATCGTTCCAATAATTACTATAAATTAAATTTGTTGCTGTTGCGGCTTGCGACCGACAGAATCACTTCGATTCTTTTTCAGTATGTACTATGAGAATATTAATAATATTATGTATGTTTAATGTTTGTATTCAGATATTTTAAATAAAATTATGAAAATTACACTCAAGATGAGTTATAAATATTAAAGGAAATTGATTTGGAAGTTACTGATATTTTGTTACAAAATCTCCCATCCAATTCTTCTATTTTTCCGAGTGATATTTCCAAATTTACATCAATTTCTAACGATAAATATCTTGCAGAAAATGTAGGTCAGAATTTGCGACCTACCTTTCATCGCCTTCACCAGACAATATCTTGATGGGTCTCTTTCATATCCCAAAACGCATAAATTATATAATAAAGAATGGCTAGAGCTTAATAATTATTCGAATAGAGTAACAGGAACATTTGTTTCCACGAACCCAAAAAAGATTTGTCTAAAGAATGTCACGTTTTTTAGGAATGTCCGTAATATATAAGGAACCCTTATAGTTTCGCTCTGTCCGTCCGTCTGTATGTCTGTCTGTCTGTATGTCTGTCTGTCTGTTATGTCAAATATAAAACCAAATTTTTAAGTACATAATTATTTATTTAATCTACATAATACTTTATTTATAGATCTATATAGGTACCTAAAATACAAATCTACTTTTTTAATATTTGTCAGCTCTATTGTATTAGCACAGATTTCTATTTACAGTACATTATGATTTTTGTGCAGTGTTCCAACTCTCAATAATACTTCATCCCAAACTTAAATAAACTGACTTATACAAATAATAAAAAATTTATGTTCTGTAATATTATTCTGTCCTTTGTACGTTAAAATATACTTCCAAAAGTTTATTTTCTACAGGTTGACTTTTCAAATCGCTTGTCGATGAAGTATCGATCAATAGCTTAATTCAATTAAAAACAAGAAACCTCTAAATGTAATATAAAATAATGTTTCAATGTAAAATCTTATAGTGTATGTCCTAAACTATTAAATAAACATTTTTTTAATTTGATTTAAAAATAACCTTAAAAATCCTCATTTTCAATCCTCAAAGGATTATTTCTCTAATTTTAGGGAGTAACCCCTAAGTTGGCAACCAAATATATTATTAGCGTGTTACCCGAACACACGAGTCACGCTTAAGATTACCTGAAGAAGAGAGTATGTTTAATATGAAAGATTTATATTAAATAAGTAATAATTAAAAATAAAATAAAAACTCGATTAAAAAAAAATCATATCTGCAACGCACTTAAAAGACCGAAACAAGATTGAGCTGAAAGCATAAGTGAAATAATTGACATTATGTTTGACTTTGGTAGCAGGCGAGACCAATTTGCAAATTATAAATCTTACAAAAATAAATGAGTCCGTCCACTCTAGCCTAGTTTTTTTTTGTAGTCGCGTTTTTTTATTTATTTTTATTATTTATTTTATTTTACACTTTTTAGTTTATCCAACATACACTTGGTCGATATAAATGCATTGATTACAAATTTATTCCAATCATTAAATTAAAATGGTTGTAATTATTCCTGATTAAATTTAAATACATGGTATGGTATATGTATAGTTTCAAAATCGCATTTTAATTTCCTTTATTTTGATACAATACTCGATAGGTATAGGATATTGAACTACTTACAATTTGTCGCCAAAATCCGCCTTGTTGTATTTTTTCTTTAAATTAGCTATCTATACACATTTGGGTTTAACTGTCGAAATACATTCAGCCGTTGGGAAGATACGTGGGAATAAGCAATATACGCACGAAAACTTATCCTAGTCGGGTAATTAGTCATTAACGAGTAATTATTGTATGAGTCGCACACGGTCTGGCCAAAAGTATTGTGAATATTCAAGTTATAATAATAGACTAATTATATATATTAAGATTAATTATATATATATATATATATATATATATATATATATATATATATATATATATATATATATATATATATATATATATATATATATATATATATATATATATATATATATAATTTTAATATGTAAATATTTGTAATGTGCTTGCCGAGACCTTTCTTTTGATACCAAACACATGATGATTATCTTGGTTTAATTTTTTTAGATGTTAGAATTTGAGGTCTCATTTTAAAAATACAATATTTTGAAAATAAATTATATAGCCTATGTTACCCATGGCGTCATTGACACCTTATTTATTAAAATCGGACCAGTAGTTTAGACGCTACGAGGAAACAAACATACATACATACTTTATATTTTGGCTTCGCCGTAGTCGGGTAAAAAGAAATAACATGTACAGGTGTACAGATAGTTCACGTGGCAGAAGTGGAACATCATTCATTATTTAAAATCCAAAAATACTCTCATCGTGCCTGAAGAACAATAATTTCTAAAAATAAAAAATATTTATTTTACTTCAGAAATTACAAAAGAAAAAGAAATAAAAAGAATAGAAATATTTCGTCTGACCGAGATTCGAACCCGAGATCAATTGGTTAACAACGCAAAATCCAAGCACCTGCGTACTAATTACGTTACGCGTATCTGACATTAGTATTTGAAATTACTCGTATCTTATTTGTATAACACGACGAATAATACCCCGTAATACCCCGTATACGAAGTAGTTAACAACGCAAAATCCAAGCACCTGCGTACTAACTACGTTACGCGTATCTGACATTAGTATTTGAAATTACTCGTATCTTATTTGTATAACACGACGAATAATACCCCGTAATACCCCGTATACGAAGTAGGTAATACCCCGTCTATATATAGAAGTTTCGCTTTAAAAATATTATATACCCACATATTATATAAAATAGTTGAATGTAAAACACAATTGACAATTTAAATAGTCTTTTAATAGTGATTATTTAATAATAACATAACGATAGTTTAACTTTGGAATTTATTGGTAGGTACATAATATTCAAACTGCAGTAAAAATAGTATATTATTTTTATCACAAACACTATGAAAAAAACTCAGAGAGAACAGCAACAATTGAGTAATAACGGGTGTCCCAATAAGAGTGCCCGATTTAAATTTGGCGCCATTTTTTTCTGAGCGAGTGGCAGCTCTGAAACTTGACAGCTGTCATCTATGATTGTTCCGATTATTAAATATGGAGCGTTACACATTACAAAAATGGGGAAAGCTACGCTGAAACCGCTTGCAAACTTCGCGTAATTTTCGGTCGTAAAAGTGCACCAAATGTGTCAACAATTCGAAGAGTGATCAATAAATTTGAGGAAACTGGGTCGATTATGGAAGGCAAGTCTCCTGTGCGTCGACGTACCGGTCGGTCTCTCGAAAACATCGCTGCTGTAAACGAGAGTATCGCCGAAAACCCTGGAACATAAATTCGGCATGATAACAGAGTTCTTGTGGCCCCAATTGGAAGGACTGGACCTGGACGACATGTGGTACCAACAGGATGGCGCGACCTGCCACACCGCCCATGAAACAATTCATTTATTGGAGGAAAAATTTCCGGACTGAATAATCTCCCGAAATTCCGATGTCAACTGGCCACCTTGCGATTGATCTTGCGATTTAACGCCTTGCGACTTTTTCCTATAGGGTTTTGTTAAATCTAAGGTCTATGCGAATAAACCACGAACAATTCCCGAGCTAAAGGCCGAGATCCAACGCGTCATCGGTGAGATAGAGCCGTCACTCTGAAAAATTCATCGAAAATTTCATGAAAAGAGCAAGGGTCTGCCGCCAGAGCCGTGGGGGCCATATGCAGGATATTTTATTCCATACTTAACGGAACATGTGTACTTTATAACGCAATAAAAATATCAATCTCGCTCAAAAAAATAAGAGTTTTTTCTTAAAATTAAATCGGTCACTCTTATTGGGACACCTTTATTATAACATCAATATCTCCTAGTATCTGTTCCCTGATATTAATTAAGGAGTCATATTGTGACGACAGTCCGGTGTTTTGAGACTGACAGACGACGACCCCTTAATTAAAATCTGAAAGGGCCATTAAACTCGAAAATGCGAAATTAATTATGAAAGCGATGTAAATCATAATTTAAACTGTGTAATCAAAACTGTTTAAATAACAGTGATGTCACCAATATCCAAGTATCTGTAATCATAATCATAATCTGTAATCATAATCATAATTTGCATAGAATGTAGGTAACAAAAGTTCCTATATATTTAAATACAGTGTCACAACATTCTGTTTTAAGTAGCGTGCAAAGGTCCTTTTAACAATATTTTTAAAAACAAACTGAAATATGGAACCAATATTATACTAATAACATTTAAACCATTTCATCGCATAGGTACATATATCGTACAACCCAGTTGTCCAATTTTCGAACATTACGTAATATAAGACTATAAATATACAGGGTGACCTGAAATTCGATACATTCCTTTGAAAGACAGAAAGTAGACCTCATTTACAGTAATATTTTTCATGGCATCCCCTATCCGAAAGTTGATATTTACAAAGTTATTGAAATTTCAAAATTTTTTTCTTTATTTTCGACTTTTTGACTTTGACATGACGTATTTTTAAAAATGTTTGTCTTTTTAGTGATTTTTTTATGTATTTTAACCGTCAATGAGTCAAATATTATTTTTAAGGAATAAATAGGGACAAACTAAGCGAGAATTTTTCATTATGAGACATGAAACAGAATTTTCTTTTAAGAAAAATGCACATTTTTCTTAAAAACAGGTGATTTTCTTAAAAAAATGTATGATACAATGCGTACAAATATTCTAAATAACTTCCTTATCTCATTAGCTTTCTAAAAAGGTGCAAATATCTACATAAAAATATGACGTTGTAGTAAACATATTAGAAGTAAAATGAAATAATGTCTAAATCGATTTATTTGCGATAGGGTTAAAATAAAAGGAAAAACTTGAATTTAATTACGTTTATTGTGTTTAAAAAACATCAATGTTTAATTAAATTTAATAATAAATATTCTACTTTAGGTCTTGTTCAAAATGTGAACCTCTGTTTCTGATACAGGCCCGTAGTCTTCTCCGTACCTCTGTTTCGATTATTCTGGTAGTAAGACTAGTTTTGATTTCTTCTGCTGCATTTCTTATGCGGCTTCTGAGATCCTCTACAGTAGTTATGGGTGTAGTATACACCAAAGCCTTCATATGACCCCAAAGATAAAAATCACACGGGGTCAAATCGGGACACCGTGCTGGCCAAGGAATTGGCCCGCCTCGACCTATCCAGCGATGTGGGTAAGTTTGGTCTAGCCACTAGCGTACGCCGAGGCGGAAGTGGGCCGGGCAACCATCATGCTGGAAAATCACATTACGACGAGTTGCTATTGGCACATCTTCCATTAAACCAGTAATCTCCTCTCTTAGGAAATGTTCGTACATTTCACCATTTAAATTTTGAGGCAAAAAATGAGGTCCAACTAAATTATTATTAAATATACCCATCCAGACATTTAGACTGAATCTGGTTTGATGGGCCCTTTCTTTTTTCATCCTGGGGTTTTCTCCTTTTGGTGCCCAGTAATGTGTGTTGTGGAAATTTTTTATCCCGTCACGGTCAAATTTCGATTCATCCGTCCACAATATTCTTGAGAAGAAATTGCGATCCTCCATGTCTGCATTTATCATAAAACGGCAGAATTCCATTCTTCTAACCGGGTCTCCCTCTTCCAACGCTTGGACAGGTGTGTCGTGAAATGGATGTAGACGCGCTGTGTGTACTGTAAACCACACCTTCCATTGACTCAATCCAAGTCTTCTAGCTGCCGCTCTTGTAGAAATAGAAGGATCATTTTGAAAAAGTGTTAAAATTTCTTCTTCTTCTTCTGGAGCATACAAACGAGGTCTGCCTGAATCGCCACGTCTTCTATCAACACGGCCGCTTTCCCGAATTCGTCGAAATGTTGTTGAAAACACTCTAACGTTTGGCACTCGTCGATTCGGAAAACGTTCAACGTATGTTCTTCGTGCAGCAGCAGCATTACCATTACAAAGTCCGTAACAAAACAAGATGTCAGCGTATTCATCGTACTCAAAAGCAGCCATCGCGATACAAAAAAATCACAAGTAGAAGTAAGGGTGTAGTTTAAAGCAACAATACGTCCGTACACGGCAATAGTTGACTTAAAACTAATATTAGCTACTAAATTTGCTCTCTAAGCCAGTCGGTAACTCATTGACACAGGGCCGCGACGACAGTAGCCGAAACATCCCGAAGTTTGAACAAAGGAAACAATTGAAAAAAAAGGTCGCCTCAGGTAGAGTAATTGTTGAGATAACGTTACCTGATGATTGTTTTGTCTTTGTTTATTACATGTTCATATTTTTATGTACATATTTGTACCTAGTCATGTTGGGCTCTGGCCACCCAAAGCTTAGAATTATAACTTAGATAAGCACTTTAAGGATCCCAGAGGTATCCATTACGAGGGATCGTCAGAATAAGTTGGTAGGTCTTCGGGGCATTCGTTCAGAGCATACAACTCTGCTCAGACGTGTCATAGTTAAGTCTTAATTGTAATTAACTTTAAGTTTAACTTTAATAAATTTTTATTATTTTTTAAAAAAGTATTTACCGCTCCCCAAAGTTTGACTGGCGCAGCCGGAGCGGATTTTTCCGTAAAAAGTACGACCTTCAAAATTAGGACGGCATAAGGAAAATCCGGAACCATCAAATAAATTTTGTCAAAGTGAGCAGCGGGAACCGAAAGCGATGATTGCAGCGGCGGGTTGGTGAGTACAACTTTTCACCTTCCTTTCCTTTCGTTATTTTCGGAATCGAACCTTGTCCGTATAACGTTATCTGGTTTTCAATTTTAGATTTTAAGTGATATAAAAACGTAATTAAATAAATAAAATTAAATGAATTAATGTGAAGTAATAAATATACGAGTAATATATAA
This sequence comes from Phengaris alcon alcon, assembly GCA_037179445.1. Taxonomy (NCBI): domain Eukaryota; kingdom Metazoa; phylum Arthropoda; class Insecta; order Lepidoptera; family Lycaenidae; genus Phengaris; species Phengaris alcon. Next base: position 260,870 of record JAYRCH010000518.1, read on the forward strand.
TTGTGTTAAATAGTGAGAAATAATTTCCAATTTAAATAATAAATTAACATTGAATTAAAATTATTCCTTGTTAAATTAAATGTTATGCAAAGATTAGTTATAGTTACTTAATTGAATAATTATATTTTTAATTAAATTGAGCCACTATATATCGTCACGTTTTATAAATAATTTTTGTGTTATGTTAAGAAATTTTATATTTTAATATTGTGTGGATTTTGTGTGTTAAAAATCGTTCTCGTATTTTCTTTTTACATTTTAATGTTTTAAATTTCTTTTTACTACAATGGAGCAAATTACTTTAATTCCTGGCGAATTTCTAAAATTAATTCCTCTCTTCAATGGTGATAAACGTCACCTTAATCTTTATTTAAGAAAATGCGAATACGTTATAGATAAGTTTAAGGGCGGCGAGGCTCAGAATCTATACTTAATGCAATGTATTATGAGTCGCCTGATAGATAGTGCAGCTGCACTGATTAGCGAGCGCGAGGATATAGTTACATGGTCTCAGTATAAAGAAATCTTAATACAACATTTTGGTGATCCTAGGAACGAAGAGTGCATTGCTATAGAGTTAGAAAATTTGAAAATTAAACAAGGGGAAAGTTTTCTTGATTTTTGCAATAGAATTCAAGCCGTTCGTTCAATATTAATATCCAAGGTAAATCAAATTACGAATGCTGAAATTAAGCAGAGTAAAATCATTATATACAACCATACCGCATTAAATGTATTTCTTTATAATTTACCCGAGTACATGGTGAGAATAGTTCGTTTAAAGTGTCCGGATACATTAGAAAGGGCATTAAGCATAGTTTTAGAGGAAGTTAATTTTAACGAGCAGTACAGTGCGAAAAATAAATTATACGCTAGTACAAAACCGCAGTTACAAAATTCTAATTTTAAAAATTATAATGCAGTTAATTTTCCTTTTAATCAAAATAAGTCGCAACAGCAGATTCCTAAATTTAATTTTGGTATACCCCAGAATAATTTTAATAAGCCACAATTTAATAGCTTTGGGGCTCAGCCTGGCCCATCCCAATTTGGATATAGGCCTAGTTTTAATACGAACAACCAATTTGGATATAAGCCGAATTTAAGCAACTTTAATAAGGGCGGTTCGTTCCCTACGCCCAAAATGACACCACAGCAGTTTGGTCAAAGACCACCACAACCGTTTGGCTTTAGACCACAGCAGCAATTTGGTTTTAGACCACAGCAGCCATTTGGCTATAGGCCTCAAATGAATTATGGTTTTAAATCTGCAATAAAGCCTCAGGATACAGATGTGTCAATGAGGACAGCACCTTTTAATAAGCCTCATCAATTAAATGAAATTCATTTTAGCGAAGACCAGAATATTGATCCTTATTTTAATAGTGAGATAAATAACTATGATCCTAACATATGCAATGAAAATTATGACTTAAATTACGATCAGAATTTTACAGATTATGTTAGTGAAGAAATTACAGAATCAAATCATGAAAATTTTAATGAAACCCAAAACAATCATGTTAGTGTAGAAAATTTTCACATAGTAGCCTCAAGTTGCCTACAGAAAAAATAGAAATAAACTGTGACCCTAATTTAAAATTACCATATATTTTTATCCCGGAAATTAAAGCAAAATTTATGATTGACACAGGAAGCACAAAATCTTTCATTAAACCGGAATTAGCATATCACTATTTTGAACCGTATATACTTAATGAACCATTTGAAGTAGTTAGCACACATGCATCCAGTAAGCATAATGAAGTCATAGAAATACCACCGTTACCCACACTTAAATCTAATACATTTCAAAAATTTTACGTTTATAATGTTGATTCTAGATATGATGGGTTAATAGGCAATGACCTGTTAAAACAATTAGAGGCAGTCATAGATCTAAGAAATAAAATACTTAAAATTAAAAACGCACAAATTCCCATTATATATAATGACTCACAATATAAAATACAGTTACCACCACGTTCAGAACTAAGGGTATCTTTACCTACCACTCAATATTCAGGAGATGCTATTATTAATTTTACAGAATTTTGTGAAGGTGTACGCATGCCAAGTGCAATAGTTAAATGCATAAATGGTTACGCTAAAACAGTTATTCAAAATTTATGCGATGAAGAAATGACTTTAACAATAAAATCTCCTTTTGTAGTAACTAAATACGAAGGTACTAATTGTGAGGTTAATAAAATAAATACTACAAGTGAATTAAATAGTAACATAGAAATAGATAAACTATTAGAACAAAATTTAAATAAATTAAGATTAGAACATATGAATAAAGAGGAAAAAGAGAAAATTTATGAGTTGTGTAAGGAATACAAAGATATATTTTATTGCGATAGTTTACCACTTACCTTTACTAATGATATTAAGCATTTTATAAGAACCAAAAACGAAGACCCTATATATGTTAAGCCTTATAGGCATGGTTTTGCACAATCTGAAGAAATAGAAAGGCAGGTAGAAAAACTTTTACATGACAATGTTATTCAGGAATCCTTTTCTCCATGGAGCGCACCTGTCCATTTGGTCCCAAAAAAAATGGACGCATCAGGTGAGCCTAAATATAGAATGGTTATCGACTATAGACGCCTCAATGAGATCACCATAGACGACAAATACCCTTTACCACATATAACGGATTTATTTGACAAATTAGGCAAGAGCACTTATTTTTCAACTCTGGATTTAGCAAGTGGCTATCACCAAATAGAGATTAATGAAAATGACCGTCAAAAAACTGCATTTAGTACCCAATCAGGACATTACGAATTTAGTAGGATGCCGTTTGGCTTAAAAACTGCCCCGGCAACGTTTCAACGCACTATGAATAACGTCCTGAGAGGACTTCAGGGCATTCATTGTATGGTATATATCGATGACATAATAATTTATTCAAAAAGTTTAGCAGAGCATATAGATGGTTTAAAAAAGGTTTTTGATAGATTGCGGGCCACAAATTTTAAAGTTCAATTAGATAAATCCGAGTTTTTAAGGAAGGAAGTACTGTACTTAGGTCATACCATCACAAAGGATGGACTTAAGCCAAATAATGATAAAATTAAAGCCGTATTAAATTATCCTATTCCTAAAACAGTTACCGAAATCAAAAGTTTCCTTGGCTTGATCGGTTATTATAGGAGGTTCATCAAAGACTTTTCAAAGGTTACTGAACCCTTAACATCATGCTTAAAAAAACGTAATAAAATTGAAATTAACGAAAATTATATACAAGCGTTCCAAAAATGTAAAGAACTTTTAGTAAATGCACCCATTTTACAATATCCGGATTACGAAAAGCCTTTCATATTAACAACTGATGCATCTGGCGTTGCTTTAGGAGCAGTGTTGTCACAAGGCCCTCTTGGTAGCGATCATCCAGTTGCATATGCTAGTAGAACCCTCAGTGATACAGAAAAGAGATACAGTACAATAGAACGCGAGTTGTTAGCCATTGTGTGGGCTGTCAAACACTTTAGGCCTTATATTTTCGGAAGGAAATTTACAATATACACCGACCATCGTCCATTGGCATGGTTATACTCTATAAAGGAACCCAATAGTAAACTGACTAGATGGCGGCTTAGACTACAAGAATATGATTTTGAGGTAATATACAAAAAGGGAAAACAAAATACTAATGCAGATGCATTATCACGAATTCAATTAAACGCTTTAGGCTCTGATTCTGATGATAGCTACGTTTCAATGAAAGTTAATGTAAATGATAAAGATAAAAAGAATTCGAAATTGCAGAAATATCTTGATGAAGTTACAGGTGATATAGCAAAAATAGCAAGGAAAAAGGAGAGTGAAAATGATGAAATTATATCAATTGGTTCCGATAGCGATAGCAAAACCCTAACTATCTCTGATACATCTAAAACTATTTCAGTTAGCCCTAGGAAATTAGATCAATTAGAACAGTACCCCATACCATCCATATCCAGTCATACAGATACTATACATTCTGATATAGAGATGGATAGTGCTGGAATACCAATTTTAAAGGAAGCAATAGATACAAAACCAAACCAAATTTTAGTCTTCTCGTGGTTTAAAAATGAATTAAACGTTAAAAACTTATCTACCCCTAAACGCAAAATATTGGAAGTATTTTTACCCCTTCAAAATACCGAATTAGTTAAAGATTTTCTAAAAGAATATATCCGTCCGAAAATTAAATACTTTATCTACTTTGAAAATATGGAACATAGGGCAGATTTTGCCAATACCGTAATTAAATTATTTAAAAAGGATACAATTAATCTGATAGAGTGTACAGAAAGAGTAATTTTTATAGATGATGAAAATGAGCAAAAGGCTATAATAAAGAAATATCATGAAGGCAAGACGTGCCATCGTGGTATCAAAGAAACTACAGTTAGGATAAAGCGCAACTATTTTTGGGATAATTTACAAGAAACCGTAACAGCTGTATTAAATGCTTGTGAACTTTGTAAGAAGATGAAGTACGATAGGAAACCACTTAAACCCTTAATACAGCTAACTCAAACACAAGAGGCACCTTTTCAAGAAATTTTTATAGATTTATTCAGTATTGAAGGAAAATATTACCTTACTATCATAGATGCTTTTAGTAAACTAGGGCAAGCAATTGAAATTAGTAATCGCTCCACACCCGAGGTAGTGCGTGCTTTAATTAAATATTTTTCATTTTATGGCATACCAAAAAAAATTTTAAGTGACCCAGGTACCGAATTTAACAATACATTAATGCGAGAATTAACCGACATGTACAAAATAGAGCTTCACATTTCTACACCAAATAATCCAAACTCCACAGGAGTGATAGAAAGGTTCCATTCCACTTTAATAGAAATATATAGATTGGCTAAGTATGAGCAAAAATTTACAGATGCTGCTTCTGTTATGACATACGCTATAATGGCTTACAATAATACAATCCATAGTGTTACTAAGCACACACCATTCGAAGTAGTTTTTGGGCACACTGATTCCAATAGCACATTTGACGTAGATTTTAATAAATACTATATGCAACAATTACTCACAGATCATGCAAAAAGAACAAAATATTTGTATCAATATATTTCAAGTAAATTATTAGACTCTAAGGAAAAAGAAAGATCAAAAAAAGGCGGTGAAAAGGAAATCGAATTTGAGACAGGAGATTCTATTTATGCCAAAGCAGTAAATACTAGGAAGAGTAAGGATAAGCCGTTATATCAAAAAGCAAAAGTTAGTGGTGCAATAGAAAGAAACGTAGTTCCAATTCAAGTAGGAAATAGAAACACAAAAGTTCCTATTAAAAATATAAAACGGCCTCCACAGGTGGTGCGTCGTAGTCCTGGCGATGATGCAGGAAAACCAGGCTCTTCAGGTTACGAAAATAGAAGAAAATTCGGGGCTTCTACCACTTAAAATAGGGAATGCATACATGCAAACAGATAAGTGGGTTATTATTAAGATATTAGACTTAGAAAGAATAGCAGATAATCTAGTATATTATATAAATAGTTACAACGAATTCAGTATGTTAATAAATACAAGTAAGCCGTATCCTAATGAATTTAGTAATATAAAAGATCAAGTAGAGTATATTCGTGATTCGACAATAAATAAGATTAAGCAAATTTTTCCTTTACAAAAATTCAAACGCGGACTTTTAAATCCCCTTGGATCCGTCGTTAAATCGATTACTGGCAATTTAGACCATGAAGATGCACTTCGTTATGACAGTCTTATTGAAAATTTATATAAAAAACAAAGTTCTATACAAAATAAGATCACCTTCATTACCAAAATTATTGAGCACCATGTTAATAGCACTGAGGTACTGTATAATAATTCTTTAATTTTTAATGAGCGTCTTAAGAGGATAGAAAGAATGTTAAAAGAAATTAATACTAAAGAAAATAATTCAATTTATTCTACTTATGTTTTAGGTATGTATACTACTTTTATAAACAGTTTTCGCATTTTATATGTTACTATTAATGAAATAGAAACCGCTCTAGCATTAAGTAAGGTTGATGTATTGCATCAATGTATAATTAATTCCACAGAATTATTTCAAATATTGTCACAAGTCGAAAAAGTTCATAATTTAGTTTATTCTGTATCCATGAATAATTTAGTTAAAATAGAAAGAACTATAACTGTTAAAGCTTTTATTAAAGGAAACCAGATCACGTTCATATTGGAGGTCCCGCTTATTAGTAATGATACTTACGATTTTTATAAAATGTTTTCTTTACCGATGTATGATGAGCAAAAAAATAAAACATATATCATTATTCCTGAATACCCTTTCCTTATGGTGAAAAGTTCAAAGTACATATCACTAATATCGCCTTGCCAGCAAATCTCGGAGAATGATCAGTACCTGTGTACCGAAAAGGAAATAGTCCCCTATGTCTCTACAACGTGTGAGGAGCAGATGATGGAGTATAGCAAGGATACGTCTCTTTGTATGCCAAGGGCCGTACAAATAGAAGACTTAAAGTTACAAAAACTTCCCTCGTCCCGATATATTATGTATTCCAGAAATAAGATTGTAATTTCCGAAAAGTGTGGAAACGAAATAAACAAGACGCCGGTAATTGGTACTTATATTATAAAAATAGAAACCGGATGCGAAATTATTATTGGGAAAATTCATCTGCGCAGCGAGCAACACGCCTTAAGAGAAATAAATTATCAGATAATGCCACAACTACATTTCCCTAAACCAAAGAATGAAATTTCTCAGAACCTGCCATTGGATATAAAAGGCGTTAACCTGGATGATCTGAAACACATGTCAACGATAATCAAATCGCAAAAGTTCAGTGATAGTGATGAAGTGCAAATAATAAAAGTCAATAGTGTCAGTGTTGCAACCCTTATATTGTATGTTATAATTTTGTGTTTCTGTGTATCCCTAGTGTTATATAAATTTAGAAATAAGTTAATTTTACTAAAAAATCGAAACCCTCAGAACTCAGGAAATTCGTCTGATGGTTTCGAACTTAAGGGGGGAGGAGTCATGTTGGGCTCTGGCCACCCAAAGCTTAGAATTATAACTTAGATAAGCACTTTAAGGATCCCAGAGGTATCCATTACGAGGGATCGTCAGAATAAGTTGGTAGGTCTTCGGGGCATTCGTTCAGAGCATACAACTCTGCTCAGACGTGTCATAGTTAAGTCTTAATTGTAATTAACTTTAAGTTTAACTTTAATAAATTTTTATTATTTTTTAAAAAAGTATTTACCGCTCCCCAAAGTTTGACTACCTTTTTTGGAAGCTTATGAGGTAAGAAAGTTATTTAAGGTATTTGTACGCATTGTATCATACATTTTTTTAAGAAAATCACCTGTTTTTAAGAAAAATTTGCATTTTTCTTAAAAGAAAATTCTGCTTCATGTCTCATAATGAAAAATTCTCGCTTAGTTTGTCCCTATTTATTCCTTCAAAATAATATTTGACTCATTGACGGTTAAAATACATAAAAAAATCACGAAAAAGACAAACATTTTTAAAAATACGTCATGTCAAAGTCAAAAAGTCGAAAATAAAGAATTTTTTTTTGAAATTTCAATAACTTTGTAAATATCAACTTTCGGATAGGGGATGCCATGAAAGATATTACTGTAAATGAGGTCTACTTTCTGTCTTTCAAAGGAATGTATCGAATTTCAGGTCACCTGTATAGTTTATATATTAATTTATATTATTGTACCTTCATAAAACATATTTTATTTTATAAATATAATTTATTATAATGTAAATAACCCCGGAATTGTCAAGCAGTAAACGAGCTGCTGACGATGATTAAAATCGGATAATCGGTTTATCCGTTTTTAATTAAAACATGCAGATGAAATAAATTACTAGCACTTTTATTACTACGTTCGATAGATGTCACTATACGGGTCTTACATATTTCTGAATCTCAATATCGTTTACGTAGTAGCTATTTATTAATCTGTGGTATCGTTGTGTTTGATGTGAGGACTACATAGTGAATAACATAACCACGAAGTATAGATATAAGGAGTCCGAACGTAATGTTGAAGTAAATGGTCTCAATTTAGGAGGCAGATTTTTTTGCCGGTAGAGCGCGCCACTTTTGAAGAAGTACTCGTTTTAATATACTTGGTAGAAAAGAAATAATAAAGAAGTTTTTGTTTAACATATTATTTATTAAAATAGTATAAATTACAAATAAGTAAGTTTATAAGTATAAATTACATTTACGTGTAATAATCAGTAATAATAATAATAGTATCGGTACGTCCTGAATAGTTGCGCAGCTAGTGGCAGAAAAGAGAACTATGATCTGGGTTTATTATTGGGTAGTGGGTACATAAATACTATGGAAAAGCCTATACCGTTCGGACTCCAAAAATGTATACTTCGTGAACATAACATTACATACTTCATATACGGTGAATATAATAAGTGAAATGGTGTTACCTGTTGAATGATCTCGATTGCATTACTTAATTATCATAATAATTTATATAATTTACATTAAGATCGTTCGTTAAATCTAGAAAAAAAACATAGACTGCAGTGTGGCTTATTAAGCACACGGAAAACGAATAACTAATATTCTGTTAACAAATATGTAATGGGAAAAAATATGATTAATATTATGTGCAATTAGCTACACACTAAGTAAATATTTACTGAATAAAAAATTCAACTATAATATGAAATATTGAGTGTATTAACTAAATATTCAGTTTGGAATACAAGCTAACAAAGAATAAATACGGGTCAGTTAATACGGGTATGAAAGCGTAACTAAAACTGAGAAACCTTTTTTTAAAAACATATCTGAATAATTTACTAGTACCTAAATCAGTTCTCTATCTGAAATTGTGCAAGCTGTGTTCTGGCTGAATAAACAAATGCGAAAGCCCAAAGCTGATGGTTTTTAAAATTTAAATATGGAAGGTAAACGAAATGACTTTGTGAAATAATTAGAAATATTTTGACAGCTTGTCAAAGGCATACATTTTTACCAAGCCTAAATATTTTATAAAATTTTTAAAGTTGACATTATGTTTAGAGGTGCAATTAATTTTACTGAACGTGTATTTTGTTTTCGTACGATATAGCGTCTTCTATATATGTAATTTCCTAGTATAAATAGAACAATGAATGAAAGTACCAATACGGATGTTCCAAGTAATAAGTTATCCATAAAGGAATCAGTAAGTTAAGAATATATTACACTACAAAGATAACAAAGCGTAAAACTTTTGTCAAATATCAAACCAAATTTTTTTTACGTAATGCTATTTTATTCATAGATCGACTATGTACCTACAGTACAATTTTTTTTAAATATCTGTCGGCAATCATAGTAGTCATATTTCTGTGGCAGTTTCCCGAAAGTCATTAGAAACGTAAGTGTACACAATATAATATTGTAATCAACAACTCAGTCTACAAGACGCTCTTAGCGCTGTTTCGAGGACAAAATTTTAGTTTACACTCAAAATGTACGAATATAAAACGCTCCTATAAATTATCTCCTATTTCAAAACGACTAAACACATAACATGCGATCATTCTCTTGCATGTCTGGCCCTAAACAAGATCCTTTTTGGGGTTCCATAATACTCAAGGAACCCTTATAGTTTCGCCCTGTCCGTCTGTCTGTCCGCGCTTCTAGCTTCTGTAATAATGAATATAAATGGAAGAAATTTGGTACAGTTAAAGAGTGTATATACATCTCGGTTGTGGCATCATAAAATAAAAATTATTTTACATTTTAGGGCTCTCCATGATGTGAAGTGGGGATGGAAAATATTTTTGCATTCTACCCCATCGTGTGGGGTATCGTCGAATAGGTATTTTGAAATAAAGGCAAAGTTTAATTTTCGAGTAATCGACCGCCAAAGTAGTTTACAAGTTGCCCCAACCTCCTGGCATTTCTAAACTATGAGACTGAGAAACTTGCAATTTTCCATTCTGATCATTCTAAATACTCTGAGGAAAATTATTTTGAACGAAATCGGACAGTAACTTTTGTAGTAATTTGAGAGTTGATGGTTACGGAACCCTCCTTAGGCATATAATGCTAAAGGGTCCCATACACGGTCCGGTTTTCCTTCAGTTCGGCCTGAACGGATGCAAAATCGTATCGTCTGTGTGCAATTTCGAGATCACATCAGTCGGCCGTATGGACTGAAGCGTTTCGTTCCAGTGTTGCCTACTCTGTTTTTGCGAAACTACTAAAAGAGCACCGCGGGCTTATTGCGTATCATGCAAAAGCTAAGCAATTGCAAAAATTGCGTATTTCGTTCCTTGAGTATTACGGAACCCTAAAACACGACCGAAGCTCGCGGAAATTTTCCGTGTATGTGCTCGAATCCGTTCAGGCCGAACCTTAGATTAAAACACCTAAATCCCGGGTACGCGCATGAAAAGTGAAGCAAATCATACTGAGCCATATTGGCTAAGTTTGTTCGAACGATCCGTCAGCTGTCAAGGTCAAGCGCTAATGCATACACCTCCGACTATTAAATACATTATGACGGTTTGTGTTGTTATTGGGTGTCACAATGCATCGGAAAAGAATTAAAAAAGCTTTTTACTTTGTATTAGGCCAAATATTTAAAACATTTTAAAATTAAATCATATTATGTCGCCATCTTGCTGCCTTATTGTGAATTGTGAAAGTATTACTTGTAATAATACATTTATTTCAAAATTTTCATGGCTAACTAAAATAGCTGCAACTTTTTAATATTATCAGATTTTTTAAACTATCAATTTAAATTATTGTCAGTATTAAGATAATCCTTAATATATTCCTTAATACGAGTTTAATATAAATAATGTTTGCAAATCGTGTCAAGATAGTTTAAAATGAAATATAAGTATATTAAGAAAAACAAATACAATAATTCCAATTTTAAGAGCAACAATTGTCCTTTAAAACTACACATTCCACAACTTTAAAGTTTTGTTTGTGTGCGTGTCGGTATGTAATGCTATAGACATCTATCTGTCTCTTGCTTCACTTTGTTCGCTGCGTTTGTTTGAATACTATCTAGGCGTTATTAATCTAAGGGCCGAACTGACGTCAGTTTGTTCGGGTGCGATTTTTTCCGTTTGTACTCGAATCCGTTCAGGCCGAACGGTCAGTTCTAACTAAAACGGTCGGCCCCTCGTCTGTGGGAGCCTTAACACTTACTCTGCATTCTGCCTTAGGCTACGGACGACATACCTTTTGAGCGCTTAACTAAATAAAGCGCAGATATCAATGTTATTCAAAGTATTTTATTTAATCTCATATTCACGATCTTCAACCTAATCTAAAAGCCCTAACTCCAACAGTCGAAATAAAATAAGTCAAGTTTTAATTTGTTAGGCAATTTGTCTAACCATTTTAGAAGGTCGAGGCGACCAAGTTACCCAATATTCTGAAAGGCAAAACTACAATAAATTCATAAGTTTTGAAGTTATACTTTTCATTTCAAAACATTTTCGATGAATGAAGCTAGCTGATAACTGTCACTCATTTTCGTAAAAACTCACTACTAACATTAAAGTAGTACAGCATATTACGTGCGTACAGCACATCTAGGTACAATATCGTCACGTCACGACACGATTTTTCATATATCGCCATATGTCGGAAGCTACTAATTTCTTACATAACAACCTCCCTTTCTAAATAACGACTCAATACATAGATGGGGCCCTAGCCCACACCTACCCACCCACCTACACCTATGTACAATTTCTTTTTTGAATTGATATACTTTAGGTATGATGAGAGTATTTTTGTATTTTAAATGACAAATGTAGTTCGCGAACACTTCTGCCACGTGTACTCTGTACACGTCATGTTTTTAGGGTTCCGTAATACTCAAGGAACCCTTATAGTTCCGCTCTGTCCGTCCGTCTGTCTGTCTGTCCGCTCTTCTAGCTTCTGTGATTATGAATATAAATTAATGAAATTTGGTATACTTATATAATGTGTTTGGCATCTTATAATAATAATAATTTGATATTTTGGGGGTGGCTCTCCATACATGTGAAGTGGGGACGAAAAATATTTTTTCGTTCTTCCCCATTGTGGGGTATCGTTGAATAGATTTTTTCAAAATAAAGGCATGGTTTGAAACATGGCTTTTTACAACGTAAACCATTTTTGGGTAATCGGTCGATAAAGTGATTTATAAGTTGGTTAATCCCTGGCATTTCTAAACTATATGAGATAGAAACTTAAAAACATGCTGATAGATCATGCTAAAAATTCATTAGGAAAATTATTTTGAGCAAATTCGGACGATAACTTTTGAAGTACTTTAAAGAAAACCTATTGCGCGTTGGTAGCTACGGAACCCTGCTTAGACATGTCCTGACATGCTCTTGCTTAGGTTAGGTTATTTAAATCTCTTCCTGTCTCGCTCTTCAGGATGTCACAAGCGAGGAGCTGGACGGCGGGCGCTCGGAAGCGACGGTCCGTTTCACGCTCAAGTCCATAAGCAATCTTAAGGACGACGAGAAAGCCTTATCCAAGCCGTGCTACGTGCGATGTCTGCCGTGGAAGATTCTAGTGGTCATCAAATACATAGAGTCAGAGCGGCAGCAGCTAAGAGCCCTGGGTGTGTTCCTACAGTGCAACGGGGAGAGCAAAGTGCCAGGCTGGACGTGCTTTGGCTTTGGGGAGCTTAAGTTGTTGACGCATAATCCAGAGAAGGAGCATTTGTCTAAAAAAATCAATCACATGTTTCATTTGTAAGTGGAAATTATTTTTGTTAAGATACAATCTATACTAATACGAGCGGACCCGATAGTGTTGTCCTGCCGGGCTGATTTGTCAAATCAAATCAAATCAAATCGGTCCAGCCGTTTAGGAGGAGTTCAGTGACATACACACGTACAGTAGAATTATATATATAAATATTATAAAGAGGTAAAGTTTGTGAGGTTGTAGGGGGTAATCTCTGGATCAACTGAACCGATTTTGAAAATTCTTTTACCAATAGAAGGCTACGTTATTTGTGAGTGACATAGGCTATATGGATGGATGGATGTTTGTTACTCTTTCACGCATAAACTACCGAACGGATTTCGATGAAATTTTGTATGGTAGTAGTTTAAGCTCTGGATTAAAACATAGGATACTTTTTATCCCGAAAAAGTACAGTATTCCTGTGGGATACTATATGTAAGCGGGCGGAGCCGCGGGTTGTTTAATATAAAAGTAAACAAAAAGAATAAATAGAACACATATTGCTACCAAGTTAAATGTCACCTATCTACCGTGCAATAAAAAGTACAATGACACAATAATGAGGGTGTGGGAATATGGGAAGCCCTAAAGGGAGATCTCCGACCGAGCGAGGTGCTATGCTCGGTCAGGCCGAAGCCCACTTGTATGAATTTCAGATGTCGTATATATAGTGCCGATCATAGAAAACTTCGATAGCTCGATTCAGAATTGTAGTGCTAATTGGTCCGCCACATCACTCCCCCCCGAAGACCGGAGGTCGAATATTGAGTCTTCTGCTTGTGTCGCCAGTGCCAGAGAGTCCTAGTGAGTCGGAACTGTGCTGCTGCTGCACGGGCTCCAGTGAGTAGAAGTGCTGCCGTGCGTGGCCGATGCTACGTGCTGACCAGGAGAGATGTGCTCTGCTTGCTGACCGGTCGTTGTAGTGAGAGTACCCGATGAAGCCGATGAGGGTTCGACCTGGCTGCGGTGCGTTGAGGCTGGTAGTCGAGGTACGCGATGAGGCTGAAGCTGGCTGGCGTGGTGCGGAGGGGTGGGGAGGTGATGATGGTGATGTCCAGAAGGAGGCATGTTCTGTCGAGGGTCACCAATGTGGGAATATGGGAAGTCCTAAAGGGAGATCTCCGACCGAGCGAGGTGCTATGCTCGGTCAGGCCGAAGCCCACTTGTATGAATTTTAGATGTTGTATATATAGTGCCGATCATAGAAAACTTCGATAGCGCGATTCAGAATTGTGCTAATTGGTCCGCCACAAGGGTTTTTAAATTCGTGACATCTGACAACTTTTTGACACGACAAGGACCGTCGTGCTACCAAGCGCCGCCTGGTGACAGAAAAAGAATCGAAAATTCCTATTGACCGTTTTCGATACCACTTACGCCACCAGATGACGCTTTGTGTACGTTGGGTCTGCCCCCTAGCGGCAGAAAAAATATCAAACACCCTCATTGAGTCGAATTTAATATTAATGTTGATCTTAAAATTAAATTAGATCTGGTTATATTGAGTATATTGCATTTCTTGCACTAGCTTTTGCCTTCGACGACTGTCTGTCTCATAACTACTATCTACTGCAACAATTACTGTATATCTCATCACGAGAAACGTGGATATTGCCAGCATGATCTGTCGTCGTGAGTGTCCAAATTTCATCGAAATGCGATCGGCGATTTACACATAATAGTATCTAGATAACAATTACAAATAACTCATATTTGCATTATTCTATGGTATAGTTGGGATATCGAACTTTTGCATGAAATATAACGCAATACACAAAGATAAATTATTTACGACTATAAAAACGGGATTCTGCCATTTATTGGCGCTGTAGTCGAAATAGCACAATAATTTACGATATACGTAAAAAGTAGTGTACTACATAAACTATTAATGAAAATTGTTTAGAAAATATGATTTATTTCATACATTTTTGTGTATTTTCACTTTGGAAGTCGGTTTAATTTTTTGTTTAAAAATATTAATTTTTCCCCTTTTTAGTCATATTGAAACATTTTAAGAACGTTTAAAATGAACGATCGAATGTATAGTTGAATACGCGCCAAGCTTCCATTAGGTATATAAGTACATAAGATGATGATCATGATTACTGTAAGTTACATAATGGCATATGCTTGCAGTTTTTTAAACAACGCCGAAATCCCCAAACACGTCCCCATCCCCATAAGGAGTCAGGAGTTCTGTTCAGTGTTTTTAAATCCAGGGTAAACCTTGGTGCAAAATCTTAGCTTTTGGTAGCATATGCTTGGACTACTTCAGAAAAAGTGAAAATCATCATCACCATCATGTGTCATCCTCATGGATCCTATCATCAGGTCACCACTTTGATATTAAAAGGATTTTTTATGAAACCCTTTACATAAAAAATTGAAAATTAGTACTCAGACGGCGGAGTAAATCGTTCAACATACAAATATATATATATATATATATATTTGTATGTTGAAATAATGTCCAATAATGGAGTCTATAAAATATGTATAAGGAATATATATAAGGAATAAATAATGGAGTCCAAATAATGTCACGGATTCCATACGATTATAATTTATAAACCTAAAACACAAAAGTCGCCAGGCGCCATTGTTCCGATTCGTCAGTGTGTACACGACACACGTACCACATTTGGACACTTTTTTTTTATAATTTATATATGGCATAGACTTATAACCATTTGCCAGTGTCAAGTTAAAAAGTCGGGAAATAGAACTTTCGTTTCAATTTTCAACACCGTATTCCTAAATCGTCAAGTCTAAAGTCTAGTTAAAGTCCAAATAAATAGTCAGTGCAGTCATGTCAGTCGATTCAGTAAAGTGGTAGAAGTTTTACTGAAAGTTCCTAGGGAGTTTTGGAGGGAAACTCAAAATAGCACGTTTTTAGAAGTTGTACCACTTGCCAACTTGTGCACGTTAACGAATATTTATATACAACAACTTGTGCACGTTAACGAATATTTATATTATTGGTAGAATATTAACCATATATAATATATATGGTTAATATTCTACCAATATTACACATTAAGAACCGAAATAACAAATTTATGAAAACAATGAGAAAATCCACAACGTCACCCATTGAATTCCCCGGAAAAAACTATTTGGACACTGACACTCGACAACTGACAGTCCTTCTTATAAATATCTGCACAAGCCTACCATAGACTGCCATAGAGGCATTTGCAAACTTCAACGAGTACAAATCAGTAATCTCCGACATATATACAGCCGAACGTATAACCGCCTCCTTTTTTTAGAACTTTTTCGGTACCGACTTCAATATTAGGAAGATTGAGTAGAGAAATAGATAAAATTTTAGTCGAATTTAAAAGGGGAATTATTTTGAAAATAAGTTGTATTTCATACTTTTTTGTGCATTTTTACTTTGTTAACAAATAGTTATTGGTAGATAGGTTATTGAAACCGGCCGTAAATCTGTGCCAAATTTCTAAAAAATCGGTCCAGTAGTTTCAAAGCTTACTCAATGCAATGCAAAAGTTAATAAAATATAAAAATTACAAAAAAAAATTGCAGCAAGGAGAACGACTGGGGCTACTCCCATTTCATATCGTGGAAGAACTTAATGGACCCAGAGAATGGCTACGTCAAAGACGATGCTATCGAGCTGGAGGCCCATATAGCGGCAGAGGCGCCGCACGGCGCCTCGTGGGACTCCAAACTGCATACTGGCTACATTGGTATGTCTATGGATTATCTTCCTACTGTACTATTATAAATGTGAAAGTTTGTAAGGATGGGTGGATGGATGTTTATTACTCTTTCACGCTAAAACTACTGAACGGATTTTGGTGAAATTCGGTATGGTGGTAGTTTAGGCTCTGGTTTAAAACAGGCTACTTTTTATCCCGAAAAATACTGTATTCCCGTGGGATACCCTATACTACATTTACGCGGGCGGAGTCGCCTGAAAAAGCTAGTTTTTTTTATAATATAATAATAAGTATCTGGGAGACCGAGCAATAGTGTTTTTTTAGTAGAACGATAAAATAATAAAATAAATACAAAAATATAAAAGAAAAAGAAATAAATTTCAGGGACAGTTTTACGAGAATTGTGAAATTTGGCACAATTAAAGTTTATGCTGAGGAAGGCGTGCGAAAAGCTTAAATTTCTTAAAATAATGTTTAGAAATACATTAAATTAATGAAAATATCAGCAACACACACTACCATGGATTTAGTTCACACATACATACACGTATTCAATAATGTCAATCTTTGTGTTTTGACGTTCGGTTTCATCGTGAAAAACATGAGGGAATTTTTTTTTCGTAATTAGGTATAATGGAACTGGACTGATAATCTTTTAATTATGACTTTAATTATAGTTTAAAATTATTATCGCTACCTCAGCTTACACTACCTACCGTGCGTTTGATGTAAAAAAATTTATTTTAATATATGGCGTCGACTTAAAACCATTTGCCAGTGTCAAGTTAAAAAGACGGGAAATAGAATTTTCGTTTCAATTTTCAACACCGTATTCCTAAATCGTCAAGTCCAGAGTCTAGTCAAAGTCCAAATAAATAGTCAGTGCAGTCAATGAGTCAAGTCCTAGTCTATTCATTAAAGTGGTAGAAGCTTTACTGAAAGTTCCTAAGGAGTTTTGGAGGGAACACAAAATAGCAAGATTTTTTAACTTGTACCACTTTGCCTACACTTGTGCACGTTAACGAATATTTAATGGTTAAAATTCTACCAACATTACACATTAAGTACCGAAATAACACAAATTATTTATTAAATATGCATAAACTGAATAGCCTATGTTAAGCGCGTTAATATAATATGTTATAAGGCAGGCGGCAAATGTGTTAAGCGCAATACTCACCATCCGCATCCAACCTGTTAATCCAGCACCGGTACTAATCGCCGTCATATTTTATAGTGACAAAAATTTATAATTTTTGACTACAAGTGCACGGCCCTGGATTTGCAGGTTGAACGGTGAGTTTTATTTTTTATTGCGTATCTAAGAGGCAAAAGAACCATAAAAATAGAAACTAAAAAATTTAAATATGAATTATGGTCAAATTTCGATCACAGGGCGATCTCTAGTTATCATTATTACATAACTGAGCATGTGGAAAAAGTGATTTTCGTTAGATTCTAATATATAATTATTATTATCTTACGATGTACCTATGAAATGTACTGTAATATGAAAAAAAAAATATATCTTAACCGTCTGTCATAGTTCATACAAACTTGTACATAATATTCGTAATAGTCAACGAAAAAAATTGCAGGGCTAAAAAACCAAGGTGCAACGTGCTACATGAATTCCCTACTGCAAACTCTCTTCTTCACCAACGTACTACGGAAGGCCGTGTACAAGATACCCACAGTTGGCGACGACAGCTCACAATCCGTCGCGTTCGCACTCCAGAGGGTGTTCTACGACCTGCAGTTCTCCAATAAGCCGGTAGCTACCAAGAAACTGACAAAGAGCTTCGGCTGGGAGACGTTCGAGTCGTTCATGCAACACGACGTGCAGGAGTTTCTGAGAGTGAGTCAGAGAGAGATCAGCCGGTTCGCAAAGTAGCATTGACCCCAGACATATTATATATTTCATTACAACTTCTTTCTTAATGTCCCTCAGTAACCATCTTACTTCGTACATCGTACATCCTTATGGCAGTAACAAACAATATTCTCTAATGAAATTAAGAGCTCAGCTATGTATCGTTGTTCAAAATCATTTACCTCACAGAAACAGCTGATTTAAAGGGGAAGCAAAGGCTTTGCCTGAATAATATCACTACAAACGATATGTCAGGTCAACGACCTTAACAGCACCGTAAAGAGCGCACTGTAATATTATTTAGTATTTTTTTTTCTACATATTTAATTATTTTTCTAGTTTCTACCTAAACGTCTTTACATAAGCAGTAGATCATGTGCCCAAAATTTTTGAATAACCATAATATACAGGGTCTGTCGTAAATAATGGATAACCCGTAAACTGGAGTTGGTCCGGATGTGAATCTGTAAGAAAATCGTATTTTCTTGCCAGGGTTTCTAACCATATGAAAATGGCGTAGCATTTATATGTATTTATACTTTTTTATAAATTTCGCTACTTTTTTCGTTCATTCCGTTGCCATTTCATCAAATTTAGGCATTTCTGTGTGTTTTTTTAGTATTATACTCCTGAAGACGTGTATTATTTAATTTTAATACAATTTAGCTGCCCATTATCTTAATAAATTGTCTAGTATGTGTAGTTTCTAAAAAGGTATTACAATGTGTACTTTATTAGCAATATTAAGTTACAGGAGCGAGATCAATATCAAGGTCAGAATTCAAAAATTTTAAGTATTGTTATAAAAGGTTATAAAACTTCGTCATAATGATCTTATTCTACCAAAATTCTTTACACAAACGTTATTGGGCCACTAATAAGGATTTTCAGAAGAACAACAGGTTGTTTTTAGTAAAAAAAATATCATAACTCCATGGTAATAATGTAATAAAAGTGTTCAAATTTAAAATTGTTGTGCTCTAAATGTTTCATGCGATAAACATGTTGCGACAAGTTTATTCGAAAAAAGGATCATCAGGTAAAAAACTAACAAAGACAGCAATACAATGGGCCTCTATGCATGAAAAGGACGATTGATGGTCATTGTTACTAGGCAGATGCACACTGTCCCTTTCAAACTCACGGTGTGTGAAAAGGTTAGCATGTTTTTGCCTTTAGGGCGCGCTCCTGATTGTAGAGTGTACACATCTCAGTGTGATTTTGACTATCGCATGTGCTCTTGTTTTCGTTACTTTCGTCAATTTGTTACTGCTTTCTAATATCGGACTTTGATTTGCCTTGTGATTTGGACTTGTGAACCTGGTGATACTGACGACTTAGCTCTTATTTACGGACATTGTTTTGTGCTATCGATGAGATTTGTTGTTTGGAAGTTTTTGCATCATGCCTCAGCAATACACGTCGGCTGAATACACAAACATCCATTGCACATAGGTTTATTGCACATATGTGCAATGGATTTTGGTACTGGTTTATGTAATGGCAACGCTACCAGAGCAGCAAGTATTTACCGTGAAAAATATCCAAATGCTCGACATCCTGATTACCGTGTCTTCATTATAGTGCACAATGCATTTATGGAAGGACGATTTCCTGGGACCGGCATAGGCGGGGCCAGTGAAGGACGACCTCAACGACACAATGCAGCCGAAGTACTGGAAATAGTCGCTGAAGACCCTGGTACGTCCATAAGTGTTATTTCACGGCGTACCGGGATACCTCAAAAATCCGTGCACAGAATTTTAAAAAGGCATGAATTATATCCCTTTCATTATCAAAGGGTTCAAACACTTATGCCAAGGGTCGCTGCTGCGAGAGCAACATTTTGTCGCACAATGCTGCGAAAGATGAGAGAAGACCCAAGTTATTTTAATAAAATTTTATGGAGTGACGAGTCAACGTGTCGAAAAGATGGTTTTTTGAACCTCCACAATTTATACAGCTGGCAACTTGAAAACCCAAGATTGATACGTGAAGACAGATCGCAGTATCAGTTTAAAATAAATTTATGGACTGGCATTATTAACGGACAAATCATTGGTCCATTCGAGTTGCCGGCAATATTAAATGCGGATATGTATTATTTTCTAATAAATACTTTACCTGGATTACTGCAAGACGTTCCACAGGAGATAAGAAACGAGATGTGGCTTCAAAATGATGGGTGTCCAGCACATTACGCTGTTCGTGTAAGGGAACATTTAAATAATACATATCCAGATAGATGGATAGGGCGATTGGGTCCAATTTTATTGCCTCCACGTTCGCCAGACCTTAACCCGTTGGACTTTTTTTACTGGGGCTGCATTAAGGAAGTAGTGTACAAGGAAGCAATAAGTTCTGTGGAAGAGTTGCGTACGCGCATTCAAGTAGCAGCAAGTAAAATCGCAGAAGCCGGCTATGCGCGTCGGATTAAAAGATCTTTTATTAGGCGATGTAGAGCTTGTATTGCTGCCGGCGGAGGGCATTTCGAGCATTTAGTTTCAGTTATTGATAAAATAAATATTTTTTTTACTAAAAACAACCTGTTTTTCTTCTAAAAATCCTTATTAGTGGCCCAATAACGTTTGTGTAAAGAATTTTGGTAGAATAAGATCATTATGACGAAGTTCTATAACCTTTTATAATAATACTTAAAAATTTTGAATTCTGACCTTGATATTGATCTCGCTCCTGTAACTTAATATTGGCAGTGAAGTACACATTGTAGTACCTTTTTAGAAACTACACATACTAGACAATTTATTAAGATAATGGGCAGCTATTGCGCCATAATTTTTTTTCACAGTAAATGATCAAAGTTGACATTAAGAAAAAAATAGTTTAAAAAAAAGCATAAAAAGATGATTTTGAAAATTGTTTACGTTAAAAACACCTAAAATTGTATTAAAATTAAATAATACACGTCTTCAGGAGTATAATACTAAAAAAATCACACAGGAATATCTAAATTTGATGAAATGGCAACGGAATGAACGAAAAAGTAGCGAAATTTATAAAAAAGTATAAAATGCTACGCCATTTTCATATGGTTAGAAACCCTGGCAAGAAAATACTATTTTCTGTAACTTAATATTGCTAGTAAAGTACACATTGTAATACCTTTTTAGAAACTACACATACTAGACAATTTATTA
The DNA here is from genome assembly GCA_037179445.1 of Phengaris alcon alcon. Classification (NCBI taxonomy): domain Eukaryota; kingdom Metazoa; phylum Arthropoda; class Insecta; order Lepidoptera; family Lycaenidae; genus Phengaris; species Phengaris alcon. Next base: position 282,345 of record JAYRCH010000518.1, read on the forward strand.
AGATAATGGGCAGCTATAGCGCCATACTTTTTTTTTTCACAGTAAATGTTCAAAGTTGACATTAAGAAAAAATAGTTTAAAAAAAAGCATAAAAAGATGATTTTGAAAATTGTTTACGTTAAAAACACCTAAAATTGTATTAAAATTAAATAATACACGTCTTCAGGAGTATAATACTAAAAAAATCACACAGAAATACCTAAATTTGATGAAATGGCAACGGAATGAACGAAAAAAGTAGCGAAATTTATAAAAAAGTATAAAATGCTACGCCATTTTCATATGGTTAGAAACCCTGGCAAGAAAATACGATTTTCTTACAGTTTCACATCCGGACCAACTCCAGTTTACGGGTTATCCATTATTTACGACAGACCCTGTATATGTTATTATCATTCATCACCTATGAACAAAAATATTCAGTTTGTAGTGTCATCTTATCATCATCATCAGTATCATCTTTGTCAAACACAACCAAATACCGATGTGACATTTGTAAGAGGAAACGCTCTACATTCTGCAACATCTCTACAATGTCAACAGTAGCCGAATATCAGTTTTCAAACATCGACGTGCATTCTTTATCACCGGGAACTGGTAGGTACTAAAAGCCAATAAAAGAGTTAAATTTCTTGTTTAACGATAACGCGGAGTTTTAGTCATCACCGTCATCATAATATTATGTATTAATACCTGAAACAAAAACCATTAGTACAATTTTCCGAGAACTGTGCGAACGGACGAGTATGAAAAATGCCACAGTTAAAGTTTGTGTGGAGGAATATGCACAGAAAAGTATATTTTTACTATAAAGTAATACTTAGAAACACATATAATTAATACAACTAAAGTTAAACACACTACCTCACTCAGACACACTAACATTCGTTTATATAATAACAGGAGGTGATGGTTTCTTCCTTTCACACTCCATAGACAACATTTACATATTTTTATTGCGTATCTAATCGACAAACATATAATATAATATAAACATATGATGGTTAAATAAAAAAGGTTTATAATTATTTTGCATTTCATTTTTTTCGGCTATTTATTTTTTGTTTAGTAACTTATTATTTTCTATTTTTTTGTGGCTAAAATCTACTAATCGCTATTAACTACATGCTTAAGCTCTTTAATCGTGAGGTTTTCTGGTAATAATTTTATATTGTTGTAATAAACATCTCGGCATTAAAACTTGTGAGCGAATGATGATGATGAATATAAATTTGGGAATAGCAAATGTTCAAAGATATCGATATCAGTGTAAAAGACTGAGAAGTACTTATATCATCACATGAAGATGTATGGCGGTGGTGATGATTATGATTACTGTAAATGGCATAGTAGCATATGCTTGCTGTTCTTTATACAACACTGAAATCCCCAAACGTGACTCGAAAAGACTCAGGAGAACTTTTTGTGGTTTTGGATCCGAGGTATACATTGTCACAAAAATTTAATTTTAAGGTAGCAAGTTCAAGTATCCCCATACTTGAAAAATGGGGTTACTAAAAGTAGAAATCACTGTAGGGGTCCATATAAATATCGAGGAGTTCCCTTGATTTTTCATAGAATCCATCACTAGGTCTACCATTTGGTGACAATGGGACCAATTTAGAAGTAGACCTTTTTAGTTGTAATAACAACAAAAAAAGAATGATCAAAATCGGACTACACTGTAAAAAGTTATGCGTGGTCATACATAAAAATATATACGCGTTGACGAAAAAACCGGAGGGGTTCTCACCCCTCCGGTTTTTTCGTCGGTTAAAAAAGTAAATTATGGTCGAATATCGACTACTAGGCGACCACTAGGTGCCCACAATAAATCGTAATGTTGCTGATGACCATACAATTTTAGGTAATTTTAGACAAGCTAGAGAACAAGATGAAGGCGACGATAGTGGAGGGCATCGTGCCGAAGCTGTTCGAGGGGAAGACCTCGTCGTTCATCAAGTGCAAGAACGTGAGCTGTACCAGCACGCGCGTGGAGACCTTCTACGATATACAGCTCAGCGTCAGGGGGAAAAGTAATAGTGAGTATACATATAGCAAATAGTGAGTATACATATAGCAATAAAATATATTCGCATCGAGAGTGCAGTGAGTCATCAGTGCAAATGTGAACATGGTTTTGTAGTATTAGGGTCAATTAACACTGAAACGAAACGATACGCGATATGGAGCTGCATTTTTAAAAGAGCTATTCAAAATTAAACTTTATTCAATACACAAGAAGATACACATTTCATTGCAAGAGTTCGAATATCATGTTGCAGATCGCTGCACAGCGCATGTGGAGTGTATGACTGATGTCATATGAAACGCGTATCTATTTATGTAGTGAATAAAGTTCAATTTTGAATAGCTATCTTAAAAATGCACCGCCGTGTATTATCGCGGTGTGAACTGACCCTTAGTGTGACCATAAACTTCCGCTCTCACCGCGATATTCGAGGCAGAGGCCTATAGTAACACTGATCGTCTTATCGCTGTCAATACAATTGTCAATACAATGTATTTACAATTTCAGTATACGAATCGTTCGAGGACTACACCAGCACGCAGCTACTGGAGGGCGAGAACAAGTACGACGCGGGCGAGCACGGGCTGCAGGAGGCGGAGAAGGGCGTGCGCTTCGACAGCTTCCCGCCCGTGCTGCACCTGCACCTCATGCGCTTCCACTACGACCCGCGCAGCGACACGTCGGTCAAGTTCAACGACAGGTATGACTACACCAGCACGCAGCTACTGGAGGGCGAGAACGAGTACGACGTGGGCGAGCACGGGCTGCAGGAGGCGTATAAGGGCGTGCGCGAATGTACTTTTATTTGCCCGGGGACTGTAGCAGGTGACCTGTTTTCATGATTTGTTAAAAAAACTCCAACTTACAAATACTTGAGCTTTGACACAAATACTTTAGTGTATTAGATTCTATTGTTCTTACAAAACATGGCCTACTTTCCTCAGACAAAAAAAATCACCTACTTAATTACCCGACTACGGCGAAGCCGAAAGGAAAACTGCCAAAATCAGCAGCAGTCTGTTTGTATGTATGTTTATTCCACCGCAACGACTAAACGACTTCCGATTTTAATAAATGCGGTGTCAATATATTTGTAATAATAGCCCGAGTAACATAGGCTATACATATAGCTTCCGTAGTCGGGTTATTGTTTTCTTTAAGCATTGAATGTTGCAAACTCCTGTTGAGCTAATCTTTAGCTACTTTAGGTTGTAAAGTAAGCATAATATCTTTCCGCGAAATATTAAAGATAGATCTACCTACAGGTTCGAGTTCTATGAGGAGATAGACCTGAGCCAGTTCGTGCGGGAGGGCGGGCCGCCGCTGCGGTACACGCTGCAGGCTGTGTTAGTCCACTCCGGCGACAACCACGGCGGGCACTACGTCGTGTTCATCGACCCTCGCGCAGACGGCAAGGTTAGCTTCTAGAAGTTTCTGCTCCTGGTACCTGGCATTGATCTTTTGGAAATTATATAAACACACCGGCATATTTAGCGGAACACAAAAAAAGGTCCATAATTAAAAAAATATGGTTTTATTTTAATACACTTCTTTTGTTATTTAAAGTTTCATTTGTTTTACTTAAAATGAGATCACATTAAGAACAGATTTTGCGAGTAAAGGCTATTTGTGAAAAATGGTACATTTTTGAACTTTTCATGTAACCGGGAAAAGTGAAAATTAATATTAAAATAACAATTAATTAAATTAGAAAAATGGTGATTAATATCGCGTATTTCCTCCACGTGCTCTTATTAAAGTTTCTACCCATCTAGGCATACTGAGAATGATGTTTTCGATGGTCTCCTGGGATAGTCTCCGCCATTCCTCAACTACGGCGATTCGCAGTTCACCCACGTTGGCAGGAGCTGGAATTCTGGACTTAAATTTTCTTTTCAGCAAGTCCCAAACGTAATCTATTGGGTTCATATCCGGTGATCTCGCCGGCCACTCCATAACAGTGATATTCATATCATTAAGATAAGCTTGAGTTACCCGAGCGGTATGCGGCCGAGCATTATCCTGCATAAAAACAAAATCGTCACCGATATATGGGGCAAACGGTACGATATTTTCTTCTAAAACTTCTCTGATATAGCGGTCTGCAGTCAAACTCCCTCTGTCAATCACTACCAAGTCTGTGCGAGCTCCCAAACAAATGCCCGCCCAAACCATTAATGATCCACCACCGTATGCAACTGTAGTTTCAAAATTTGTCTGAATGTATCGTTCTCCTTTGCGTCTGTATATTCTTTGCCTGCCGTCAATTTGATTTAAGAGAATTCTGCACTCATCACTAAACAATACCTTACTCCATTGGTCCGCGTTCCAAAGTCGATGTTCCTGAGCAAAAGTTAACCTGTTTCTACGATGATTTACCTCGAGCCTTGGAGCCTTGGCGGGCACAAATGAACCCAAACTAGCTTCTTCGAACCTTCTTCGTACCGTACGCTCACTTACGGTTACACCCCGCACTGCTTCTAACTCATGTCGGGCTTGGACGGCCGTCAAACGGGGGTTCCTACGTACACAGAGCCGAATGAAACGATCATCCCTACTCGAAGTGCGTCTTTTTCTGCCTTGTCCTGCTCTTCTCACATAAGTACCGGTCTCCCTGAACCGTTGGATACTGCGATGGAGCGTTGAAACTGGTCGACGAAGATCTCTGGATATCACTCTGTAGGTTTGACCATTTCTTCGCATTTCGAGTGCCCTGGCAATCTCCGTTGGGGCTAAGTCAGGCATAATTCAGTCCTCAACTCCAAAAAGATATGCGATTTAAAAAAAACTAACAAAAGACAGTATTTCAATGAAATTTTAAATCAAAATCAGAAGGAAGAAATACTCGAAGTTCGCTCCAGATAAGGTGTATTTGAATAAAATTAAAACAATTGCATAAAATGTGATGTTCAGTTGTTTTCTTAATTTGAAAATATTTCTTTTTAAATTAAATGACGTATAAACCAGCCAGCAACCTTATATGATACTGATATCAAACCTTTATTTTATGTTCCGCTAAATATGCCGGTGTGTGTATTATGTCACCGTAAAATTATAAAAACCGTTAGATTGTAATATAACTAGAAATATTATAATATGTCGACAGATTGTCAAATAAAATTCTCCTTACAATTTAACGCATTATTTTTCGTTATATTATAATATAACGAACTGGTTTTCGTCAAATTGTAAAACGGAACGTACTCGCGCGCCGATTGGTTGAACGGTAAACGGCATATGCCCCGCACCGCCATATTCGTTTGTTTATTCTTTTTTTTTTATATATATATAAATAAGATTTACCAACGTTTGCTAACACTAGTTACATTTTTATATAAATTCCATTACATTGATGTTGGACGTGTCACAATCACTTAAAGGTAAAAGGTAAAGGATAGTACAGCATGCACTAACCAAACAACAAAAATGTCACAATCATCTGCTCTTCATATGTTTCTTAAAAATAACAAGTTTGTTCTACTTCCAATCAATAGACTGATTACAGCAGCATAATATTATGATAAAAAATAATTACAAGGCCAAAAACATGAATATTATATTTTATTGTTTTTGTGTGGTTTGAAGTGTGTGGGTGCGCGTAGTGCGTGGTTGTATAAAGACTATTTACATATACATATACGTATACGATGTGTGCAAGTGTGTGAGTGTTTGGTGTTAGCTTGCGGTACGACTTAGCCATATAGTCTAGCACTGTTTTTTTACCTTATTAATTAATTTGTTATCGAATATAAACGAACAGTGTTTTGGAGAATGTAAATTGATTTTTTCGTTTTTAAAATAACACGCAGTTTTAGAATTAGGTAAGTATATAAAATTATCGCGGACGTAAATTAAATTTGTGATAATCCAAAGAAGTGCAGTTTGAACGATAAATTAGTTACTATTAGTCACCGAACATAGCCTAAATTTTAATATTAGGTAAAAATTTAGTATAATATCCCACGATTTGGGAACCCTCCTTACCACTCCCCCCATCAAGAACCCCCGGTTACAGAGATATTAATTGTTGAGGTTTTGAGGATGTGTAGTTGTTTATTTGATAATTTTGACCCTTAGTAATTTGGGGGGTAAATATAGTTGGATGGTTGGGAGTAATACTACCTTACATCCTTTTTTATATACTACCTTACCTTCTTTTTTATATATTAAAACTACGGATCGAAAATTTAATCGATTGAAAACTTGCGAAATTACTTCGATTATAAAATACCTTTAAGCGGTAAAAGTACTATAAACTAAGTAATAGGACAAATATGTGGGATATTATTCTAAAGTTTAGCCATGTCGGATATTGAGAATGTACCTCAACAAAACTCTGAAATTCCTGATATTGTTAACCGAGATAAATTTACCATAGAGTTACAAAAATATCACAGTGGGCATAATAATATGAAACAACCAAAGTGGCTTTTTAGACCTGCTTTATCTCATTCTTAACTCTATGGACATAAAACCGCCTACCTACCTGTAAGACCGACCCATCAGGGACAACCAACGGACAGTTGACAATTTGACTAATTCCAGTTCGTTATATTATAATATGACGAAAAATAATGCGTAATAAGAATTTTTATTTAACAATCTGTCGACATATTATAATACTCTTTCTAGTTATATTACAATCTAACGGTTTTTACAATTTTACGGTGACATATAGACTACAAGCTCGTGTTCATCGACCCCCGCGCTGACGTCAAGGTTAGCTTCTAGAAGTTTCTGTGCTCTTGGTACCTGGTGGTTTACTCTTTTAGATATTCGCCACAGGATAGGGCATATCTAGGGCATGAATATCTGAATCTCGGACCGTTTGGACAGATATTACAATTCTTATAATCAAGTAAGCCAATATCGGAAACGTAATAATTTCAGTGGTACAAGTTCGACGACGACGTGGTGTTCCGCTGCTCGAAGCGCGAGGCCATTGAGTACAACTACGGCGGCAGGGAGGACGCGCCCTACCTCGCGAGAAAAGCCACCAGCGCCTACATGCTCATTTATATACAGTGAGTTACTGAATATATTTTAAAGTAAGTTAATGTCGCCCGCGACTTCGTGCGCGCAAATGGAAATACCGCGAAAACCGTACCTATTGCCGCGATTAAGAGTCTATATCTGTACTCTATATCTGTGCAAAAATTCATCAAAATCAGTCTAGTAGTTTCGGAGTCTATTCCATGCAAACAAACAAATCTTTCCTCTTTATTATATACTAGACTAAACTAGGCAGATGTTGCCTGCGACTTCGTGCGCGCAAAAGTTAATTTCGCGGAGACCGTACATTTTTCCTCGATAAAAAGTAATCCATGTCCTTCCCCGTGGTCTACTCTATATCTGTGCCAAATTGCATCAAAATCAGTTCAGTAGTTCCGGAGCCTATTCAATCCAAACAAACAGACAAACTTTTCCTCTTTATAATTTTAGTATAGAAATATGGGCTAGCTAATAGCTGGCTAGCTGGTGCCCGCAACTCCGTTTGTGCGGAACTGTTAATGGAAACAAAACCCTGTTTTTTATACGGAACCCTAAGTAATGAATAGCCTAAGTTACTCCTTGTAACATCAGCTATCTCTTATTGAAAGTCCGCTCGAAATTGGTCCTAGTAAAAAAAGAGATTAGCCTCGGAACAAACAGGCAGGTACCGATTACCCGTTTATAAGTTCAATTTTGAATAGCTATTTAAAAAATGCAGCGCCATATCGCGTATCGTTTTGTTTCCGTGTGTATTGACCGGCCTAAAATAGCTTTCGCAATTTAACGTCGGACTTGCTGTTAGAGAATCTAGAAGCTCAGGCCATACGGCCATAAATAACTGAGGTCAAGAAGAGTGACTTTAACAACTTAAATTTTTTATTTAAAAAAAAAACTATTACCCGACTACGTAAATTACATAGCCCGGGTAACATAACCCGGGCTATTGTTTCGAATCTATTGACACCTCGCTTATTAAAATCGGACCAGTAGTTTAGGCGCTACGGTGGAACAAACATACATACATACATATTACAAAGACTTCCGAAATCACTACCCTTCCTTTTGGCATTAAAAATGTAGCCCCGCGTCGCGTATACGGTGGAAACAGACCCTTAGTCCTTCCGCAAATAAAACTAACTGTTCACGCATTTTGACACCATTCGTTTCTTCGACTTGTACTAGGTAAGTTGGAAGGATTAACTTCCTTCCAAAAAAACCTTACTGTATCCTCGGATTTTGTTTTTGAGTGATACAATCCCAATTTAATTAATTATATATGTAGCAATATCCCGCGACAAAAATACCCACAACCTGCGAGCAAATGTAAGAGTTTTTTGAGCACATTTGCTCGCAGGTTGGAGTTGGAGGAGGGAGGTGTTTTACGCATGCTTACGCGTGCACTCACACATCTGCTTGCAGGTTGTGGGTATATTGGCGCGGGATAGTGCTAGATATAATATTAATTAAATTGTATGCTATGGATATCCGCAAAGTACCGCCTGCTTTTATCGAACATGATACAATCTCACCAGGGCATCAGAGCTGCCGTACATCCTGCAGGAGGTGTCGGCGGAGGACATCCCGCGCGACCTGAGCGACCGCATCGCGGAGGAGGTGCGCTACGAGATGGTAAGATCAAGTAAATATCGCGCCCAGTCCACAATTTGTACTTCCGAATACTAAAATATTTCTAAATAGCAAAATATTTTGTACCCTCATTCTAAAACTACACGTTTCGTGGCACGGCACACAGCGAAGTGTCAGTAATAGGGTCCCGTTTTTACATTAGGTGCGGAACCCTAAAAATACCAGTATTTCATCTTGCAAAATATTAAATTATTATTATAATCATAATATAATAATTATAATAGACAAATGTTTATTTTCAATGATACCAATTCGGAACAGAGTAGGTATTTAATCGAAATGTAAAGGTTTCTAAATAAGTGTCTAAGCTAGCTAGCTAGATCAGAAACTACAAAAAAAGTCATTGATGTTGGGACTATTCTCCGAAATCCGAAAGGAGAAAATTGAGAGTATTGAAAATAGAGTTGAAAATCGAACACACACGTGTCGAGTTGTCAGATTTGACATTGACATTCGAGTGTTCGACTTGCAGCTCTATTGTATTAGCGCAGACTTGTATTTTCAGTGCTCTGAATTTTTCCGGGCCCGCTGGATAAATACTTAAATTATTCTCTATCTCAACCAAGCAACTATTTTTAGGCGGCAGAAAGTTTGGATTCAAAAAGGTCAAATCAGACACATCGGTCCAGTCCACAAGGCACAGTGGGCGGATTGTCAACGCGCTGAGGAACATCCTGCACATCGCCAGCACCAGCCGCCGGCACGAGGACGAGCACAAAGCGTAACTTTCAGTCATCCAACATTTAGGTAGTTACGAGTAAATTGTGTATATTGTATTTATGGAAATTAAAATGCAGACAACTGAAGTGTCTTTTTTGACAGTTGCAACACTGTTTTTTTTTATACTTAAAGTTCTTATGGCATGTCAAACTTTACTTAAAACGGGTACCTGCGTACAATGTACGCATCTCATACAGTATGGGTCAGCTCACACCGCGACGATAAGCGACGCTGCATTTTTTAGAAATGTATTGACAATTTAACTTTATTCACTACACAAAAAGATGTAGGACACGTATCATATGACATCAGCCATACACTGCACATGCGCTGTGCAGCGCGGTGCAACCCGACATTCGAACTCTTATAATGAAACGTTCATCGTCTTGTGTAATGAATAAAGTACAATTTTGAATGATTATCTTAAAAACCGCAGAGCCATGTCGCGTATCGTTTCATTTCGGTGTGAATTGACACTAACCGACCAGGAAGAAAATAAGATTTTATCTAAGCTTTCCTTATAGGAGGAGTTAATCTGAACGTAAACCAAGAATACAGTAGCACCCTATAATGCTACCATTTTGAATGTCTTTATTTACCGTGGAATTAAGAAGTACAATAAGTAATGACACATTTTAGTCAAATTTGATCTTTTAGTTTACGCTTTATTGAACTGTATCAGAACAGAGTGTCTATGGCAATTACTCACATATTCACCTACCTAATGAAATATGTTAAGCTACGTGGCATCGACACAAGAAAATAAAGAGAGAAGCATGAAAAGTCCTCGATGAAAATAAGAAAATGGAATATTTGCGCGCTACACAAAAGCCCTGTTTGTTTTGTAAACTCTCCTTAACTCATGGGGATTTTGAATAAAAAGTTAAAGTTTTAGTTAACGGGCTAACAGTACTGGGAACTCGCGCTCACAAGAAAAACTCTACTAATTAATAGTCGGATAGGGTTCGGCTTTAATTAGGGAAGACATGCCGGGGCCATGTTTTGTTTTGATCTCTGCGCAGAATATTGTTGGGTTATAAGGTTCATTATGATACGAGTGCCTGCCTGTACCTACTTTATTACAGTGAAATTCTAGTGATTTTCATTGTGACAGCATCTCATTGGCAAACTTGGTAGTTGGTAGCTAATTTTACCAGATTTTGAAACCATATGGCTAATTTTACTACATTTTGAAACCATGTGGTTAATTTTACTACATTTTGAAACCATATGGCTAATTTTACTACATTGTGATTGTCATTGTGACATCTCATGTGTGTGTCTCATTGGCAAACTTGGTAGTTGGTAGCTAATTTTACCAGATTTTGAAACCATATGGCTAATTTTACTACATGTTGAAACCATATGGCTAATTTTACTACATTTTGAAACCATATGGCTAATTTTACTAGATTTTGAAACCATATGACTAATATTACTACATTTTGAAACCATATGGCTAATTTTCCTACATTGTGATTGTCATTGTGACTGCATCTCATTGGCAAATTTGATAGTTGGTAGCTAATATTACCAGATTTTGAAACCATATGGCTAATTTTACTACATTTTGAAACTATATGGCTAATTTTACTACATGTTGAAACTATATGGCTAATTTTACTACATGTTGAAACCATATGGCTAATTTTACTATATTTTGTAACCATATGACTAATTTTACTACATTTTGAAACCATATGGCTAATTTTACTACATTTTGAAACCATATGGGTAACTTTACTACATTTTGAAACCATATGGCTAATTTTACTAAATTTTGAAACCATATGGCTAATTTTGCCACATTTTGAAACCATATGGCTAATTTTACTAGCTTTTGAAACCGTATGGCTAATTTTACTACATTTTGAAACCACATGGCTAATTTTACTACATTTTGAAACCATATGGCTAATTTTACTACATTTTGAAACCATACGGCTAATTTTACTACATTTTGAAACCATACGGCTAATTTTACTACATTTTGAAACCATATGGCTAACTTTACTACATTTTGAAACCATATGGCTAATTTTACTAGATTTTGACACCATCTGGCTAATTTTATTACATTTTGAAACCATGTGGCTAATTTTATAACATTTTGAAACTACGTATATGGCAAATTTCACAAAATTTTTAAAATATATGGCTAATTTTCCCACATTTTGAAACTAGATATGTATATAATATATGACAAATTTTACTCTATGGTGGGCCAATGTTCGTTATAAGTTGCCTATAATTATTATAGCTTCGGTCATGATTTTAGTTTGGGTCAGTCCACACCGCGAAGATACGCGTCTCGATTTAAGATAGCTATTAAATATTGCACTCATGCACTACACAAGCACTGCAAACACACGCGGTGCAACCTGACATTCGAACTCTTACAATGAGTGTATTGAATAAAGTTCAATTTTGAATAGCTATCTTAAAAATGCAGCGCTATGTCGCGTATCGTTTCGTTGCGGTGTGAATTTACCCTTACACAAAAAAATCTATGACGCTTACAAAAGGCGTTTAAAAGGTTGTTATCCGTCTTCATTAGTACGACTTTAGTCGTCACACGTAGATGGCATTTGATGCGATGGAAAATGGAGATTTTAGTGCAGCCTCAGGCGTTTCAGTAATTCAAAAAGTTATAGCTTGTTCAGGCGTTTTTGAACACTACAAAAAAAAAGGTTTTTGATGTGTAACATCTTTCCTCTCGCTTTCTTGCAATTTTCGGGAGTGATTTCGTGAAAATATGGTACGGAAGTGTGTAACAAGAAGTCGCGTAGTTGGCCGTCAGATTAGAATAAAATATTTCCTACTTTTCTTAAGTCATTGAATATTTCAGTATTTAGCTTTTTTAAATTTTGAAGTTGTCGATAGTCATTTCATAATGGAAATTTTTCCGTAAATTTTTTTTAATTATTCTAAAATCGTACTAAGCATTGTATTTTTTTTAATATTTTCATAAAATGTTTACATACACATCATATAATGCGACTGCTGTAAGGCTCGCTCGTTTTTTTACTCTTTATGCTTGGTCATAATGATTTTTTATATTTACGCGAATAACTCTAGTGTGAACGGTGAACGTACTTTGACGGAATTTATAGCAGACTAGCTGACCCGTGCCCACCTAGTTGGGCGTTAAACATTTTTTAATCATGATGATGATGATAAAAAGTATCTTAAGTTAAGCCTTATAACATCCTATCTGCCACTGAAAGTCCCGTGAAATTTGGTCCAGCCGTTCCAGAGATTAGCCGGAAAAAACAGACAGACAGACAGACGGGACAAACAAAATTAAAAAATATATTTTTTTATGTTACTACCGTATTTACTTCACAGTTCACATGCATGCATGCATACATTTTCATATGCATTTAGTGAAATACTGTTATTTTAAAATTATAAACAGACACTTTAATTTTATTTATTTGTGATGTATTATACTACTGTCTACTATTATAAATGACAGACGGACAGACAAAAATATTTAAAAAAAGATTTTTTATTGTTAATAGGTAGCTATGATCTACTTAAATAATTTCATATGCATTAAGTGAAAAGCTGTTAATTTGAAATTACAAACAGACACTTTAATTTTATTTATTTGTGATGTATACTACTGTCTACTATTATAAATGACAGATGGACAGACAAAAATAAAAAATATTTTTTTTTATTGTTAATATCCGTATGGATCTACTTATATAATTTCATATGCATTAAGTGAAAAGCTGTTAATTTGGAATTACAAACAGACACATCGATTTTATTTATTTGTATAGATAAAAAAAAACTCATACGCAACGTCTTAAATACCTACATAGGAAAGTGCCATGAGAAGAGACGAGATAAAGACGAGATACAACTAACACGTCATGCGGCATGCCCAAAGTAGAAATAAATACGCGTATTTTACAGAGGAGTTTTTTGCTATTGTTTTTGCGCGTTTCAAACGAATTTGGCACACATACTTACAGCAAATGAGTAAATAAAATTAAATGAAACTACTTGGAGCCATACATTTCGCTTAATTAATGACTAACACTGTAGACGAAATAAACTGCTGAAAAAGTGAATTTAGTACATAGCTATGTTCAGGAACAGTAATCTAGCTGGATTTGTAGCGCTACACAATTTATAGTGGAGACTTCAAATTAATTACCTTAATACTTTAGGAGTTTAATGAGGGCAGTTACACACGAGATTTAAAAGACTAAAGAGTAACCACACTTGCACTTACAGAGTGCTGTGTGAGTTTTTCTTTTCGCATTCGATCGTGAGCGCGTTTGGCGTTTACTAGGAATTTGTATGTGATTTGTACAGCGCCACCTAGTTGTAAACACGACAACTAGGTCAAATCACATACAAATTCCTAGTAAACGCCAAACGCGCTCACGATCGAATGCGAAAAGAAAAACTCACACTTAGCACTCAGTCCGTTCAGAGTTATTTTACCTCGGAGTTTCCATGAGAGTGAGGCTGGGAGAATATGATCCGGAATCCGGAACGCCGATGAAAATTCAAAGCAATGAAAATAGAACTCTGCACTAATACAATAGTTGAAAATGGAAGTTTCGAGTGCCGATTTGTCATTTATGACATTGACATTTGACTCGACACTCAAGCGTTCGATTTTCAACTCTATTGTATTAGCACAGTGATCTATTTTCTGTGCCCTGAATTTTCATCGGCGTTCTCGGCATAAAGGTCCTGTCACAGGTAAAATAACTCTGTACGGACTTGTAATAATGTGTATATGTATAGTAGGTACCCACCTAACGTGCAATCGAACAAGTTACCGCTCTACAAGGTATAAGATGAAAATCGCGTAACAGCGCCGATGAATCGTGCGCAAGCACACATACTGACGAGTAAATAGGGACTTCAACCACGTCTGCAGTGGATGCGGTCACTTCCTTCGTGTTTAAATATTTAATGGCGTCCTAGTGCAAAGGAAAATGTTTAGAAACTGGTCGAGCTGGAACTTTTCCGATATCGTACCTATCTATATATGTATATATAAGGTAAATACCTAAGTATTCAATAACTATGTTAACACGATAAGAAAGAGCTAAACTTTCTCAAATGTTTTTAAATGTTCTGTTGTTAGATTCAACGCGTTTGAAAAAATAAACGGCCCATGTTAGTTTAGACTCTAAACTTTAGAGCTTATGAATATGATAAAGCCCGTATTCAATTGGATTTTTACTATACCCAAAATTCAGAACCCAACAATTCACAAGAAATGCCTATAAAATCGGTCAGTGGAACGTTTAGACCAGGGCTACCCAAACATCGTTGGTGTGCCGATGACGCGCGACGATACATAGAATTATCCTGCGACTTCAGCCATAGGCTGCAGTACAACAAAGATTAACTGCTTGAGTTTTGGAGCTCAATTTCTCACGAATATGTAGCCATCAGCACTGCAGCATTCAGGGTTATTTTACCATCGAAAATAAATTTAGAGAAAAAGATAAGTATATGAGGTTTGATAAAATTAAATTCGAATATTTTAGGTATATGATCTACTGCTTATTATAAAGACGTTTCGACAAAGAATATTGCCATACTCAAAGTAAAAAAATCATCTCATGTATGGGAGAATCTCCGCTCAACATAAACTCGCCCATAAAAGGAAGCTTTTTTTTTCGAGTATGACAAATATTTTTCTGCCTAAACGTCTCTAAATAAGCAGGATATCATATGCCCAAAATATCCGTAGGTAATTGATTTTACCGGACCTTATTATATACAGGATATTTTTTCAGTCAGTGTCCAAACTTTCAGGAGTGAATATACTCTGGAATATAAGCAACTTTTACTATTGGATCAACTTTCCTACTTGAAAAAAAAGGTAAGGGTTAGGTTAGGATTAGGTTAAGTTTAGGGGTTAAGCGTCGCCGAAATAAAAACACATTCCCAAGGGCGTCGCAGTAAAAATAAGTTTGGAAAGCACTGGTATTCACTATAGATGTTTAGGCGAATGGTATTCTCAATTTGCATTGGAATGCTGTACAGCGCCGGGATGCCGCGCGCCGGCCGGATACTCGGATGGAGTACTCGATAGGATTATCACTAACGACGTCCTATTCATCACTATTCGAAAGGTTGTAACCCGGAGTTTGCAGAGTTTGAAAAGTGTTGCACTGTTACTTTAGTTGTGTAGTGC
Organism: Phengaris alcon alcon; assembly: GCA_037179445.1. Classification (NCBI taxonomy): domain Eukaryota; kingdom Metazoa; phylum Arthropoda; class Insecta; order Lepidoptera; family Lycaenidae; genus Phengaris; species Phengaris alcon. The sequence goes on from JAYRCH010000518.1 coordinate 297,917, forward strand.
AGGGATTCCCGATGTGGGTTCCGTGGAATAGTCATCAGGTTCCGCCAAGTTTGGTTTTTAAATAATCCACGGATACATTTTTTTTTAGATTGCGTAAAATTGTGATGATTCCTTTTAAACCTACATACCTATCCACCCATTACCCACCTGAGTTCTTCGAGCCACACAGTGCGGCCAGTCTAAACCACGCCTCGCCGTAATTAAACTGCACTGTGTCATGCACACTCATGTAACGAAACCAGGTAACAAGCTGTCGCGATGTATGATTTTCATTATGAATGTAGTACTACACGCGCAATACATAAAAAACTGGCCTCAGCTTTTGTTGGACAAAGCTCTGTCGTCACTTTTTTATTTGGTCTGAGCTTGCCGGTAAGAATGAACTTTTATGTGCTAATAAAACAGCATAACATAAATTTTAAACTCAAAAAAGCTTTGACATTTCAAAACATGAGTGTACCATGTGCGTCACGGTGCACATACCTCACAGCAACGTCTGTTGAACTTTTGTCGCGTAATCTTTTTCACTTGCTAACTTTCAGCTATAACTGTATTGCCACATACTATTTAATGGTTACTACTTGAGTATTACTAGCTAATGCCTAAAATTCATTTGCGTTCTAAGGGAAACGGAACCCTTAGATAAATTTGCTTATGTTATACCTTATAACATCAGCTATCTACAAGTGAAAGTCACGTGAAAATCAGTCCAGCCGTTTAAGAGATTAGCCGGAACAAACGGACAGACATACAGTCAGACGGACAGACAAAATTTAAAAAACTGATATTATTGTAAGTACTATATACTTTGATATGCATTTAGTTAAAGGCTGTTAATTTGAAATTACAAACAGACACCTCAATTTTTTTGCGACCTCTGTGGCTCAGTTGGTCGGCGCTTAAGCCGGAGGTCGCGGGTTTGAATCTCGCCGAAGGGACAAAAAGTTCTTTCGTGTTCCCGAGTCTTGGATGTGTATTAAATATATTATGTACCTATCATATAATAAAAAATTTAAATATATTCGAATGTGTACAGTATAAAGTATTAAAAATATTTCCTTGGTTTGGTACCTGTGATACAAGTTCCTCGGATACTTAGTACAGGACCAGATTGACGTGATGTAGGAGCGTCCATAGATATTATTATTATTTATTCGTATAGATTTATAACGGTACTAACTATAACGAACTAAGTCAACTTGTTTTAAGTCAAATTGTCGATATATTAACTAATACATATTATAGTGCTCACAGGTAGGTTACCTGTGAGCACTATAACGTGCCTACCATAATATCTTCATTTGAGTAGGTATATGTTAGTAAAAAACTCCTGAAGCGACTGATAGTAAAATAACCAAAGCTATTATAATTATTATTAGATGTTTTCCGCGTGCAAAAGGCCATCTCATGGAAACCGTACATTTTTCCGCGATAAAAAGTATGAAAAAGTTCCGCGATAAAAATCAATGAACTACCTATGAGATGCCAAAAGTGCATAGATAGCAATGGTATATACTTTGATTAAATAAGTATATTATGTATAAAAAAATCGACTTTATGTTCCTCTTTTACAAAATGCCAATTTCATATGTAATGAGTAATGACCTAATATATAGAGTTATCCACTGAGGTTATTTTTGTGCCAACTAAAGGTTGCCGAGAGATAATCTCTGTTTAACTTTTATTCAGTGAACCTACAAACAAACTACTTAGTAACTAAGTAGGTACTACTTACTTCCTAGTAAGTAGAAATAAATTTAATTTCACATTACTTATCAGTGAACGATTTAACAATTTAAGATAGTAAATTGGAGATGTTTATACCATAATATTACTACTACGATCGAGCAAAACATGTTTTAATTTTCCCCGCTCGTCGTCTCGCCCCAGGGCTCTAATCCTTTGCATATTATTTTCCAGGACGTAATTAGATCAAACCTAGCCATAATCGAGTGACCAATTTGCATCGGGCCCCAAGGGAAATTCATGTTGTTAATTATTGTTCCTAAGATTTTTATAAAACTTGTTACCTATTTTTCAAAAACTCATGACTAAATTAATCTTGATATCCAAGAAATTACAAAGGTAGAATATTAAACACTACACTATACAAAGGAAAAGGTACTTTTATTTTTGTAACGAGAATTTCGCCAACATACTTTAACTATAATATATTAGAAACAGATCCTATTGAGCATCCAGACCCCTTTCAGATATTTTAATTTTAAATCATATTTTAATGCATCGTACCTGAATATGCTGATTACCGTCATGACTCATTGAAGAACCTTTTCGCATATTGGCGGCCATATTTAAACGTGCATTTAATCTCCAATGCGGACAACGGATTAATTCCACATAGTCGTCATTAAAATATTTCGCTAATGAACATCAATCTGCCACACATCTGACATTAATTAAACATTTACGGTACAATTTATTCCTTGATGCTTTTTTTTTTGCCATTGTGTTAGTCATATTTTTTTCAAAAGCAGATGCTGCAATACTATACCACGACAGACCTCAGAGTCGGGCTTCCTCGTGCTCGTTCTCGTTTCTGCTGGCAGCACTAGTTCATCGTCATCGTCCGGCTTCACTGAATCACTAGGTATTTGAACCTATATAGACTTAAGTATTTGCGATAGAACTTTGAAGATTTAAGTCTAAAATGTCCACATTATGTGAAAGTAGTAGGTTTTCACCGGGTCTGGCTCGAAGGCAGACCCGGTGAACCCGGTTTGCTCCAGATTTTCGGCGTTCGATGGGCATCACCAGCTAAAAAAAAAAAAAAAAAAGAAAGTTTAGTGTCAAATTGGGGGTTTTTGCCCATGCCCGATCGATTGCGCTTATCCGCTTTTCAATATCTCTAACGGTTACAAAGATAGACTTTTGCAATCACTAGGTTCATTAAGCTCTATTCATTACTAGTTACGTCGTGGACGGTGATAAGCTTAGGGCCATTAGTGGTTAAGTGAAACAACAATGGTATTGTAAGTGTCATTTTATTAGTTATAAAATAACACAATTTCAAATCGTTGTTTTGTCAGGAATCGAGCAGATGGATCGTCTAATGTTAAGCGATTTCCGTCGCTCATGGAAACTCGCAACACCCTACTCTGGTGTTGTAACCTGCGTTCCCAGTCATAAAAATCCCCAACCCCTCTTGGACCTACGGTAAATCCGCACTCACACAGCGATAGACAACGCAAGCGTTATTTCATATCGGTTTTCTGTGTGGCCGTGGTATTTACCCGATCGAGCCGGCCATTTCATGCTGAAGCGTAATCCATGACCAGGAACACAGAAAAACTTTATGTTCCTTCGGCGGGATTCGAACCCGCGACCCCCGGCTTGGGCACCAACACATTCAATCAACTGAGCCACAGAGGTCGTCATTACACTTTTGTTTACACACCTGTACCCTAAAGTGTATCTACCTAGGTAACACTGAAAATGTTTAGAAAATGAAAAACGGCTTAATGTTGAAAGTTGTCAATACTTTTATTGTTTTTCGAAGTAATCTCCGTTCCTCTCTACACATCGTCGCATTCGATGGAACTACTGAAAAAAGCAGTGGACCCATTATTCCTTAGGGGTCTCTTCTATGGTATTTTCGTACTCTTTCACCGCATCTTCAGGGCTCGTAAAGCGAATACCTCGAATTTTATCTTTAGTTCTTGGGAATAAATGAGTCACAGGGTGCCAGGTCAGGGCTGTATGGTGGATGACTCATTATCTCGACACCTGCCATAGTCAAATATTCAACAGTCCGTTTTGCGGAGTGCGCTGAAGCATTGTCGTGGTGAGGAAGGATCCTGCTTCGAGGGCACTGCTGTCGAATTTTTTCCAAGACAACAGGTAAACAGCGATTGACATACCAGTCTGCAGTAACTGTAAATAGTGGCACGAGATGAGGCTTCATTAAGAAATGCTAATCGCGGTATATCATAGCTTTGTTGATGAGTAAGCCCACAACGAAAGTCATAATAAATCACTGACCGAAAATTTTTTCGCGTTAGGTTCATTTTCACGTATAACAAGAGTTTTAGATTTGCCGCCAATTCATAAAAACAAATGACAAATGAATGCAATATACTAAATACATTAGGTTACCAAAGAGTTCTAAAATTGAAATTCAAAAAAAAATTTTCATTAGCAATGTTTCTAACTGGCCAGTTCTAAACATTTTCAGTGTCACCCACGTATTAGGAAGCACTACACTGGTTTTTAAAAAGTGGATCTATAAGGAATAAAGGTGAACTTTTTTTCAAAGTGTATCTACGAGGAATAATTCTTTAGCAGAACCTCATAAAATCTCCAGTTTTAGAAGAAAATTAAATAGAAAATTTATATATTTTAAAGCAAACCTCATGTATATTTGACGACCTCTGTAGCTCAGTGGCCAATAGTTGCAAAGTGGAGGCGGTGCGAGTTTTCTATGTTCTTAGGTCGTGGATATGTATTCAATACTAGTATTAATTGCCCGAGACTTCGCCCGTGTGAAATTAGGTTTTAAACTTTTATCACCTATTTTACTCACCTAGGGACTGAATTTTAGAAAACGCTGAAATACGTAACTAATTTTTTTTTTCGTTCTCAATTCATATGAAGTATCATGTAAATATGTCCAAGGAATAAGAAGATTTATACAGGGATAAAAATTTTACCCCCTTGAGTGTTTAATTTAGAAAAATCCATCCTTAGTGGTGGCATACGCTATACCAGAAATACGTGTGCAAAATTTCAAATTTCTAGTCTTAAAGGTTTGGCCTGTGCATTGATACATCAGTCAATGAACTTTTCTTTATTAAACTTTTCGATGTGCAGGTTCTTACTGGCCCTACAGATACAAATGTATTATTATCGATAGGATGTTGTTGCCGAAATAATTTCCAGTGTTAGTTAGGAATGGAATTGGTGTCCCCATTAATCTAATGATAATAGTCGTGATGAAATACAATTAACATTCTCTAAGTTTTGTTGTTATAAATAGTATTCTCCACTAACCACGGTATATTCATTTTGTACTCTCAAGATTTCAACAGTTTATTCACGGTCACCGAGCGAAGCCGGTGATGTACTAATATTAATACTAATATTAATACTAAATAATTTAGGTAGAAATAAATGTTAAAGGATATCGTCGTGGGAGTAGAAATCGAAAGGGACCAAGAGATTCCGAATCAGAGCTGCATATTTTCTCATACTGAACAACTGTATATTTGAATATAAGCCTTTGAACAATATTGTAAATAAGACATCATGAATAGCGATACAGTTATCGTTGACCTTCAAGGATTTAAGGATATCAAAAATAAATTTATCGTAAAAGAATTTTCAATTGCAACCAAAGACTACACAGAGACGTTTGTAATTAAACCACCATATCCTTATAATAATCTTACAAGTGAAGAAAAGAAGCAAGTTCGATGGTTAGAAAAAAATCGTGGACTACGTTGGAGTGAAGGATTCATTGACTATCGTGAATTTCAAAGGACGATTATTCCCTACTTAAGCGGTAAAAAAATACTAACAAAAGGAATGGAAAAGATTAAGTGGATTCATGAGCTATGTCAAGACTGTGAAATAATAGAATTAGGGGAAAAGGGTTGTCCTAAATTTTTAATATTGTATTATAAAGAATATTTTGAGAAAACAAAGAAAAAAGAAAATGACATATCGAATTGTGTTCATCACAAAAATATATGTGCTTTTAAAAATGTACTCTGTCTGAAAACATGGTATTGTGAAAATGTTAATTTGTTTTAATATTTTTATCAAATAAAAAATTTACTTTCTTAATAAAATATGTCTATTAGAATATAATTTTCTTTAATTTCCTTTTATTCTGTTATAGAAAATTAAACCAAGGAGAAAAAATCTACACTATTTAGTTTTTTTATTTGTTCAAAATTTTTATATTATATTATACTAGCTTTTGCCCGCGGCTTCGCCCGCGTGAAATAGTATTGTTGGAGAAAATCTACTTCGGCGAATAACTCTCTACTTACAGCAATATACTTCTGATACAATATTGAAAATGTTTTTAAGTTTACCCAATGCAGATGGTTTAAAATGGGACCCTATCACATCGACACGACATGCGCAATCGTTTGATATACATTTATCGCGCTTGAATATAAATTTTACGATATCTTAATACATATTAAAGACTATTTAAAAAAAACCCACATCATAATCCGTTGCGTAGTTGTAAAGATTTAAGCATACATAGGGATAGACAAAAAAAAGAGACTTTGTAATATACTATGTAATGATAATGATTATACCGACTATAGTAAAGAAAGAAGAAAAGAAAATAACGTTTTGAATTGTGTCCATCACGAAAAGATATGCGTTTAAAAATGTACTCTGTCTGAAAACATGGTATTGTGATAATGCTAATTTGTTTTAGAAAGTTTTATCCAATCAAAATTTTACTTTTTAATAAATGTCTATTGGAATATCATTTTCTTTTATTTCCTTTTATTCCTTAAAAAAAAAACTAAGGGAAACAATCGACACAGATTTCTTTTGTTGTATTTTTTATTCGTTCGAAAGAAGAATGCCAAGATACAGCTCGAATAAAAAAATAAAAACATTTCAACATATTTATATGTATCAGTTCACCTCGTGTAACGAACTTCTTTAATAGAATCATAATCAACAGTCAACTTCAACATATTTATGTGTATCAGTGTGGTACTACTTCACTCTTTACTGATTACGAAAGATTTCACTGACCCTTTCTTCTGTTTTCTTCAAAAACAGAAGTTTCTTCTGTTTTCGAATTTCATCACAACTTCATTCTTTGAAGAAAGGATGAAATCTTAGACATTTATTAAAAAGTAAAATTTTGATTTGATAAAACTTTCTAAAACAAATTAGCATTATCACAATACCATGTTTTCAGACAGAGTACATTTTTAAACGCATATCTTTTCGTGATGGACACAATTCAAAACGTTATTTTCTTTTCTTCTTTCTTTACTATAGTCGGTATAATCATTATCATTACATAGTATATTACAAAGTCTCTTTTTTTTGTCTATCCCTATGTATGCTTAAATCTTTACAACTACGCAACGGATTATGATGTGGGTTTTTTTTAAATAGTCTTTAATATGTATTAAGATATCGTAAAATTTATATTCAAGCGCGATAAATGTATATCAAACGATTGCGCATGTCGTGTCGATGTGATAGGGTCCCATTTTAAACCATCTGCATTGGGTAAACTTAAAAACATTTTCAATATTGTATCAGAAGTATATTGCTGTAAGTAGAGAGTTATTCGCCGAAGTAGATTTTCTCCAACAATACTATTTCACGCGGGCGAAGCCGCGGGCAAAAGCTAGTATAATATAATATAAAAATTTTGAACAAATAAAAAAACTAAATAGTGTAGATTTTTTCTCCTTGGTTTAATTTTCTATAACAGAATAAAAGGAAATTAAAGAAAATTATATTCTAATAGACATATTTTATTAAGAAAGTAAATTTTTTATTTGATAAAAATATTAAAACAAATTAACATTTTCACAATACCATGTTTTCAGACAGAGTACATTTTTAAAAGCACATATATTTTTGTGATGAACACAATTCGATATGTCATTTTCTTTTTTCTTTGTTTTCTCAAAATATTCTTTATAATACAATATTAAAAATTTAGGACAACCCTTTTCCCCTAATTCTATTATTTCACAGTCTTGACATAGCTCATGAATCCACTTAATCTTTTCCATTCCTTTTGTTAGTATTTTTTTACCGCTTAAGTAGGGAATAATCGTCCTTTGAAATTCACGATAGTCAATGAATCCTTCACTCCAACGTAGTCCACGATTTTTTTCTAACCATCGAACTTGCTTCTTTTCTTCACTTGTAAGATTATTATAAGGATATGGTGGTTTAATTACAAACGTCTCTGTGTAGTCTTTGGTTGCAATTGAAAATTCTTTTACGATAAATTTATTTTTGATATCCTTAAATCCTTGAAGGTCAACGATAACTGTATCGCTATTCATGATGTCTTATTTACAATATTGTTCAAAGGCTTATATTCAAATATACAGTTGTTCAGTATGAGAAAATATGCAGCTCTGATTCGGAATCTCTTGGTCCCTTTCGATTTCTACTCCCACGACGATATCCTTTAACATTTATTTCTACCTAAATTATTTAGTATTAATATTAGTATTAATATTAGTACATCACCGGCTTCGCTCGGTGACCGTGAATAAACTGTTGAAATCTTGAGAGTACAAAATGAATATACCGTGGTTAGTGGAGAATACTATTTATAACAACAAAACTTAGAGAATGTTAATTGTATTTCATCACGACTATTATCATTAGATTAATGGGGACACCAATTCCATTCCTAACTAACACTGGAAATTATTTCGGCAACAACATCCTATCGATAATAATACATTTGTATCTGTAGGGCCAGTAAGAACCTGCACATCGAAAAGTTTAATAAAGAAAAGTTCATTGACTGATGTATCAATGCACAGGCCAAACCTTTAAGACTAGAAATTTGAAATTTTGCACACGTATTTCTGGTATAGCGTATGCCACCACTAAGGATGGATTTTTCTAAATTAAACACTCAAGGGGGTAAAATTTTTATCCCTGTATAAATCTTCTTATTCCTTGGACATATTTACATGATACTTCATATGAATTGAGAACGAAAAAAAAAATTAGTTACGTATTTCAGCGTTTTCTAAAATTCAGTCCCTAGGTGAGTAAAATAGGTGATAAAAGTTTAAAACCTAATTTCACACGGGCGAAGTCTCGGGCAATTAATACTAGTATTGAATACATATCCACGACCTAAGAACATAGAAAACTCGCACCGCCTCCACTTTGCAACTATTGGCCACTGAGCTACAGAGGTCGTCAAATATACATGAGGTTTGCTTTAAAATATATAAATTTTCTATTTAATTTTCTTCTAAAACTGGAGATTTTATGAGGTTCTGCTAAAGAATTATTCCTCGTAGATACACTTTGAAAAAAAGTTCACCTTTATTCCTTATAGATCCACTTTTTAAAAACCAGTGTAGTGCTTCCTAATACGTGGGTGACACTGAAAATGTTTAGAACTGGCCAGTTAGAAACATTGCTAATGAAAATTTTTTTTTGAATTTCAATTTTAGAACTCTTTGGTAACCTAATGTATTTAGTATATTGCATTCATTTGTCATTTGTTTTTATGAATTGGCGGCAAATCTAAAACTCTTGTTATACGTGAAAATGAACCTAACGCGAAAAAATTTTCGGTCAGTGATTTATTATGACTTTCGTTGTGGGCTTACTCATCAACAAAGCTATGATATACCGCGATTAGCATTTCTTAATGAAGCCTCATCTCGTGCCACTATTTACAGTTACTGCAGACTGGTATGTCAATCGCTGTTTACCTGTTGTCTTGGAAAAAATTCGACAGCAGTGCCCTCGAAGCAGGATCCTTCCTCACCACGACAATGCTTCAGCGCACTCCGCAAAACGGACTGTTGAATATTTGACTATGGCAGGTGTCGAGATAATGAGTCATCCACCATACAGCCCTGACCTGGCACCCTGTGACTCATTTATTCCCAAGAACTAAAGATAAAATTCGAGGTATTCGCTTTACGAGCCCTGAAGATGCGGTGAAAGAGTACGAAAATACCATAGAAGAGACCCCTAAGGAATAATGGGTCCACTGCTTTTTTCAGTAGTTCCGTCGAATGCGACGATGTGTAGAGAGGAACGGAGATTACTTCGAAAAACAATAAAAGTATTGACAACTTTCAACATTAAGCCGTTTTTCATTTTCTAAACATTTTCAGTGTTACCTAGGTAGATACACTTTAGGGTACAGGTGTGTAAACAAAAGTGTAATGACGACCTCTGTGGCTCAGTTGATTGAATGTGTTGGTGCCCAAGCCGGGGGTCGCGGGTTCGAATCCCGCCGAAGGAACATAAAGTTTTTCTGTGTTCCTGGTCATGGATTACGCTTCAGCATGAAATGGCCGGCTCGATCGGGTAAATACCACGGCCACACAGAAAACCGATATGAAATAACGCTTGCGTTGTCTATCGCTGTGTGAGTGCGGATTTACCGTAGGTCCAAGAGGGGTTGGGGATTTTTATGACTGGGAACGCAGGTTACAACACCAGAGTAGGGTGTTGCGAGTTTCCATGAGCGACGGAAATCGCTTAACATTAGACGATCTATTATACCTTTATCAATGTAAGTAGTTGGGCTGACTAGACCTTAAGTCAAGTCAGCATATCTTAACATTATATTAGGTCGCCCGTCGGCCGGACAGTTAGTCTTCCTTCAGTCTTATTGCGGAGCACCTTCTTGTTGTACTATTTCTTTTATTTCTAAATCCTTTTTTGTAAATAATTATTGTAAGGTCTGTTAATAAAGAAACCTTTTTGTAAAAGTGTAAAAGTGGAAAAGTGAGTTCCTGAAAGCATAAATCCTGTGGCGAGAATAACGCCATATCCTGTCGCAGTCCTCACAGTATCCTGTATCGCAGTCATCAGCCAGCTAAGTGGATAAACTCATTACCAAAACATAATAAATCTAAATATACAGAAAATAATATACAAGGCATTCCGAATAACCCATTCGAAATCGGATGTTAGACGTGCTATATCGAGAGAGATTATATACACTACATCGGTGTTTCGCTGAGTCGCTGAGTCTACGTCCGTCATGCTTCTTATCTTCACCTCCGTGATCGCCAGTTCACTGTAAGTCTTTAGTCACTGTTTCTCAAACATTAAAAGTTCTCTGTTTTCCAAACTTTATTTTATATTAGGCATATTATTATAGTGATATTACTGTACTGTAATCCTCCTCGTCTAACGTTAATGTCGACACCAGGAACCAGTAAACCAGCTGAGCCTATTAATCTTCCAATAATGCCAGCTGTAGAATTAAATATTTTAATTAAATTTATCGGAAAGTTTGATGGGAGTAGAGATAAATGAAATCCTTTTTTAAGTTAACAATGCACTAGGGTTAGCTAACGATGAACAAAAGAAAATCATTTTTAAATATATATTAAGTCGGCTAGAAGGTCGCGCAGAGTCCGCCGCTAATATTAAAGAATTCGAAGACTGGAACCAATTAGAAGAGTTTTTAAAAACACAGTTTGGAGAAATAAAGCATTATACACATCTCCTAACCGAACTCCAAAACAGTAAACAGGGTGTTAGTGAGTCAGTCAATCAGTTCTCTCTCAGAATTGAAAACTGTCTTAGTAAATTACTCACCGAAATTAATGTCTCCATTCCTACTAAGAAAAAAGGCGAACTGACTGGCCGAGTTGCTGCAATGGAAGATTTGGCGCTTCACACTTTTTTAACAGGATTAAATCCAAATATATCCACAGTTGTTAGATGCCGCGAACCCAATGACTTAAATGAAGCTATAAATATAGCCATATCCGAAGAAAAGATTTACCATGCTACTAAGAGGTCATATACAAACTTAAATAAAAACCATTATGATAATTACGCATCTAATAATAGTAATAACTTTCGACCCCGGAACTCGTTTAATAATAATAACAAGAAAGATCAATACACGCCGCGTCATAATTCAAGTAATTTTACTACACCTGTATGTAGATATTGTAAATACCCAGGACATACTATTGAAAATTGTCGTAAACGTCAGTATAATAACAATCGGATGAGGAATAATAATTATAACAATAATTGGAGGCCGTCTAGACCAAATCCAATTCACTTTACTCAAGATTTTACTAATTCTCACAGGACTGACGATAATAATATCATCCAAGACAACTCTTATGACGAAGTTGATAATTTAAAAAACTAAATCACGTCTCATTTGGGCGTCGTGTGAGACACAAAAGTGTTACAATCGACACCGACCAACGTAATAAATTTTTGATTTCTGCTAAATCATTAAATACTAAATCCTCTGAATCTTTTAATACTAAATCCATTAAATCTTTTGAAAATACCTTTATTACCAAGTCCGATGGATCTTCAAAAAATTCCGAAACTACCAAACCCGAAATAAGTGAAGCCGATCTCTTAGAAATATATGAGATTAATACTAACCATACAAATAAAACACTGCCGCATGTATTACTTTATAATCAAGTCTCTGACATTCCCCTAGCTCTCCTAGTCGACTCTGGTTCTGCTATTAGCCTATTAAAGAAAAATGCTGTAATGAAATCACAAAAACTCATACCAGAACAAATTAAAATAAAGGGCATAGATCCTGGAAAGGAAGTAACACATACACTTGGTCATTTCAATCTAAATTTATACATAGCTGACAATTCGAATCAATTTATTTCTAGTAAATTCCATGTAGTAGAACATATTGACTTACCTTATGACGGCATTATTGGCAGTGATCTCATGAATTTGTTTCGTTCTAATATTGACTACAATCGCGATATCCTAAAAATAAAAAAATATGAAATTAAATTAAATTTTTACGAACCAACTTACCTTATCCCAGCTCGTACAGAGACAATCATCGAATGTTCTGTTGTCAACCCTGAACTGAAAGAGGGTCTAATAGTAGACCAAAAATTATCTAAGGATTTATTAATTGCTAATTGCCTCGTAAAAGTGAAATCCAATAAAAGAATAAATTTATCCGTCGCAAACATCTCTGAATCTCCAATACATATCAAATCAAATTTAAACTTAGTACTTTCACCTTATAAACCTAATGACCTTAATAATGAGAATTCTCCGATATCCGTTAATTCTGTTCACACTGTATCATACACAAATAGTTTTCGACGCACCCAAGAGGTTTTAAATCAATTACGAATATCTCACCTGAATAAAGAGGAAATAAACGCTCTTTACAAACTATGTTCTGACTATTCTGACATCTTTCATCTTCCCGGAGAACAACTAACTTACACGAATGCAATCCAACATGAAATTAAAACTCTATCTAACATCCCAATCCACACTAAAACCTACCGTTTTCCGGAAGTTCATAAGGAGGAGGTAAATAGACAAATTAACGAAATGTTACAACAAGGAATTATAGAACCTTCATCATCTCCATGGTCGGCACCCATATGGGTAGTCCCAAAAAAATTAGACGCATCCGGTAACCGCAAATGGCGAGTTGTTATTGACTATAGGAAATTGAATGATGTCACGATTGGAGACTCCTACCCCATCCCAAATATCACCGAAATCCTAGACCAATTAGGCAAAAGTAGATATTTTAGTACCCTCGACCTTGCTTCCGGCTTCCATCAAATTAAAGTTTCCCCTGAAGACTCAGTCAAAACCGCATTTTCCGTCCCTCAAGGGAACTACCAATTTAAACGCATGCCATTCGGGCTAAAGAACGCGCCCTCAACATTTCAACGTCTTATGAACACCGCACTTTCTGGGCTTCAGGGCATGCGCTGTTTTGTATATCTTGACGACGTAGTAATATATTCCTCTGACCTCACCTCCCAAATCCAAAATTTAACCGCAATATTTGATAGGCTCAGAAAATACAATTTAAAATTACAGCCAGTTAAGTGCGAATTTCTTCAACAAGAAGTCGCCTATCTTGGCCACATTATAACCGAGAATGGTGTAAAACCTAACCCGGATAAAATCGAAGCAGTCACTCAATTCCCTACGCCACAATCACCTAAAGACATAAAATCGTTTCTAGGTCTAGTCTCTTACTATCGCAGATTCATACCCGATTTCTCAATGACAGCAAAACCTCTAACCTTTCTGTTAAAAAAGGACGTAATATTTAAATGGGAAAATCAACAACAAGTAGCTTTCGATACACTAAAACACAAACTCACCACTGCTCCCGTTCTCTGTTACCCCGACTTCAGCCTTCCTTTCATCCTTACTTGCGATGCCTCCGATCACGCCATTGGCGCTGTACTATCGCAGGGTCAAGTGGGTAAGGATCGTCCCGTCGCATTTGCCTCACGCACACTTAATAAAAGTGAAAATCATTACACGGTAACAGAAAAAGAACTTTTAGCAATAATATTTGTCTGTATAACATTTCGCCCATATATATATGGTCGGAAATTCACAATAGTCACTGATCACCAACCCTTAAAATGGCTTTTTAACCATTCTAATCATAAAAGCAAACTCCAAAGATGGCGCTTACAACTAGAAGAGTACGAGTATGAAATAGTCTACCGCAAGGGTAGGTTAAATTCGGCAGCCGATGCCCTATCGCGCTATCCAGTCAACCCTATCTTTCCTGACGACTATGATGCACAATTATTCCCTGAACTAATACCTCTGAACCCTGTTGAAGATCCTCTTGACTCTGTCCCTTCTCCAAATAATATATTAGAAGAAATAGGTACAACCCCTCCGAATCCCGAACAAATACATAACGAAACTACTGTTCGCGCCAACACTAGCGCGACGTTTAGAATAAACACAAAGGACATCACTACGTGATGTATGGCCGACCGAAAGGGGCGCTGTCAGAGAGTGACGAACACTTGCATTTAGATCCCCTTCCGCGCCGGATGCATTTTCAGCTCATCCCGAAACCTAGTGAACGCGAACGCGTGTGCGCATATTTATTTGTGCTCGTTAATATAATACCAAATTCGCCGGCGAACCGCGATAAATCTATCGATAATCCGCTCAACAGCTGTGTAGTGTAGTGAGAAGAAACCTCCGCCCAGATAAAGAACCACCAGCTCAACAATAAGGTCAGTCCCAGATTTCTCCAGCCCTCACATTAACCTATATACCTACTTCCCTCAGCTCATAGTCGCATGTGTAAGTTCCTAGCTTACACAACTACTCATCAAGATAATAATAATGTCGACAATAACGTCATCCCTAAAAATCCTAATACGTTACCTCAAATTACAACATCACCAATACCTAATTTGTCATTTGAAGACATTCTATCTCCGTACCCTCCGTATGCTGGCGTTAACCCCGAAAATATTATTCCATTACCCAACGATAATCTCTCGGACATCGGTTCTTTTGGTCCTAATCCACGAAGTTCTGATATAGACTTAGAATTTGATAATATATCCTTACCTTCACCTACCAGGATCTCTATACCTACGGCTTCGAAAGAACCGCAACCACCACCTGTAAATATAAATAGTAACGAAAAATATTCTCAATTCCTGAAAATAATCGCGGATAAAAATATAAGTTTTAACACTAATATTATTGAACATAATGAAGCATTACTTAAAACCTTCTGTTCACACATTCTTGTTCCAACTTCCATTGATCTCGATGAAGCTAATCCTAATAAACTAATAGTACTTTCCTAATAAAGATGAAATACTACAGAGTGAAAAAGAATTACATTCGTATAAGAAAATAGAACATAATACCAAGAATTACTACTTACTCTTTACTAAAGTACATCACTTTGAAAAAAGTTCATACCGCGATATTTTTTTGTCTCTGGAAAAAATAAAAAATGTATTAGTTAATTCGTCTATCATAACAGAAATTGCTATATCCGATTTTAGAAATCCTTTTGATAAACACGCATTTAGTAAAATATATAACATGATTACTTAACTATTTCACGACTCCAGTATTGCTATTCACATATATCATAATAATATAATGTATCCCTCGCTTAGCGAAATTAAAACTATATTACAAGAAAATCATGACTTTGACCCGTTTCTGGACACCTCGGTTCCGTCAGAATGCTGAATAGAATTAAGGAAAAATATTACTGGAAAGGAATGCGTTCAGACATTGAAACATACGTTAAGAATTGTACACAGTGCCAGGAGAATAAAGCATTTAGGCAAATTAATCGAGCACCTATGCAGATAAGTACAACGTCCACTGCTCCCTTTCAACGAATAGCTATCGACATCGTAGGTCCCTTACCAGAGGCAGGTACTGCTAAACTTAAATACATTATGACTTTCCAAGACGATCTCACGAAATTCTCAACAGCTTATCCTATTCGATCAATAACTGCGGAAGAAACAAGCGACTGTTTGATCCATTTTATTTCTCTATTCGGCATCCCTAAAACTATTTTATCAGATCAAGGTACTAATTTCACAGCGGACTTATTTAAGAAAACTTGTAGTTTCTTAAAAATTAAACAAATTTGGTCAACTCCCTATCACCCGCAGACTCAGGGAGCGCTAGAACGCAGCCATTCGACCTTAAAAGAATATCTAAAATCATTTACTAATCAAAGTCAAGATAATTGGCCTCGCTACGTCTACACAGCCATGCTCACTTACAACACTAATGTACATTGCACAACGAAATACTCACCTTATGAACTTCTATTCGGACATAAGCCTTTTCTCCCAGATTCGATTTATAATCCTCCTCAAGACGCTACCTATCCCGAATATCTTAAAATGCTCCAACATAGATTAAAACTCTCTCGCGATAAAGCAATCCAAAACATAGTCCAATCAAAACAAACCTCGAAAACTTATTATGATAACCGTTCTCGACCAATTACGTATAAAGTAGGTGACTATGTGTACCTTAAAAATCACCTTAGACTCAGAAAAGCTTTGTCACCCCAGTGGAAAGGTCCCTACAAAATAGTTAAAATACATGGCTATAATACACTATCTTTACTAATAAATCGTAGGCATGTGAAACATCACTTCGACGAAGTTAAACCTGCAAATATCCCAATAACATAAATAATTCACTAATGAAGTAGTACCAACTTAATTCTTTATAAATCCACATATTGAATAATTTAAATTTAATATATACAAAAGTTATCGAATAGTTCTTATGATGGCATTACTAATATTAATTACATCTAATTATTAAACATACATATACTATAATTAATTCCTTATAAAAGTAAATATTATATACGACATTTATTTTTCAGCGTTATTGCACTAGCGTAACAGGATTATGTCCAAGCAATTACGTCGAGTCCCGGAATATATTTTGATTATTTAGGACAACTCAAAATAAGAAGAGCTTACCTCGATACCATGATACCAGTTGACACATCTTATATCGGGCCACACATTGAAAACGCTAACTCTATTCTAGGAACTGTTAGATATTTATGTAAACAATATGAAGCGTTAAATGATATCGAATGTCATAACATGTTAGAACCTATTACAGCACGGTATTACGACATAGTCAAGGAATATGATTCAATATCACATCTTATGTCTAAGGGTAGCAAACGGTCAGCTTGGTTTGGTGGCATTGGAACTGCTTTCAAACATATTTTTGGAACTTTAAACGAGGACGATGGAATTAAATACGATCAGGCGATTGAAATTGTAAAAAATAACCAAGGAAAACTGGCTTCCTTAATAAAACAAAATATTTTAGTTACTAAGTATACATTAAATTCATATAATAAAACTTTTCATGAAATGAAAATTTAATGAAGCTCGTTTAAATGATGCTACCGACAACCTCTCGGTAAACATCCGTAATTTAAGTAATGTGTCAAATCATTTAGTTATTATAACTAATATTAACTCTATCCTTAACAGTTTAGAATCAACGCTTTTAACTTTGTCTTTTCGTTTAGAGGACTTATCAAACGCTATCGCATTCAGTAGTCAAAACATCCTGCATCCATCGGTTATAACGCCGAGTCAATTATACCGAGAACTTGCCGAGAATCATATTCACCTGAACAATGATGTCGAGTTTCCTGTAAATTTAGAATTAGATTATATGTATCACCTAATGAAAATTTCAAAAGTATTTTGCTATTACATAAATGGGAAAATTATATTTGTACTCAGAATTCCTCTAGTCGCTCCAGGCGTATTTAATTTGTATCATAGCATAGCTTTTCCGATACCCTATGACCCGGAAAATCCGGACACTTATACTACCATTATACCTAGCACTAAGTATATCGCAGTGACTAAAGACAAACAACATTTTTGTAACTTGAGTGACTTGGACGAGTGTATCACTATCGATCCCCAAACCTTAATATGTGACGTGATGAATATATACTCAATAAGTGAATATCCAACCTGTGCAAGTGAACTATTATTAAAGGTTATGAGAAAACCTCCCACACAGTGTGAAACTAAGTTCATTTATGGACACTTAAAAATTTGGAAAGCATTAGCTAATAATCAATGGATTTATATACATTCTGCTCCGACACAATTATCCATAGATTGCCAAGATCAGTCTGAAAAGGTTGTCACCCTACTGGGTACTGGGATTGTGTCGCTTCCCGGCAATTGTGTCGCATTTACTTCTAGTACTAGATTAATTCCTAATAGCAATAATTTTGTGAATTTAACTATAACCCCTATTTCGTCTGATTACAATTTAATCAATGACTCTTGTTGTAACGTAAACAAAATTTTACAATTACTATCGTCGAATAATGTGCCCCCTATATCTTTAATAAACACTGATTTAGACGATTTAAACTTAAATGATCAAATTTCAAATTTTTTAATTAACAAAGCTGACAAAATTATCGATCAGCCACATATCATCAAATACGGGACACACTATTCTAGTATAACTCTATTTTTAATTGTTTTAATTAGTAGCTTTATATCTTACAAGATCTGTAGATACACTTTTATCAATAAATTTATTAACTCTTGCAAGAAGACGGAAGGTCCAAAATCACCAGTTGAAATAGAACTGGATGAAGATATAATTACTACCCCGCCTAGAATTAGAATTCATTAAATTTGGTAAAGTTCGATTTTTTTAACCCCGAACTTTACACTCAACCGAGGGGTTGTTATACCTTTATCAATGTAAGTAGTTGGGCTGACTAGACCTTAAGTCAAGTCAGCATATCTTAACATTATATTAGGTCGCCCGTCGGCCGGACAGTTAGTCTTCCTTCAGTCTTATTGCGGAGCACCTTCTTGTTGTACTATTTCTTTTATTTCTAAATCCTATTTCTAAATAATTATTGTAAGGTGTGTTAATAAAGAAACCTTTTTTTAAAACGCGATCCGCGAGGCCCCGCATAACAGATCCATCTGCTCGATTCCTGACAAAACAACGATTTGAAATTGTGTTATTTTATAACTAATAAAATGACTCACTTACAATACCATTGTTGTTTCACTTAACCACTAATGGCCCTAAGCTTATCACCGTCCACGACGTAACTAGTAATGAATAGAGCTTAATGAACCTAGTGATTGCAAAAGTCTATCTTTGTAACCGTTAGAGATATTGAAAAGCGGATAAGCGCAATCGATCGGGCATGGGCGACGTCGAGAGTCGACCGCAGGTGCTCCGGTAGCAGCGAGAGAGCGGTAACGGATGGACGCAGCAGGTGTGGATCCAGGGTGCGGAGGTCAAATAGGATGACAACCACGAGCGCTGTCCGCAAAGCGATATTTCTCGCAACTTTGCAACACATGATGTGGAAATAATCTGTGGTCACACTAGCGCGGCGGTGAATATCGAGCGTACTTGTGATAAACCGTGATAAAAATTGTGCGTTATGCGTAATTCGCGATCGCGAAATAAAATCCGCGTTAATAAAAACCGCTGTGCGGGTAGACTAGCAAACTATTCATTAATCTGTGGCTGTAGGTAGGTACCTACAGAATAATGAATAGTTACAACGTATCTAACTACTAGGTAGTAAGTTGTTTGTTTATTGCAGCGAATAAAAAGCGATTGCGGAAAATACTATCAACTAGATGTTTCCTGAGACTTCGTAAGCGCAAAAGGGAACCCCGCAGGAACCTTACAGTTTGTCACGATAAATAGTGGCTTATGTCCTTCCTCACGGTCTACTTGTGTATAATGTATTGTGTATGTGCCAACAATACAAGCAAAACAGTTCTCTTTTTAATATTAGAGTAAAAAAAATATAATATAGGTATACACGTTGACTTGAGAACCTCCTCCGGTTTTTTCGTCGGATAAAAATTAAAAACTAAGGTGCTAACAGCAAAAATTATAACTTAAAGCCATGATAAAATAATTTGAATAGCTAAATAGTATGCATAAAATAACCATGATAGGTAACCGACATTCTATTAAGTACTTACTTATTTCAATAGGCAAGATTTAAACTTGCGACAAAACAATCAAATTTTGGGTGTGAAAAAACCGAATATTGAATACTAAATTACTAAGTTGGCGAAAGAATTTATGGAATAAAAAATTTCAAATCTGGTGACTAATTAATACCAGTTTTTTCACTGAATATTCCAAACTGGCAGACAGATATTATTTTAGGGAACAAATAACCGTCTTGGCGACAATTTGAGAGTACACATTTAGATAATATGTTATTGAGTGTACTATAGGTTCTTGGTGGAAATTCATGTTTCACATTTAATTTAAGAATAGGCACATATATTTTCCCTGATGTAGGTAATTCAAAAATCATAATAGGTAAGCAGCAAAACGAGCGCACACCGGTTCTTCTCGGCGGGTTAAGGTTGAACCGGTGGTAGCTTTTTCTGCTGACTTTCCGAAAAAAGCTTGTTAAGTTTCGTTTGGAAATAAAAAAAAAACATTTCAAAAGGAAAAGAAACTCCAACAGTATCCAAAAATGCAATTTTTCGTAGCCTGCAAATTGAATTTTTAGCAGCCATTAATTTATCAACCCAATCGGATTTTATAGCTGCTACATCGTCACCAACTCGGAAATTAAGTCGCCAACTTCTAAATTTCGGTGCCAATTTGGATTAAATGACGCCACTTTTTATCTCCCATTTTTTGTATTTTTATAGCACCTGAGTGCTTTCGCCAGTTTAATAATTTAGTCGCCATCATATTAATTCGCTGCCAAATTCAGTAATACAGTATGCTCATGTGCAGTCGCCAACTTATTTTTTGGTCGCAAGATTCCCATTTCAATATTGTAGGTATTAAAAAATAAGGCTTCACACTTTTTACTCTTCGTCTACGGAACCCTAAAATGCTTCGGCTCGTGAGGGAGTCGAACCCCCGGCTACCTCTATTCTTTATCTGGACGCTCTAAACGCTAAGCTAACGTGCCTCCATCGATAACCAAAAAATCGAAGATTTACGGCAGAACGACGGACGCGTTTCCCATAATAATACTGTTGTGTATATGGAGATAAATCGCTTTTTATGCCGTACATATAATAGGTCTTTACCTATGAAATTGCCGTTCTGCAGTACTGGCCATTTCAAATCAAAATAATTTTTGTTTTGCTAAGAATTCTAATTTCAAATTTATTTTATTTTGAAAACATGGAATTCTTTTTCCAAAGGTAGTCATTTGTTTATTGATTAGTGTTACATTTTCATCGCATTTCAATCTTTTTCGTCATCATGAATACGTTAAAAATTCGAGTAATTATGGAATATGAGCGTCTCCGCTGCTCCTGCACGACAACGCGCGACCTCATACTGCACAGCAGACGGTCTCCAAGTTGCAAGAACTGGGGTTGAAAGCTCTCCGTCATCCGCCCTACTCACCAGACCTTGAGCCTACAGACTACTACTTTTTCCAGAATTTGGATAACTTCTTGACGGGAAAAAAATTCAATACCCGAGAGGCAGTACAAAATGCCTTTGAAGAATTTGTTGCCTCCCGTCCAGCTGAATTCTTTAAGAAGGGCATCAATAAACTGCCACTGCGTTGGCAAAGATGCATTAATTGCATGGGTGATTACTTCGATTATTACAAATAAAAAATACATGAATAAAATTCGTTTAAATTTTTTCATACAAAACGGCAATTTTATAGGTAAGGACCTAATATTATAATACAATTCTTTAAAGTTTTTGAATCAACGGTATTTTAAGTAATCAACAATTTTCTAATTCCTTTTTTTCTTTTTCCAGGAGTTCAGTGGATTTTTGTGATTTTGTAGTATTGCAAGTTAATAAGTCAGACTAAGTAATTTTGTTTTTAATAAAATCTCTCGTAACGTATAATGTACTTACATTAGAATACTTATACCCTTTACTTACGGAAATAAATTTCTTTCCATAGGTACATTTTTTTACTAGTGATGCCGGAGGTTTCTTTTCTTGCCTATACCAGGGCCTATATATATTTGACATAAGGCATCGCAAGCGACATGTCACTTAGCGATGACTTATGTCGTATCCCATACATTTTTGATTTCGAAGTTCGCCGTCGAAATTATCGAATGCATCTTGACTAAAGGCCCAGGCGTTCGTCACTCGCTCAAGGACAAGCGTTATTTGCCTACCACATGGCGTATCTCTTACGATACAATCGACAAAGGGCCGCCGCACGCCCGACAGAGCACTCGCACCGTACTTTTCCGCGCTTACGCGTCGAAATGCCATATTATAATTGTTGTGTAGTGGATGGTTGCAGTGTAGTAGTTTAAAAACTAAATGTTGTTAGTTCTTAGTAGTTTTTTTTCTTTGTAGGAAATAGCTTCTAGCCAGAAAACTTTGAAAGAGTGTTCTTAAGTATATATTGCAAACTTTAAAATTGTAATACCAATTCATTTAAGATTATTGATTTTCCTCAGCTTTTATCCTTATTATTATATACCTAATTATTATAGGTATATAAGGAAGGCGAAGCGTGCATACAAGGCGGCTTCTCTTATGTATATTATATTAGGTCATTACATATGAAATTGGCGTTTTGTAAAGGAGGAACATACAAGTCGAGTTTTTTAAGCATAATATATTTATTTAACAAAGTATATACCATTGCTATTTATGCACTTTTGCCATCTCATAGGTAGTTCATTGATTCCTTTACTAAAAAAACCATCGGAGTTGAATTTTTTTCCTTGCAAGTTATCCAAATTTTGTTGGAGCAAGGTCCGGGGAGTACGGTGGATGTCTTAGACATTCCAATTGAAACTCCTCTAATTTGGTAGCAGTCTGCTGTGCAATGTGTGGTCTAGCGTTGTCCTGGAGCAGCAGTTTAGTTTAGCAGCTAGCTTTTTCATCATGATTTGCAGTTGCTGGCAATAGACATCTGCCATAATCGTCTGGCCAGATTTAAGATAGCTGTAGTCCACCAAACTCTCACAAGAAACTTTTTTTGAGTAAATTTTTGCTTGGGGCAGGCTTTGGCTGATTCGCCAGGGTTCAGCCATTGCGATGAGCGTTTCCGATTATCGTACAGGAGTGGATCCTCTGTGAGTGGACTATGTGACGAACCGTCACATAGTGTTAGCGCATATTCCGTATTTTATAAAATTAATATATATTATGTAATAGATTTAAAGTAATATACAAAGCGATGCGTACAAACAATCCAGCTTGGCTTGTATGCACACGTCGCCAAATAATTGTAATAGGTCCTATTGCAATTATTTACACGATTTAAGATATTTTCAACTATAAAATTTAATAATCAAGAATTCAACGAAGGATAAAAATGTATTAATCATTTTATAACATATTTGATTGACAAATAAATTACAATAATCCTCATAGGTACAACCCTGGCGCATTCGTACGATGGCGCGCTTACGCGTGATTCGCACGGCCGGCAACACAATCTCGACTCTTTGTGCGCGTACTTATGGTACAGTTTTTCTCGCTGCGAAAAGCAGATAATATTATTAAGATTTTGTAGGCTTTTATAGCGTAGGTATTGCCGATTTTGTATGGGAGTGATGTATCTGTTACGTAGTAACTATTTATTAATCTGTGCCTATACCAACCGCAGTTATACATTTATACAGTTATACAGTACATTTATCCAAAAAAAGTGACCAAATATGTGTCGAGATTCGAGAATATAAAATATCTGTGTTCAAAATTGTCCTTGCTCAAACTTTAACCCACGTACCAGCTGTTGGAAGTTGGAACTTTTTGGGCTTTAGTGTCTAGAAAACCAGAAACTTATTATAGTTTGTTCGAGATAAATTTGTAGTGAAAATGACAAAATAGGCCAATTCTTTAGAAACTATGGTTAAGTATGTGAACACTGCTTAAGCAATTTCAAGAAATGTGTTTTCATAATTTACTGAATCCCCATATTAGGTAAGTATAAAGTCAATTAATACATTGAAGGCCATAGGAAGTTGCCTGCATTCTTCAATTTGTCGCTACTCATTAAAAAATGTGATAGTAAAACTAATTCTGCATGCAGTGCCCACAAATTCATTGCGCGTCTTCAGTCGTTTGTCTCGTATTAGTTATCTCTTGGGACATTTTAAAATAAACCCAACATAAACAAATATAGGATTATATTCAGAGAAACATTCGAAATCCAACATAGCGGACACTGAGGCATGACCAGCGCCCGCGCAAGCAGAGTACAATCCCCTCACGAGGCCCCGCGACACGCAGGTGTATCAACTTACATATAATCCCATTTGCCCGGTATATCGGCAAGTAAACTAAGCCACTATGCCATCTATTTACGTCAACAACTCACACCTTGTTAATAAAAAATAGCGAAAACGACATTAAGTTAGAAAAATTAAACGTTACTCGGCGAATCCTCGAAAAAAAAAACAATAATAAATAGATCTCGAGTTGGGTATAACTTAAATCGATCGGCTACGTCTTAAAACGTCTAAGGCATCTTTTACGAAAACTTACTGTATTTTTCTTAATTTATTACATCATATATATACATAATTTTGACATATTTATTTAATAACGTAACATTTCTGGCAGGTCAAGTAAAAAACTAAACAGTAACATGTGTCTGAGCGCGTCGCATTACGACCCCGCGCCACGGCGACGTAACGCGACGTCGTGGTATTTGACGCTATATGTCGCGAGATGGCGCGACAGCAGACGTCGCGTCACGCATACGCCACACCGATGTAGTATAAGAAACCATACCGCGAATTTCTTCCTCGTTTCACTATATTTGGTAATTCGACAATAAAAACATTACTTCAAAATACATAATGCAAATTTTAATACAATTAGTTGCTACAGCAAAATATTTTTATTACACATGATTAATTATCACCTAGCTAGCGCTATGTACACGCTCCATCTATCACAATGTAAGTAAATGTTAAAATCAATGACACTACAAGAGTACGATAATTTTGCAATAACAGCTTTTATTAAAATAATACTAAAATAGTAGTGTTTTCTTCTACTTTATGAACAAAACATTTTTTCACAGCATTCGTTTATTTGTTTTTAAAAATGAGGTGATTAAAAACCAAATTACTATTTTAAACAATTTATATTATTAATTATGCGTTCCTGGGTGTATTCTTTAATATAATCGATTGTATTTTATGATGAACCCTATTTTAAAAAACCTTCGATACACAAAGGATAGGGAATTCAGATAAACAAAATAAGAGTTATTACTTATTATTCAACAATAAAAATCATCAAGAAATTGTTTAACGTAATTTTTTACATTCATTACACAGCAACATAATATAATATTATCATTTAATATATAATTCCATTGAATGTTAGTAGCGACAAAAGTATAATATGACGGTATTTTATATTTTGTACTGTATTTTAGTAAGCCACAACTAAACCGAGCCGTCTACCTCGAACCTCTGATAAAATATTATTAAATCTATCTAACATATTATTACTTTTAAAATTATTCCTAATAAAACACTTTCCTTGTGGTTTTACAAGGAATAGGTACGTATTTTACTTCTATGCGTACCTCCGAGCAGAAAATACTATTTTCCACTTTGTTTTTAAGATAATAATTAGCATAGCTTATGTTAATTCATTTTTATTTTATTCTGATATTTCTGCACAAAAGTGCACAAAAATACCCAGATTATTATTTGTATTTTCAAATATTATGATTCCTCAAGGAAAGTGTATAAAGAATAATCTGTACTTTAAAAGTATTATTTGTTACATAAAAATATTACAAAATCATAAAAGTATAAAATACTTTAACAAACTCCTCGACGGAAATTATAACGAGCATCATGACACATTTTAAATGCGAATTTAAATAGACGGGTATTAGTTCATTCTTTTTTACATTTGCAACTGAAAATGAGATTAACATTACATGTTTTCTTTGAAAATAACTCTCATATTCTATGATTAATTTAATAACTTTAATTAAAGTAGGGGGAAGTAACTTTGAGCCAAATCTTGGTTATTTTTTATCAGCTTACTGATAAAAACTTCACATCTTTTTATCATTCAATCTAAAATAATATCGAACATCTTATTATATTGCATAAACTTTACTACCAATTGTATAAGTAATATATAACTCTACAGAAAGTCAGTAAAAATTATGTTTCATGCTTTGCTATTTACACAGACTAAAATATCATCAAAACCTTTTTATTTACTATAGTAGTTTTCGAATAGAATATGAGGGTTGTGTATCATATTGTGTTTGTTTGTTATTTTTGCCGAATTACCAAAATTTAAAAGAATATTGACCTAGCCCTGCAGGCAGTTAGTTTTCTCCGTTCAAACTCATGTGTATACATAAGGCGAGATCTTGATTCGACACTGAAATACCATTAAACACAAAAACTGTAGACCCAACGTGTACCGTTAAAATCAACCTTTCGCATCCCTATAAACCGTTCAGTGCAAAAAATAATAAATAACAAGAATGATTTTAAAATCTATAACTGCTAGCAGAACTAATATTATTGCGTGGCCATGTAGACAATCCGGGCGAATATTGTCCAAAGTTAAGGAATATTTTATCTGGACTAAATTCACAAATACATATTTCAGTAGTGTTACCAACATTGTATTCGAGTTAAACCTTTCGAAACCACTATCTGGAATAAGCGAGCAGATATCAATTTTCTCTTCATTTACTTGTGAACACATTTACCCGAAATTCTGTTATTCTATATTGAATCTACACACAAACAGCGTAATAAAGAAAGTCAAATATTGGTGTTAGCAATGTACATATGTGTATATAAGGCTATTTACTTACTCCCCTTACTAATAAAAATATTTATACCACTGTATAAGCTATACAATGTTTTGTCCTTGTCTTATACGTCGGAAAATTCGCTTGACAGACAAGGACTAAACATTGTATAGCTTATACACTATCCCCCTTACTAATAAAAATATTTACACAATGGATAACTTAAACAACGTTGCTATATTTTTCTATCATGTGACGTTTCCAACGTATCAGACAAAGACAGCAACATTGTTTAAGTTATCCGTTGTATAAATATTTTTATTAGTAAGGGGTTGAGTATAAATATTTTTATTAGTAAGGGGGTTAAAGTGTAGACCAGTAGAGTATGTTTTTAGCCATATTCAGGCACGCTTGACAAAACTCTTGTAAGTGCACCGCTCAAGATATAGGCCTGGCCCATACAAAATAGTAGTTTGAAATACAATCTACCATCGACAGGAGGTAGGATTATAATAACTCGACCGGTTAAAAATGCCTATTAAAATATTCTCTATACGTTTACAAAAAAACCTGTTTCTGAGACTTGAGACAAAGTAACAACACAAAAACGCTAACGAAGTTGAAAAATGACAAAATGTATGTTATTGACACATCGCGTGGTTACTCCCATATGCGTTTCTAACTTCGTAATCGTTTCGCTATTGTACTTAGCCTAAGCCTGGATCGTTGGCTAGTCCTGTGGTCTCAAAACATACTTCACTGTGTGTGTGCTCGCTCAGTTGTATATCTTGATGGCCTTCTCGAGGTAATTGACTCGGGAGCGCTTAGGCGTCTTGTTGATGTGCTCCAGGCCCAGCCACGGCCGGCCCGTCGCGTCTGGAAGAGACAGGTCTTTAATAAGTTATAGCACGAGTTCCGATCCTATTGACTACACAAACCAAAATACAGTACAACTTTATTCAAACTCAAGATTTTTTTTTGAATGAAACCTATTTCTTTAAATAGGTTAGTAGCTAATACTTTCATTGTCTTACTAACATTCTGTCATTCAGGAAACTTAATTTTTCATACGTCGTCTGTCACTGACATAGAAACTAGACATTAGGAAAGTAGTTACACTGTATTCCAAACAAAAACCTATTAATTAATGTTTGTTTCTCAAATAAAAGCGCGCAAACAGCGAAGCCGCAGGAAAATCCAGTACAATATAATACTCACTTGCATTACTACTGGGTCTAAAGTCGAAGGCGTTCATGGTCGCTCCTTCACTGATATAATTGATTCTGCTGTTCGTTACGATCGCGAAGTTATACTGAAAAATAAGATAAAATATATAAAAATTGTATACTAAAATATACTAAACAAATTTCCGCATATTAAGCTAGTATATACACCACGTCAAGAAAGAGTGTAGAGTCCGTAGATTTTCGATTTGAAAATACTACATTCAAATTTGCACAAAATAATTTTGATGCTTCAACATGAACGTCCTGTGACGACATGTAGGTTTTTATTTATTTGTTAATTTATAAATATTTTTGTCTCCTTCTTCCTAATAACTTACAGTTATTAAAACATCAGCAGCCTACCTTCTCCCACTCCTTGTCCGGTATGTCGAGCTTCTTCTGCAGGCGGTCCTTGAGCGCGGCGAAGGGCTCGTGGTGCTTGACGCGCGCGTAGAACGGAATGCCGAACGTCGCGTACGCCTGCTTCTGGAAGTGGGCGCACGGCACCAGCACCTCGTCCTCCTGGAATGTCACACGTTACATTAAATGTATGTCCTAAACTAAACAATAATAATATGATCGCATTTCAATACAATTTAAAACCAGTAGTATTACTGATTTACGATTTGATGTCATCGGTAGTCGCCATACTCTCAGATTAATAAATATAGCATCTATGCTATACCCGGCTATTAGTAAACGAAGAAACATTATATCGTTTCTTATTCCAGATGCAACACTTATTATTAGTATTTATTGAGAAAAAAAGACCAAAACATCACCAAGTCGTGACAACCTTTGAAAAAAGCTGGATTGGATCGAATGGATTTGCTTTCTCTATCACTGTTATGGGTTTTCGCTATTGATATTTTGTGAGACAGATAGCTGCTTACACCTTCGATTTTAGTGCTCCTTTCATGTACATTCTTCCAAGGCCATACTGTTGTCTATCTCGAAGATTTGACATTAACAACTTGAAAATGTCATTAATGTCATATTTTTGTTTTATCATTAATGTAATAGAAATTTCTACATCTTTAGAATATAATAGGCCGCCATTGTGTTATCTGTCTATATAGTTTGATGATCTCTTATGTGTTTTATTTTTACGTTTTGTTCACAATAAGGAATATTTCAAGCATTAAATTTATTGAACTGCAACATGGCAAGACTTTTATATTCCTGGTAAGGTTATACAACCTGTGATATGATTACCTGCAGCTGCACCTCATCCCTGGGTATCTCCTCTATCCGGTAGAGCCGGGGCGGGGAGATAGTGACCTGGTCCAGCGTCAGCTCGGGGTCTGGGCCCGGCAGCACCTTGTGACACGACACCTCCACGATCCGTAACCTGAAAGCAATCATCTCTTTCGTCATCATGCCATCTCCTTCCCTCTAGCGACAGGCACTGAAGAAAGAATTCGGAATACAATTCAGGTCCAATACTGCAAATAGCACATTTATTACGGACATAATATGATGTAGACATTGCTAGTGTCGCACTAGCACAGTCTAATTGGTAACAACCTACTTTTTCCATAGGTATTATTTATTATGATTGCCTAAGGACATTCAGATGCACATGTTCTGAAAATAAATTTTGCCATTTTATGTCCATAAAAGTTCAAAAAGTAGGAATACATATTAAATTATAATTCTATTACATGTCTTTTTATATAGTATAGAATAGAAAGAATAGAATGAAGTCACTTCCGTTGTCTGTCTGCTTAAATCTTATAAACTACTCGGATTTTAACACAGTTTTCAGCAATAGATACGAGTTATTCAAGAGAAAGGGTAACATGTATATTGAGTATCTACATCGTAAATTATAAATTATTTTCAAGTAAAGCTCACCTTCCTGATCCTTCCGGTGACATTTCTACAACTTTAGCTGCTTCTTCTAGGATATCTGCCACTTTACCGCCTTTGTTCGGATATAAAATTAATTCTTTATCTTCCTTATAATTAGGACCAACCTGTAAACAAGAAAAATTTACTTCATTTCTAGGCTCTGCTCTATGGAGCAAATGATAAGTACTCTGTTAAGATCCATTTTAATGTAAGCAAAAAGTTTAAATTCCACCAAATTATTGTGTCATTGTATTTCTTTCTTGCGCGGTAAATAAGAGACGTCTTAATTGGTAGTATTATAGTGTAGTATACGGATGTTGCCCAGTGTGGAATGACACATTTTTACAAATTAAGTTTTAAAATTGTCGAAAAGAGAAACATAATCTAAAAGAAATAGGTATTTAGGTTGACGCGATTAATAATTGTAAGCAAAAAAAAATTTCCCATCTCTTTCTCTCAAAACGATTTGTTACGTAACAAGCTGCTACCGCCATACATTTTTTAATGACAAATGTATGGCGGGAGCAACTCGTGACGTCACAGGCTGATATATCGCTTTCTTATTGTAAATTTAAATTGTATCTTCGTTATTTGTTAAGATATACAAAAATAAGTTCTAGATTGTTTATTAACATGTTGTCTATAATCGAATACACGAAAAAAAATGTTTAGGCAACATGCCTATTGTCTTTTTGTTTACAAAAATATTAATTTGGATCTGAACAAAAAATAAATAGTGCTTTTGCATAAAACTTTTGATTATAATTATAAAACAAAACTTACCCATAAACATTTAAATTGTTTCTTGTTATCTAATTCGTTAACTTTAATAGATAAAATCTGGTAGAACAATTTCTTAGGGCACTTTGGTTTACAGTACAATAACAAGTCCTTAAGAATACCATCAAATGAGTATTTCAAAGGCAGACCGGGTGTGTCTTTGTAGCTGAAAAGTATAATAGCATAATATAAAAGAATCACAAAAGTAGTATGTCATAAATTCATGATGAATATAAATATATACAACATGTGTGTATTTACCAAACTATCAACAACACAATAACGGCTCAACTGATTTAAATTGAATTTAGCACTCAAATAATTTACAGCCCGGATCAATTAGCACATGAGATATTACGAATTTATGGGCAATTTCAACTTTACACGAATTCACGGGCAAAAGCAAATTATATCTTTATTTGTAAATATTACAGAAATTTCCAGGGTAACTTACTGTAAACATTACATATACTGTGTTCCGATTTCATGTAATCTAAATGTAAACAAATCTCAATTGAAATAAAATGATTTCAATTCAAATGTCACTTACACACCGCGCACATTATACGCATTAATTCGGTTGAATTTTTTGACGTGATAAAGTCTTATAAATCGATGAACACCGGCTGCACGCACAAAAAATTGTCTAGTTCCGACTGATAACCGTTCTGTTAAGTTCCGAAAAAAAATTAATAATCAATCTTAATCTCATTTTAGCTATCTGAGATCAAGATTTCAATACATTTCAACGATTCCAGGATTGTCTTCACGTCAATTTTTGTTTGAGAATCTAAGTTAAGTTAACAGACAACAATTTTTTTTCGTTTACATTTAGATTACATTAAATCGGAACGGAGTTTAGTGCGATTAACTTTATACATACTTTTGACACTTGAAGAACTGTATTAAATACGGGTCCACGTTCAGCCGCTGTCCCACCGCCCGCGCCATTTGGTCGTAACGCATTTGTAGGGACAGCTCCATTGTAAATCTGTTGAATGATAAAAGAAATAAAGTATGTGCTACACAATAAACTGCTATATTTTTCCTTGAAACCTAGTGAAGGCAATTTTTTTAGGCAACATGCCTATACAATAGGCATTTTGCCTAAAAAAAAAATTTCGTCTATTCTATGTTAGACAACATGATAATAAACAATCTAGAACCTATTCTCGTATATCTTAAAAAATAACGAAGATACAAACAATTTAAATTTACAACATGAAAGAGAGCGATATATCAGCCTGTGACGTCACGAGTTGCACCCGCCATACATTTGTCATTACAAAATGTATTGCGGTTGCAACTTGTGACGTAACAAATCGTTTTGCTAGAAAGAGATGGGCAATATTTTTCATTTGTTTATAATCTTTAATCGCGTCAATCTAAATACCTATTTCATTATGACATTTTTTATGACATTTCTTAGATTTATGTACTTATTTATTCAACAATTTTAAAATTTAATTTATAAAAATGTTATATTCCACACTGGGCAACATTCCTATTATGTTACAAGGTAAACTGTTTAATGTTTCATAATCTTTATTTATAAAAGGAGATGTCCCCAACTCCTCACAGACTGAATGACGTATAGACAGCCGTAACCGCTAATAATAGGAACGTAAAAGTAGACAGTAGTTTTAATTTACAATGTAGACGCGCACGAAGCGCTGATTTTGAAAAATTCCACTCTTAAAGGGGTGATATAGGGGTCGAAAATTTGTATGGAAAATCTTTAAATCTGCACCGATTTCGATAAAAATTGGACTCATACTCTTATATACATTTTATTAAATACGTGTTTCAGGGTTTGTCAGAATTCCCCCTTTGGGTAAAATGAGGGTTGAAAGTTTGTATCATCTTTTTTTTAAATCTGTCCCGCTATAAATTAAATTTAATATCCGAAAAAAAAAATAGAAGTTATTGAGTACGTATTTTATAGTTTTTTTTATTCGTCCTCTAAAGGGGTGAAATGGTTGTCCAAAGTTTGTACAGTGAAATAATAGGTATTTACCTATGAAATTGCCGTTCTGCAGTACTGGCCATTTCAAATCAAAATAATTTTTGTTTGGCTAAGAATTCTAATTTCAAATTAATTTTATTTTAAAAACATGGAATTATTTCTCCTAAAGTAGTCATTTGTTTATTGATTAGTGTTACATTTTCATCGCATTTCAATTTTTTTTTCGTTATCATGGATACGTTAAAAATTCGAGTAATTATGGAATATGAGTACCGTCGTGGCAGCAACGCGGCACAAGCGGCACGCAACATCAACGACGTTTACGTAGCTAACACTAAAAACCAACGCACCACCTATATTTTTGTTTGGTTTGCTCGCTTCCGTTCTGGAAATTTCGACCTGAAAAATGAACCTCGCAGTCATCCGAAGACTTTGGTCAACAATGACGAATTAAAGGCGATTATGGAAGCTGATGATACACAATCTACGGCTGAATTAGCAGCAGCTTTCGACGTTAGCGTCAAAACAATATTTGTCCATTTGCGTCAAATTGGCAAGGTAAAAAAGCTTGACAAATGGGTGCCCCACGAACTCAATGATCGCCAGCGCGAAGTACGCGTCGAGACGTGCCTTGCACTGCTCAACAGACACACAAATGAAGGAATATTGAACCGCATTGTTACCTGCGATGAAAAATGGATTCTGTTTGATAACCGCAAGCGCTCAACAAGTTGGTTGGATCCTGGTTCAGCACCTAAACAATGCCCTAAACGAAAACTTACCCCTAGAAAAGTGATGGTCACTGTTTGGTGGTCTAGCGCCGGTGTGATTCATCACAGCTTCTTACCAAACGGGGTGAGCATTACTGCAGATGTGTACTGTGAAGAACTGAACACAATGAAGGAGAAGCTGGCACATCTCCAACCAGCAGTGGTCAATCGCTCGTCACCGCTGCTCCTGCACGACAACGCGCGACCTCATACTACACAGCAGACGGTCTCCAAGTTGCAAGAACTGGGGTTGGAAGCTCTCCGTCATCCGCCCTACTCACCAGACCTTGCGCCTACAGACTACTACTTTTTCCAGAATTTGGATAACTTCTTGGCGGGAAAAAAATTCAATACCCCGAGAGGCAGTACAAAATGCCTTTGAAGAATTTGTTGCCTCCCGTCCAGCTGATTTCTTTAAGAAGGGCATCAATAAACTGCCACTGCGTTGGCAGATGCATTGATTACATGGGTGATTACTTCGATTAATACAAATAAAAAATACATGAAAAAAATTAGTTTCAATTTTTTCATACAAAACGGCAATTTTATAGGTATCTAATATCAACAGTAGGGTCGGATTACGTTAAATTTTATTACGCAATTATGACGCAGAAATCAGTTAAAAATGGGTTTTCTAAATACATATCCCACGGGGGTGCAATGGGGATCCACGTGGTCGTCCACGTGGATCCCCAGTCACGCGAAAAACCTAGTATTATAATAATAAGTGTCAGATAGCTTTTTCGGTAGTTTATCACGTTCTTACTTTATATCGAGCGTCGAAGCTATAAACACAATACATGCGAATAAGCTTACTTTAATTGGTTAATGTGAACATTATTTCTCTTCATTGGTCAATTTTGACTATAGCACGCGTGATTCACTGCCTTCTTAACGTGAGTTAAGAAGGCAGTGAACGTAACGTGAGACTATAGAATGCTATCAATAATAATGTTTGTTTTCTCACCCGGGATCGTTGGGCACCGTCTTGTCGATGAACTGGACCTCGACCTTGTAGAATATGTACTTGAAGTAGTCCTGGCACGTGGGCAGCTCCAGGTCCTCGTGCCGCGTGTCCGCGCGCTCGAATACGATGATGTCGCCGTCCATCAGCTCGTCCAATACCTGGCCGCGTGCACACGACTCAACCCGAGCGAGCGCCGGCCGACCCAAGGGCCGCGCCGTCTCGCTCGCACTACACACGCTTTCTCGCTTACACTGTCTGACTGCGCTTTCTCTCTCTCACACACACACAAACGTATTCCGCCTGGTACATCAATAGCGCAATCATTGCGGCCGTCACGTGAGCCGCGTTGTCTCACTTACATATGCATAACGACCTGACTTCTCTCGCTCGCACACCAACTGCATGACCAATGACCACACCCTTAGACATTGCCCAAAAAGCGTGCGTACTACGCGCGTAGCAGGGAAATTCACCGCGATTTACACGCGTAGCATCTGGACGCAATGTGTTACTGCCTAGTGCATCGACTCGCACGTATATATCGCGAGTTTGTTTTGTTTTGCAGCAATTTCAACCTTTTTGGATCAGCTCTTACTCACACACAACCAGCTAATTTTATATTATTTATAAACATACAATTTACACATTTGAATAGCATACCTTTTGCGTCAGTACATGGATGCATAAAAATATGTATAAAGAGCCTTAGTAAATTACTTAAGTAATTATTTAAATATAGAAAAGATAACTGAATAGAGACAAAACATTAAACCTATTCTTAACATTTTTGCATATTTACATACACATGAGATAACAAATTTTATCTGAATGATACCTTTTCAAGTGGATCATTGTAGTTGTTGATTTTCTCGACAAAGTCTGGTTTTATTTCTTCGTACAAGACGAGTGGCGTGTCCGGGGGAAAACCTAAAACAAGTTATAGGTATTATTAGGTACTAAACAAAAATCTGAATATGCAGTAAGATATTTAAAACATAAAAGTTCTCGGTAATAAATTCTTTGACTATTTAGCTAATCAGTTGTGTAATTATTCATTACTCTGGATCGATACGATAAAAAGTTGTAAAGGTTAGTTTAAGGTAGCTTTACAGCTACATTTTTTTCGTTACGCTAAAATATATCCCTCCTAATGTTTGTTAACATGGTTCCTACTATGGAACAAATTTTTAAGACGCACTTATATCAAAACTAGAAATAAGTTGTCAAAAATATTTTCATAATAAATAAAGAACTATTTATTTTATAGCCTTACCTGCGCGCTTATTTAAAATAGGTATGAGATCGGCCGGTTTGCTAGCAATGGGCAAGTAGTGGTGTCCACAGTAGTGTATGCGCTTCTGCTTAGGATCGTAATACTTGAAGAAGAGAACCACATCATTCTCCTTATCGAACGGTGGCAGGGAACTAAAACCGGAATCCGGAGGTAGCATTTCCAGGAAAATGTTCCAAGGGTTTGTGTTCTCAGATATGTCCGCTATGGTCCTGCTCTGATCGTTAACAATATCCAGGCATGTGGGTCTACAGGTCTGCAAATATAATATTTATAAAGTTAAGCTTGAATTAAAATAAACCTCTATAGAGAGTATAGCTTTTCTAGAATGGTTTGTGTCTACAAATGCTCCTTCCAATTAAAAGACATACCTTCTGCTTATTGTGATATTGTAAGGCACTGTAATTTAACATAAAATATTATGATTGAATTGCAAACATCAGCTAATATTATAGTTAGTTATGATACTGGTCACACTGGTGGTGCTTAACATTGCTCAAATAACTACTGTCCGACTCAAAAAACTGGCTTACTTATTCCACTAACCAGCAAAAATATACTTTGAAAAGGTCAGTTTTGTAAAGCGTTTTCTCTAACGCACAAAGCAGAACAATTGTCTATATAGCAACGAAATATATCACATTGGCAGTGTCTGACAGAGACAATGCTCTACGAAGTCGATACTAAATTAATATCTCCTTTAAAGGTTGATGTAAAATCTTTTTGGCTGGTACTGGAACTCAAAAAATATGGTTTAAGCCTTACTGAATTAGACCGAGCGCTGAACGGCCAAGGTCGTATCTGGTTCAGCGGGTAGTTGAAGTTCTCAGCGAGCATGTCCATCAACTCCTCTACAGTGGCGACCTTGCGTACGCGCAGCACGCGGTAGTGCGCGCGCTCCGGATCGTACAGGTCGTTGCCTTGGTGGCCGTCGAAAGCTTCCTCTAGTACCACGTTAACATTCATGTATAAATGGGCCTCGTTGCGCTCTTTGCGACGAATCTGGAAAGAGCATAAGTTTGGTTAAATATTGTAGTATTTTTTTTTAAAGAAAATGTACGCACCGAAGACGTTATACTACGTACTTCGATGTCAGTTACGACTTTCCAAGGAAAATTCAGTAACAGTTAACTTCATCATGTTGCTCTTTGGCTGTCGGTGAGCATCGTAAAAATTTACTGTTGTTTTATTCAAACGCGGCATAATAATACTTCTAAAAACCTTTAAAAGTCAAATAATAATGCGATATTTTTGCATGTATTTATATTGTGATATAAATTCGTAAAAGATTTTTTTACGATAGACATAATTTATACAGACTCTTTTAAAGAAGCATTGTATACTTTCGATATTTTAACATTATCAATAATAATAACATTATCTTACAGTTTCTATTCTCTTCTCCTCGGCCAGGCGTTCGCTGAGCTCTGTTGGTATGTCCGCTTGAGTTACTTCTTGCAATACTGTTTTAAGCTGTGAATCTCTGTAAAAATAAGATTACTAAAAGGATACTGAAAATTATCACAATTTAAAATTAAAAAAAAAAGAAATAAGAATAACAACAAAATCAGAATGCAGTTAAATTAAAGAATCTTCTTACTAAATATATTATATGGTTACATGCTTACATATTACACACATATGGTTACATACATGGTTAAAATGTCAGAATAAGCCATTGCGAATATCTTCATCATATTAAAAAAAGTCTAACAGTCTTCAATAAGTATTGTCCAACCCCCTAATAATAATATTTTCACAATGGATAAGCTATTCAATGTTGCTTTTTTTGTCTTTCAAGTGACTTTCCAACGTATCAGACAAAGACAGCAACACTGAATAGCTAATGAGCTGTGTAAATATTTTTATTAGTAAGAAGGTTAATTTGTAACCAACCAACCAACATGTATCTACTGATCACATAAGAAATGATGTCTATTACCAAAAGATTTGTAGAAATTAACCCACCTTATATAAACCAACATGTACGCATTGGTGCAGTGTCGCACGGTCAACGCCATGTCCTCGTCGTGGCCGCCGTAGTTGTACTCGATGGCCTCCTGTTTCGTGCACCGAGACACCACGTCGTCGTCAAACTTGCACCACTGCAATGATATAAATAAAATTAAAAAGGTTGTTGAGGTGGTGGTAACTTTTATAGCGGCTATACATGTTGGTCCGAGTGATGGCCAGCACCAGCATGGAGACAGCCAATTTGCCTTGCCTTGTCATCGCTAGGTGTCGCTCGCCTGTGTGGCGAAGTGAAGCCCAGCGCCAACATGTGTGGAGCTTATTTGCCGCAACGTGTCTTCGCTCGCCGTCACTCGTAATCACTTGCCTCACTTCGAACTGGTGTCGGTTTTTTGTGCACAAATCAAAAGCATCAATCTGCGGTCGGTTTTTTGTGCACAAATCAAAAGTAAGTGGCGATGGTATCCTTGTCGCGGTCAAAAAATGTATTAATGTTGTCAGGCGATCATCCTGGGAAAGTGGGTTGGAGGATATATGGCTTTCATTTTTACATGTTTACCCATCAGATCAGGCGCACCCCTTTTGCATATGTGTCTATGTTACTTGCCTCCAGATCTACAAATTGATCAAATTGCTGCATTTCATGACAACTGTCAAAAATATATACTTAACGCACCTTTTGAGGAGTCATTTTTATTGTTAGGTGATTTTAATTCTGCAAATATTACCTGGGAAACGCGTGAGGGATCTGGTATTACCTCATCTATTAGCGTAACTGAAACAACTCCACTTTGCAAAGTCGATTCACATCATATTGCTTATTGCGTAAATGTCTCTAATTTGTTGTGTAATTACTCTTTAAAACCTTGCAGCAAAAGACGCTATAATTTTAGTAAGTGTGATTACGCTAAGACTCGATCAGAATTACAACAACAAGTTGCTGTCCTCAGAGGACATCGATAATTTAGTCGATACGTTTTATAAGCTGTTGTATCAAATAATCTCGTACAATACGCCTTATGTCAGAAACAACTCTAATAATTTTCCTACATGAGTCAGGGGCTCATTAAATGTATCAAAGAGAAAAACAAATACCACAAGCGTTTTAAGAAGTTTGGAAATCCCCGAGATTACGATTCCTTCTCGCTATTACGTACTAGATGTAAGTTTCTCATCACTGAATGCTACAAAAAATACTTGACTACGGTAGAAGACTTGTTAGAGAACGACCCGAAAATGTTTTGGCGCTATGTCAATGGTCGTAAGGGTAATGTATCGATTCCGCACACAATGACATTCGGTGACAGAACTTCTTCTGACGGTCAAGGAATTTGTGAACTATTTTCAGAATACTTTAGCTCCGTCTACAACACTCCCTCGACGTCCCACGTAGACGTAGATCTAAGTAATAATATGCCAGAGTTCCTGCCGTGCACTCTAAACAATATTAGAATTACTCGCGAAGACGTACTACGTAAGCTTGAAGTTGCTGGACATACGTAAAGGAGCTGGTCCTGATGATATACCATCAAAATTCCTCAAGGAATGTGCTGAGGAGCTGTCGCAACCTCTCACAATTTTATTTAATAAATCTATTTCTAGTGGTATGTTTCCTTCTTCATGGAAGGTAGCTCACGTAATTCCTATATATAAATCAGGTCTTAGATCTCAATGTTCGAACTATCGCCCTATAAGTATATTGTCCGGCATTGCAAAACTTTTCGAATCGGTGGTCTATGTCCATATGTATAATCACTTTCGTAAAACATCTCAACTAAGCAACACGGCTTTGTAAAAAATAGATCCACTCTCACTAACTTAATAGAATACAAGAATTGTCTCTGTCAGGTGTTTGCCTCTGGTGGACAGGCTGATTCCATCTACCTGGACTTCAGTAAAGCCTTCGACAAAGTTGATCATTCCCTACTTATTTCCAAGCTTTCACATTATGGCATTCACGGTAGCTTATTGAGGTGGATAGCCTCATATCTCCACAATCGCAGTCAGCTTGTTACTGTGAAAGGTTTCTCCTCCTTCCCCGTTTCGGTTCCCTCCGGGGTCCCCCAGGGGTCTCACCTTGGTCCTTTGCTGTTTGTCACATTTATTAATGACTTAGTTTTCCGACTAACCTGTCCTTCACTTTTGTACGCAGATGATCTAAAAATCTTTTCTGAAGTAAACATCAAAGATCAGTTTGCTGCGCTACAAAATGATCTCAATGCCATCTCGGACTGGTGCGTATCTAACAACATGAAGCTCAATGTTGAAAAGTGTTGTGTGATATCTTTCACTCGTAAGAAGTTTACGCACAATCATTCTTATAATGTACAAGGGAAAGTCTTGTCAAGACGGCAGACAGTAAAGGTCTTCAGTCTCTTAACCGGCCGTCTCTTATTCCGGCATCTTGGTGTTATTTTTGACGACCAGTTATCCTTTCGCCCGCACTATGAGCATATATTAAAAAAAAGTCATAAAATGTTAGGGTTTGTCATACGCTCCACAAAAGACTTCAGAAAACCAAATAGTGTGCTAACACTATTTTTCTTCTTCTTCTAACACTATTATTCTTACACGAAAACTTAATCTCGGTCGTATGGTAAAAGACTATGCCACTCAACTGTGCAAATTCAGCGTGTTGCCATTAAGTGCCCGTCGTGAGAG
Organism: Phengaris alcon alcon; assembly: GCA_037179445.1. NCBI lineage: Eukaryota > Metazoa > Arthropoda > Insecta > Lepidoptera > Lycaenidae > Phengaris > Phengaris alcon. The sequence continues at coordinate 338,161 of JAYRCH010000518.1, forward strand.
ATACGATCTTCTTTGCCTACATAAATTTGCCTAAATAAATTCCTCTATTGATGCTCCTAATCTTCTATCCCAAATATCCATTAACACTTGCTATAGAACGCGTAAACCGAAAATGTTCACTATACAGGCATTCAAAAACAATACGTCCTATTACAATCCGCTAGTTAGAATGTGTCGTACTTATAATGACTTAGTAGTGGGTAGTTGGAGCGTAGACATTTTTCGTCAATTTTCACATTATAAGAAAACAATCAACAATATTATGAAAGCCAAGTATTTGCCATCTCTTGTTTCCATCTCTGATATAGAATGTTGATAACTCAGACAATAATGATTTTACAGATCTTTTTCTTTCTTCTTTTTTCTTTTTTCTTAATCTACATACTAATTATGTTGCTTTTATTTTAACCAAATTTAGTAATATAATAAGTTAAGCTAAATATAAGTCACTCAGTGTATACTCAATGTTTCGTATTGGGTATTAGGTATCAGTTTTCTTGTTATTAGTTTAATTTTAGTAACAACTTTATAATAATTATGTTATGTATACTGTTTTTGGGTTGCTGTCTAGCCTAGAATTAAGATTATGTTTGTATTACCATGTAATGACTGTAACCTGTCTGTATACTAAATATAAATAAATAAATCTGCGCTCGGCCTATGTGTGGGCAGCTAGACAAAACACACGTCCACATTGGTCGCCTGCATTGGCATTCAAGGAACTTGTCCAACGTGCGGACATTAGCACTTGCCTTTTCGTTTTTGGCGACGCTCGCATTGGCCTACACTGGGCCAACATGTATAGCCGACTTTATATGTTACCTGCTTGGAGAGTAACAGATTACCGACGAATGATAATGACGCGGCAATACAACTTATTGGAAAATTGTTTTTAGTTCTTTGCTGATTTAAAACAATGACGTATTCTTACCTTCCCATCCCCTCTGGGATTGATGAACACAACATAGTGTCCTCCGTGGTTATCACCGGAATGTACCAGCACTGCATGCAGAGTATAGTCAGCCGGTGTCTCAGGCTTCTCTTGTAGATACGCATCCAAGTTGATGTGCTCGTAGAACTCAAACCTTTAAATAAACATTAATAACACTTTATCAAGTACAATTCTATTAGCAGCAGTGGGCAGCTGCCCACCCCTAGAAGATAAAATAAACGTAAATTTTCCAATTTTCAATATACCAGACCGACCATCTTCTCGAAACAGGTATGAGCTGCCCCCCCCTGAAATCCTGGGTTCGCCCTTGAGTTAAAGTACGGAGCTATATGTCCTTATGTCCTGTGTTCAATGCTACTCAAGGTTGCATCACATTTAGTTAGATATTGAACACCTACCGGTCATTGAACTTGACGGAGCTATCAGTGATGGGGTCGTATTGGAACCGCATGAGGTGCAGATGCAGTATGGGCGGGAAGGTCGCGAATATCACGCCTTTCTCAGCCTCTTGTAGTCCGTGCTCGCCCGCGTCGTACTTGTTCTCGCCATCTAAAGTCTCTGTACTTATGTAGTCCTTGAAAGATTCATCAACTGGAAAGAAAGGGTATGTAAAGAAAGCTACAATATATTATAAGGTAAGATCTATATAGTATATATAAATAATATCACAACCATTAAAGATATTATTATTGAATTGTTGTAATATTCAAGTAATGTTTATACACAAAATAATTATTACTATTCATAGCACGTTATTTCATAACTTTCGGGATAAAAATCACGAGTACACACAATGAAGTATCTATTAAAAATCTTATCATACACACGTAAATAATAAACTTGACTTACTGTTTTTCTTTCCCTTTATATTGAGTTGTATATCATAGAAGGTCTCAACACGTGTACTTGAGACGTTGACGTTCTTGCATTTAATGTAAGACGTCATTTTGCCTTCGAACAACCTGGGCACAGTCCCTTCTACACATGTTCCCTTCATCTTACTTTCTAGTTTGTCTAAAAGAACCTAAATTTCACAACAAATCATTATTAAAGTAAACATACTTTTTTAGCAAAATTTGTTTTAAAATAGTTTGTCGTAACTCTAAATTTGATTACGGTTTACAAGTCCAAGTCATAACCGTAATCAATTTTCGAGTTCTCATATTTCTTAAATAAAACAAGCAACACTGCCCTTTTAAGTGTTCGTGATGAATAGATTTTTTATTTTTATTTAAGAATTATAAAATTCATAAACATTTACCCTCAAAAACTCTTGGACGTCATGTTGCATAAAAGAGTCTAGTGTTTCCCAACCAAAACTCTTTGTTAATTTCTTTGTGCCTACTGGCTTATCAGAGAACTGTAATTCATAGAATACTCTCTGAAGTGCTAATGCCACAGATCTACAAATTAAAAAAATATATACAAAACTGCTCCTATTTATTTCCATGTAGAAAAAACAGAATTAAAGATAGAGACATGACTCGCAATGCGACAACATGTGCACACACACACTGGTGTCATTGCAAATTGAACAGAAATCATGACATGATGGACATGGCCCCCAATATATTTTTGACTCACTTGGCACTATCATCAGACTCTGTGGGCATCTTGTATACAGCCTTTCTCAGTTGATTTGTGAAATATAATGTCTGTAATAGAGAGTTCATGTAACATGTGGCTCCCTGGTTCTTTAATCCTGAAAAGAAATTAAAACTATGATTGGTATGCATCTGTAATCTATACTTTATATTATAAGTTTTCCATTAAATTTCTCTATGGTAAATTATACACTTCCTATGTGTACCTTGCTAAATATGAAGAAATACCTAATGTATGTAACATACCAACATAACCAGTATGCTTCTTCGAGTCCCACGACACACCATGAGGAGCTTCAGCGGTGACATGGACCTCCAGAGTGATTGCGTCGTCCTTTACGTACCCCTTCTCCGGGTCTAACACATCATTCCATGACATGAAGTGGGAAAAACCCCAATCATTCTCTTTGCTAAAATAATAATGAAAAAATAACTAACTTTCACACAAAAGATCCCAAAGATATGTATTATTTATTAGCAGATAATATATATTATTAGCTTTTTCCCAAGGCTCCACCTGCATAATAAATATAGAATCGGTTATCCCACGGGAATACTGTACTTTTTCGGGATAAATAGTAGTCTATGTTTTAATCCAAAGCCTAAACTATTGCGATACCAAATTTCATTTAAATCCATTCAGTAGTTTTTGCTTGAAAGAGTAACATCCATCCATCCATCCATCCATCCATCCATCCATCCATCCATCCATCCGTCCTCACAAACATTCACATTTATAATAGTAATAGGATTGTTATGTACACTTTAGATCAACGATTATTACTATATACAATGCTAGGAAGATAAATGTAGTCAGAGAGTCAATATATCGTACTCGATGGCAAAAGAATAAGAGGTTGGTCCAACCATTAGATGGGAAGATGAGATAAAACTTCCTGCTGGACCTTACTGGACAAGAGTAGCAAAGGACAGAAATCACTAGCAAGTGCTGCCTTTTTCAAAATGCGCACCAAATTAAGAGACTATATTTAAAAATTAACTCCTATTAACTACTGCAGTAAAAAGTTCGGAACAAAAGGCTTTACAATAATAATATGTTAATTCCACTAAATCAAAATACCAGTCACAAAATGATGAAAACCACATAAACCTAAATGCCCAATTTTTCTTTTTATTTATGAACATTTCAACATACCTATAAAACAAATGTTGAATCTTTCTAAAAAAGTGTTCAGAATCAGGCTTATGGGTAAGGAGCCTTAGTTCGGCCATGGCGTAGCATGACCAACTCGAAGATTCACTTTCCCCATTGCACTGAAGGAAGAAACCCAGAGACTTTTGCTGTTGGCGGTCGGGCGAAGCCCCTTGCCGAGGCATTACCATTATCTTCCATGGTAAATTGCGTACGTAACATGGTGGTGAAAGTACAGAGTCCTTCAGATTTCTGAAGTTGTGAACCACAAATCGGAAGGTTGCCTCTGATCTTGCTTCATCATCCTCCATCTCAGCATCCAGGCCGGCCAAAGCAAGCTGTAAATACAAAATTAAAATTTCACTTGCACAAAGTTTCAGTGTACGTAAATGCCTTTTTTATAGGCTAGGGTTAACTATTGTTGATCTTCTGTCTTAGTTTTAAATAATACAGGTTTATTTCAAAAATATTATTTTAAAATAAGTCAATGTAATATTTAAAATAAAAAATAAGATATGGATGCTTGACACCAAGTCAATCTGGTCCCAAGTTCTAAAAAAACTTGTGTTAAGGGTACCAGAAAATTAAAATTTAATTAATACTTTTTATATTATACTTATATAATTAAGATTTTTATTATTCTAATATCCATGGCCCAGGAACCACAGAGGTTGTCAATTTAATTAAATTATAGCAACAGATTATTCTATTTGTAGCACATTAGTAAACTTAATTAATATTAAGTACATAATAATTAGTAAAACAGAATTGAGATACCTGCAAAAAAAATGTTATCTTATATTTTAGTAATACTAATTACCGGCATGTCAGAAGATGTCTCTTGATTTTTCATAACATCATTCATGACCACACCTCCGTTGGGCCCCTTTGTGTAGTCCTCAACCCATATCTTTTCTGCTGGTGTGTCTACAGTTTCCACTAAAATTCCAAATTGTTATATAATACTTAATAGGTACATAAGTTATGAATATTATTTGTAATTTCCAAATAGTGTGAAACACAATACATTATATTATACTTGAATATTTCACCTTCCTATAAAAAACATAAGTTACAAGGAAAGATTTTCATGGGATTTTCTAAACTTTAAAACAAATGTCAAAACCACACACAAGTTCATTCACTTACACATATTAACATTTGTTTAGAATCTCCTAACGCTAAGTCATTACTAACTACAAAAGTGTTAAGTGTATAAACACAACTTTATTATCTAAGCGAAATTATGATAAAAATAATACCTGTTAATCTACCCATTGATCACAGTAATTTAGAAATCTGGACATAGAGATGTCATTAAAATGTAATGATGACAGTAAATGAAAGAAGGTTAAGATTATTGTCAATTATATTTGTGCTATTTATTATTTTTAACTGACTTCCTTTTTGGTATTTCATTCCAAAGGAGATTTATTTGGGAACTCCTGTTTCATCACCTTCTGGATGTTGGATAGCTAAGTCGCATGGTTTGTTGCTTTATTTCTTTATGTCAAGAGACAGAGAAATGTAAATAAGCAATGTAAATAAGCTATGATAAACTTATCAGACGGTATAACTGGAGCTCAAAGTGCAGTTGATAATAATTTACTAAATTGTGTCTATTTAAGTTATTATAGTAAAAGATGGTTAAATGTTTGTGAATTTATGCCTCCTACCTCCTTTATATAATTTATCCTTTTATATATTCCAACAAGAAGATTATATCAATAAATATACATTTATGTCTAGCTTATCAAACACAAACTTGATATTATGAGATCAATAATAATTTATATTAGAGGCATTGTTTTGAACTTTGATGGTATTTCTACAACACACAAAATAAGAAAATGTCTTATTTAGACTGGAGGTCAAGATTCACCAATAATAATTCATTTATGTTTTAAGTTTGAAATTCGTTTGGGTTCTTTTGCCTCTTAGTTAGAAAAAAAAATGTTGTGACAGATTGACAAAAGTTAATGTGTGACAAAATTGTATATATCAAACAGATAGTAGTGTGTGTTAATAATCTTAGGTACCTACTGTGTGTTGTTGTTATTTTATGTATTTCAAAGCATTCTTTTTTTTAAATAACCTTCTGCACACCTTCCTCCACATAAACTTTTACAATTCTCATAAAACTGTACAGAAAATTTTTGCTTCACTTATTAATATAATCATGATAGGTAACATAACTTAGGAATGATTGAGTGGGTACAACAAAAGACTTGATTATGTTAAGCACTATATTTACTTTTATATCATTGTTTGTATATATTGCAATGTAAAAGAGTAATTTGAAGATGGTTGTAAAAAAATATTGAGAATTCTGGTAGTTTTTTCTAAAATCTGCAATGAATTTTGAAACAAAGCATTCTAAAATTAGAATTATGCACAACTTGCAATTTGATAACAAAGAATGCTGCTGATATCTAGATATTATTTGTGGCAAAATGGAACAAAGAAAAATAATTGTAGGTGGCAAATCAATATTTGCAAATGATTGTTGAGGTTATATTAATAGGAAATATTAATGAAGTATTAAAAATATACGCCTTGTCATGAGCCAATGACACAATTCGTATTTTGTAGCATCATCATTCGGACTCAAGGTGGCATCGTCCTAGTGGTGGTGAGGGTTATAGCGAAAGACTGACCTTCTTGCGTCTCCATTTCCTCGACTTGGTTCACATTAGGGTCATGTTGCTGCCTGTCAGGGGCAGGCGTGTGATTCATGTTAGCCGGGCGCGCCACCGGAGACTGTTGTCCACGACTCTTCGATATTTCCTAAATAAATAAGTCATCTTAGCTCTTGCACTCAGCGTTTTTTCGATTTGACATTTGAACGTTGCATTTCACCTACCTTTACTACCGAGGGATTACTCCCTTTTGACTTTCTAAATATACGCTGTACGAATTTCAAAGGACTCGTTACTTCAACACCAGTATCATGTGAACATTGGCTCTTATTTTTCTTTGACGACAAGGTGTTAATTTTCAAAGAGTGTTTACTAGCGGCACGGCCGATGTCTGCAAATTTCAACACAAGGGCCCGATAGCAGTATACGCTAATAGCACATTCCTAGTCTTATAATCATCGCTAGACTACTTTAACAACCGTGTTTGGCGGCGAAGTACAAAAATTCACTATCGTATCCGACTTAGAAAATTATTTTCACGAAAATAAACAAAATGGTGGATTTCTAATTTAATTTCTGGCTTCGGATGTGTGGCCCGGTTTGATCGACGAATGCACCATTTTATCAATCTCTCACATTCACTGTCGTAGTGATGTCGTATAATATTTTTTATCTACAATTTTACGAACTATTCGATTCACCTGCCGAGTTCATATTTTCATTTCTTAAAATTTTCAATAAAGTATTTATGGTAAAATATTATTGTAATTTGAATACAATGTGATTTGAAACGGTGGTTGATTTATTTTATTTGTTTAAAATACATTTGGCTGAATATCACTAGCCCATTTTTGACGAATTATTGCAACACTAAATAGGATACCGTACCGTGCTTTTACCGTTTTTACTATTCGTTTTATTTAAGTTATTGCTTAGATCAGCGGTTCTCAAACTTTTTTGGTGACGGAACCCTTTTGGAAAGCAAAATACTTGACGGAACCCTACAATAAAACAATAGTTTTTAAAAGTGTATTCTTTATTAATAAACATAATAAAAGTACAATGTAACAGTTACTGATTATTACTTACTTTAACATGCCACATGGCAAGTACATTATTACAAGATATTAAAAAAGAAAAAATCTAACTAATGGGAGGTATGAAACTGTTTTTCATTTTTCATTAATTGATTGATGTTAGGTTTGATAGAAGACAGTTGCAGTCTCATATCAGGTTCGGCGTCCAGTCTATTGCGATATTTGGTTTTCGTGGCTGCATACGTTGAGAATCCTGTTTCGCACAAATATGTTGTTGGGAACGGGAGAAGAATATTCAGAGCCATTTTGCCAAGCACTGGATATTCATTACGAATTCTGTACCAAAAATCGTTGAGAGGCATCGTTTTGAACAGTGACTCCATAATTGTGACTGATGACATTTCTTAAAGAGATTCATATATCTCGTTTGACATACTTTCGGGCTTTTGCAAGTTGGGTAAAAAAGGATTATGAATCCATGAATTCAGTTTTATTTTTGTATTCTGTTCTTCGGGAAAATACTTTTCAAAAGATGCGCGCATCGAAGTGAGATATTGGACTAATTCTTCAAACATATCATCTTGAAACATTTCTGAGTCGTTATCGCTAACAAACTCACTGACTGACGTAAAGCTTTCTATTTCTCTCTTATCAACGCAAACAATCCAAAAATCTAATTTTCCTTTGAAGGTAGTTATTTTGTTATAGGCCTGGAACACTGTTGTCTGTTTACCTTGCAATGATAAATTCAATTCGTTTAGGTTTTGAAAGATATCCGCCATAAAAGACAATCGGAACAACCAAGTTTTATCATACAAATGGTCTTTCAAATTAAAAGAAGTATCAGCTGAAAGAAACATTTGTAACTCCGCTCTAAGTTCAAATATGCATGTTAAAGTTTTACCCCGAAACAGCCATCGCACTTCTGTATGGAGCAACAGTGTTTTATGTTTGCTGCCATAATCTTCACACAATAATGAGAACAATCGGGATTGTAGTGGTCGTGATTTGATAAAATTAATTATTTTTACCGCTTCATCCATAACTAATTTTAGATTTGACGGCATTTGCTTCATCGCAAGTGCTTGTCTATGCAGAATACAATGGCTGGAACTACAATTAGGCGCTTTATTTTTTATGCGTGACACTGCTCCTGCTGTTTTACCTGTCATCGCCTTGGCCCCATCTGTACAAATGTCAATGCGATCGTTCCAACTGAGATTATTTTCTTCAAAAAATATGTTTATTTTATTAAAAATTTCTTCCCCGGTAGTGTTTGTGGGCAGCGGTGAACACATAAGCCTTCTTCAAAAGTCTTCTTCAAAAGAACTTTCATATGGATATCTCACGATAACCAGCAAGATATCCAGACCAGCGACATCAGTTGACTCATCCATTTGCAAGGCGCATCGTGTTTTTTGTAGACGTGTAACTAGTTCTTGTTTGACGTAGCTTGCCAGATCATGGATTCGCCGTGAAACAGTATCGTTTGATAGCGGCACAGTAGAAAGATGCTTTGCAGATTTTTCATCGAGTATACATTTTGATATGTCTAACACACATGGCTTTATAAAATTTTCAGCGATAGTGTGCGCTTCACCTGCTTGGGCAATGCGATAACTAACTAAATATGATGCCTCCGTGGCCTTTTCATTGATAGTTTATGTTACATGCATCATATTTTTTTGACTTTCCAATAACTGTTCTTTTCTGCGAACAAAAAATTCTTTATTCTTGTCTTTAGATTCGGGGTGTACAGTTTCTAAATGTCGGCGCAATTTGGCAGGTGCCATGGAACTATTAGGAAGCAGTTTACTACATAGCATGCAGAGAGGTGAGCCGTTGGAATCAACAAATCCGAAACTGATATATGATTCATCATACTTCCTTTTTTTCGTCTTTGAAACCGTGGAGCTTGACGTCGTGGCATCATCGTCTGGATCGGTAATTGCTGCATTCTCCGCGCGTACTGCTTTGAACATTCAGCGTCATTAGAAGATGTTGTTGCAACACGTTTAACGACTTTAAGCCAACGTTCCATTCTTCTTTATAATAATGTTACACGTCAGGATGGTGGGGTCAAAATAATGCACAATCGTTACTGCTTATAATTGACTAAGTTTAGTCCAAAGAAGAAATGTACAAATCTGATACAATCAGAATACAGCAGGCAGTAGAACAATAAACACTAGTTACATATCACGTTCAAACTCCGCAATTCGCTAGCCAGCTTGTAAGTAGGTAGGTAGGAAGTTATCGCTCCGAACGCTAATCGCCAACTGACTGACGAGGCGCGACGCGCGATCGCCGCTTTTATACTTAGTCCTAGACTCGATCTCCAACATTCTCAAAAATACTCGAGTCGGCGCCTTTGATAAACAAAAAGCGGAAATAAAAATAGAAATACAAAAATGCGTTGTAAACAATCTCGACTTTATGTTTGAAGTTACAGCCGAAAGTCGCTTGTTCACAACTATAGTGCCTAATTCAGAGGCGGCTTTTATCAAAAGGACGCGGCGGGCGGAGTCAAAACGTTCGACCAGAGAGAGATGTTTTGATTTTTTTTTCTAAATTCTTGTGGAACCCCTACAGAGGTATCGCGGAACCCTAGGGTTCCGCGGAACACACTTAGAGTATAGCTGGCTTAGATTATGCTTAGATTTTTGCGGTTATGTTTTTAGTTAAATTCTCTTTGCGTATCAGTGGGATTTGGGAGTTGTATGTTTGAGCTTTTTAAACCGTGGGTAATCAATCCTTTCTAACCGCCTTCCAAAAAAAGGAGGTGGTTATACGTTCGGCTGTATGTTTTTTTTTCTATGTTTATCGATAACTCCATTGTCTGTTGACCGATTTTCAAAATTCTTTTTTTGATGTAAATGGTACACTTCGAAATTGGTTGCGTTTTCACAAAAGTGGTGACCTGATTATGGGATCCATGAGGAATCGAGGGAACTCTTCAAATTTTATATGGATACATATTATAGTGATTTTAACTTTTTCTGAAGTAACCCAAGCGTATCCTACCAAAAAATAAGATTTTGCACCAAGGTATACCCTGGATTCAAAAGTACTGAACAGAGTACTTCGGCGTTGCTTAAAGAACTGCAAGCACAAGCAAATTATGTCAATAAAGTAATCATCATCATTACCACCATCATCACACCATAAATCATGACTTAATCGAGGAAACTCCTCGAAATTTATATGGTCATATATAGTGATTTTGACTTTTTCAGAAGTAACTCAAGCATATGCTACCAATAAGTAAGATTTTGAAGACCAAGGTATACCCTGGACCCAAAAGCACTGAACAGAACTCCTCAGTCTTTAAAGATACGCGTTTGGAAATTTCGACATTGTTTAAAGAACTGCAAGCATATGCCATTATGTAACTTACAGTAATCATCGTCATTATCTTATAAACAATACCTAATGGAAGCTTGGCGCGTATTCAATTATACATTCGGTCGTTTATTTTAAACTTTATTAAAATGTGTTAATAATAATTTTACAAATATCACTAAAAAGGGAAAAATTTTTACTTATTATTTTTAAACAAAAAATTAAACCGTCTTCCAAAGTAAAAATGCACAAAAAAGTATGATATAAAACTTATTTTCTAAATAATTCCTCTTTTAAATTTCGCTGAAATATTAACTATTTCTCTACTCGATCTTCAAAATTTTGAAGTCGGTACCAGACAACTTGAACGTGTGTTCTATTTTAAATATTGCCTTATCAGGATGTTGTTCGGGCTGGTACCATTTCAGCCAAATTTAAAAGGGGAGTTATTTTAAAAATAAGTTTTATTTCATACTTTTTTGTGCATTTTTACTTTGGAAGTCGGTTTAATTTTTTGTTTTACAATAATACACTGGTGGACACATAAGCTGCATCATAGTGCAAGATAATGAATGAAACATAAGTAGTGAAAGTGCAAACTATTTTGATTTATTTCAATGATAATGCTAAGACTGGTACTTAATCTGATAAAAAAATCAATTTATGTGTATATAGGTCAACTTTTCTCACTAAAAGAATCAAATTACTCCTTTTATAGCTTTTTGGAATGAAAATGTGAATAGAACAAAAACGGCTTTATTATGAAAATTTTACAATACTAAGAAAAGAAAAAGTTTTTTTGTTTTTAATAAGGTGTATTACCCCTTTTTTGCCTGATCAGTGTTTTTAAAAGATCTTGGGGAGTATTGTACCATTCTTGTGACAATGCAACTCTGAGCTCCGCAACCGTTTTGGGACCGAATTTCTTGTAAATACAGCACTTTTTAGGTTGTCCCACACGTGTTCTATCGGATTGAGGTCCGGGCTACGTGCTGGCCAATCCATGAAACGAATCTCAACCTGAGTAAAGCATTGCTCAACTTGTTTTGCTGCGTGCGGACGAGCATTATCCTGCATCAGAATGAAGTTTTCGCCTATAAATCCGCTAAAAGGTACCACATGAGGGCCCAATATCTCCGTTATATAGCGATGTGATGTTAAGCCACGGTTACCCCGGCCATGTGTGTCTGCGTCAATAAACACAAGTTCAGTTCGAGCATCCATCGATATGCCGCCCCAAACCATACAAGACCCGCCTCCAAATAGAACCCTCTCCTCAATGCAATTTTGAGCATATCGCTCTCTTCGTCTACGGTAGACTAGTCTGTGACCATCAGCACCATACAAACAAGTCCTACACTCATCAGTAAATAATACGGTAGCCCATTGCTCTTCAGTCCAATTTAAGTGTTCACGAGCAAATCTTAGTCGAGCTTGTCTGTGAGCTGCAGACAATTTTGGTCCATTTGCGTGTATGACAGGTGTGATATCACGCTTTGATAGCCTTCTTCTTATGGTTCATGCACTAACTATCACATCACGTACCTGATGGAGCTCATTTTTAATGCATAAAGACGTTAAAAACCGATTTCGCAAGGAAGTTGTCACAATAAACCTGTCGTCATGAGACGTTGTCACCCGAGTTCTGCCGGTTCCACGTCATCTTTTGAATTAACCTGTCTCCATAAACCTTCTGTAAACTCGGGAAACCGTAGACTGGTTTACATTTAAATCTACAGCAATTGTTCGTTGGTCTAGGCCTTGCTGCACTAGAGCAACAATTTGTGCGGCTTTTTCGATACGTCCATATTCGTGAGAGAAAAACGTGTTTAAAATTAAAATAGACTAGCAATTAAACAATTATTAACGATAATTCAACATGTAACAAAACAAAAAAAAATCTATCAATCACAACACTAACGTAACAACGAGTTAATCTTTAGTAAATTGACAAGATTTCTTCTATATAATATTTTCTTTCTTTTGTGACAGTAGCTAATATACATAAGTATATTTAAATTTGATTTTGTTTTTGTGTTTATAAACCAGCCTTCATTTTTCAATACCAATAAATGTAAATGTAAAAAGTTTTCATATTTCATAATAAAATTTGATTGAATATGTTCTTGCACTATGATGCAGTTTATGTGTCCGCCAGTGTATAAGTAAAAAAGCGTCCCCAATTTACTGAGATTGACGCAATAGGCATGTTGCCTAAACTTTTTTTATTTCGTCTATTCGATGTTAGACAACATGTAAATAAATAATCTAGAACCCATTTTTGTATATCTTAAAAAATAACGAAGATACAAACAATTTAAATTTACAATAAGAAAGAGAGCGATATATCGGCCTGTGACATCACAAGTTGCACCCGCCACACTTGTCATTACAAAATGTATGGCAGTAGCAACTTGTGACGTGTGTAACAGCTTTTCACTGCACCAACGTTGGATTATTGCTTTAAGGAGCACTCTGACGTTGGCAATTCCTATTACAGGGGAGGCTATGCCAAAAAAGAAGAAGAATAGAAGTTACCCAAATTTGACATTTTGTGAATTAAATAACCAAAATATTTTTGTAAACCTGATAAGAACATGAGATATGAGATTTGTGTGGAGTGGACTTAGTAAATAAACATTGCATAAGTTAAAATGTTTCCGACGAATCACAAAACCATATTTGTGCTAGATCACACGCCATACTTTGGAATATCTTCCGACAATCCAATAGATTTTGATGTATCAAAGAGTAGGGGACCAGGTTATGTGCCTCTTCCACCGGTGTGTAAATCTCTATGGACATGTAGCGTTGAAGCCGCTGTGGAATATTGTCGGATAGTCTGGGACTTATTTCCGGAAGGAAAATTGGTATGTACCATATTTTATCAAAGTATTTTCTATCAAAATCTGAGATTTTTCGTTTATCATAATGAATAAGTTGCATTTACAATTTTAATCTGTTTCTCAGGTCAGATTCGTAGTCAGTGATTCTAATGCACATCTTCTTAACACTTGGGCTACAACACAACAGAATTTAACACATGTAAGTAAAAAAAGTTACATTTATCCATATAATTAAGGATTGCAGAGTGATAAAAATAGGTAATGTGGTTTTGCTTTTTTCAACAGATATTAAATGGACTGTGTCTAGTTGGTCCAGTACGACGAGGAGCAGGTGGAGATGTGGTCGGGTTGGTTGCTGCCATTGAGTCCCTTGCTGAACCCTCTCCCGTGCAAGCTTCCAGACCACCATCAGAAAGACTCTTCCAGAATTGGTAAGCTTATCATGTATTAAGAAAATGCTTCATACCTATAATACTTAATAATATAGTGTAAACTCTGCGTCTAGCGTCACTCAATGGACTGAGCATTTTTCGACATAATAAAGAATGTTCATTATATTATAGAATGGGACATAAAAATATTATTTTATTATTATTTAATAATATTATGTACTAACTTTACAGTTAGGTCCGACCGAGAATGCTTTTGCGTCTCGACCAAGACAGAGACTAAATACGATTCTCAGCCATGACCGAGACCGCGAATTATGCTATTAGTAGGACTACTAGGAAGAAAAATATGCCAAAGTATATTAAATTAACTAAAACTAATTGATATAATCAGAAATATCTGCACACTGTTTCTAAAATTAACTTTTCTAAAAATGCAAAGGTTGTCATTAAATTATGTGATTCGCATTTCAGTGGCCGTATCATATGTATAACAAGTGCCAGAGATGATGTTTCAATAAGGAGTTTAGCTGAAATAGCACTGAATACAATAGTCCAACAAAATAAAAAAGCCTCAACACCCCAGCCTGCCACTACCACTGATGGTGGAAATAATACACAGTAAGAATAATCCACAAAGTTTTTTGTAGGGTTTTCCAATAGAGAATACCATAATCACGTGTGTTTCTAGCATTTTAAACTATATTCTGGTTTGACCTTTAACTTCCCTTCAAAAAATATCAAAAAAATTTCAGATCTCTTATGATACATTACTGTCATCTAGTAATTATAAATGTAACACCAGAGAAAGCGGACACAAGGGTCAACAATCAGACTATAACAGAGGTAAGTTTCTTTTTAAAAAAAGTACTTGCACAGTGCCACAGCAAAAGGTTTTATTTTTCTAAATTCCTTTTTGCTTTAACAAATTAATTAAAAAAATAATATAAAAATAACTTTTACTAGTCTCTCTTAACAAGGCATACTTAGTTCTGTTACTGCTTCTTTAAATGGAATTAAACAGCTCTCATGAATGATTTTTTAAATAACTTGTATTCTTAGTTAGGGTCAGCTGAAACCGAAATGCGACGTGACAGCGATTCAAATTTAACTATATTTACTACACAAGAAGACACACGTTTTATTGCAAGAGCGGCGCAGTTCCACGCATCCCGACGCAGCTCGAAATTCAAACTCTTACAATGAAACATGTTTCTTCTTGTGCAGTGAATAAAGATCAATTTTGAATCGCTATCTTAAAAATGCAGCGTCGCGTCATTTCTCGGTGTGAGCTGACAATAACATGAAGATGACGTAACAGATGAAAATTTGATAAACTGACATATCATTACATTTTCAGATGGGTGGTGGTCTTATGGGCGTGGAAGTTATTGTGTGCAGAGCTAGCAACCTAGCTAATCTCCTGGGTCGTCTAGTGCTTCCACACTACAGGCTAGCTATAACAACTGTTACTGGTATACCAATGAAGGTATGTATGTATTTTACCGACTATGGTGAAACCCAAAAGAAGGGTAATGATTTTGGCAGTCTGTGTGTATGCATTTTTGTTCCATCGTAGCGCCTACAGTACTAATCCAATTTTCGTGAATGAGGTAGGTTCGTAATAATGGCCCGGGTAACATAGGCTACATAATTTGCGTAGTTGGGTTATAGTTTTTAACTTGATTTTAAAGCAAAATCTGAATTACAATTTACACAATAATACATAGACGTATATATTATAGACAAGGCATGTTGAGGCTAAAAGTGTCTCCAGTTAAATACTACAAATGTCAAAATGACCCCAAAAATCTCAAAAGTGGGGCAATTTTGACATTTGAAGTATGGTGAAAACAAGATGGCTGACATTTGAAGTGTCAATGTCATAAATGACACTCGACACTTTGATTTTCAGCTCTATTGTATTAGCGCAGAGTTCTATTTTCAGTGCTCTGAAATTTCACTGGCGTTCCGGATTTCGGAGCATATAGTGCCAGCCAAAGATAGTGTTAACTAGCGTGGCGGGTCCGGGCAAGCAGCGGACCTTGGGAAAATTAAAATTTTCGAAATGCAATATGCACTGCGATATTAATATCTTATACTTACGTAATAGTTTTTTATTATAAATTTATTACAAACTATATATTTGTACTCTGTGCTATTACTATATTGCAGTAGGTATATATGCTAAAGGAGTTTTTTGCCACGAACATTTTTCCACGCGGGCGAAGCTGCGGGCAAAAGCTAGTCTTAAATATATGTATATATATATACTATAAAAGTATTAAAAAGATTGTACATTTCCGTTGTTACCCATAAAACAAGTTCCTCGAAAACTTAGCACAAGACCAGACTGACGTTGTGTGAAACCGTCCATAGATAATATTAATATTTCCTTTGAAGGCGAAATTAGAATCTATAGCAATATGCATTACTACTACACCTATGCATTTATATCCATGATTGCGAAAGTTAGCAAAAGTGGACAAACAGAAGAACGAACGAATAGAAGGACGGACGGAGCAAAACTGTAAGGGTTGTTTGTTTGCAGAAAACACCAAGCATGTAGAAGCGAATTCACCGTCGGAGCCATTGTAATTGTGATGAAATGCTATCTACCTGTTTTTCCATTTGAAAAGTACTTAACCGCTTAAGAATTTAGCATATACCTATTACTGTTAAAAGGCACGGGCCTAAGGCCAAAGACCTTAGGGTTAATCTGGCCCTGCACACATTATTCACATATACACACACATGTAACTATATATGTGTAGACGTGCCAAGAAAATAAATTTATCTGTATGAAGATTTGTTCTGTTAAATGTACGTCATAGCCTATTTTGAGTTTTGAAATGTTTGCAATAATTATAAAATATAACAATGTAAAGAAAGCATATCTTTCTTTACATTCTTACCCTTACTAATAGTATAAATTCGAAAGTTTGTATGTATGGATGTGTGGATATTTGTTACTCTTTCACGCAATAACTACTGAACGGATATTGTCAAAATTTGGTATATTAGTAGTTAGACGCCGGTTTAACACACAGGCTACTATTTATCGCAACAAAATGTACGAAGACGTGGGCAACATCTATCATTTTATAATTGTGTATCACTGTAAATTGTTATAAAAAATTAGAAAACAAAAAATAAGTATTCTTTTCTTCAGACTCTAAAGCAAAGAAATGCTAATTTACTCTTATGGATTTTTTGTGCCATAAATAAGTAAATAATTTATAGTTTTATGTAAATTAAAAACAAATGGCAATTTGTTTTCGAACGTTATTACAATTTTCCATGTGAAAACGTTTTCGCAGGAGGAGCAAAACGCGAGTTCTAGTGCGAACTACGATGTGGAGATCATACATTCCGCAGAGGCACACGCTGGACTGAGAGCAGCGCAGACCGCCGCTGAGGCTACAGAATCTGTGAGTTATGAGTCTTGTGCTATTTATTATACTGCTATTATAAATGTGAAAGTTTGTGAGGATGGATGGATGGAGATTTGTTACTCTTTCACGCAAAAAGTACTGAACGGATTTTTATTACTATTTGATAAACGTAAAATAAATAACTAAAACTACTTAACCCAGCACTAGCTCGTTGAAATAAATATGTATTTTCATGCGTACGAAGTTGCGCAACAAATGATCACCTGTAGGAACCGTACACTATGATTATGTATTGGTAAAAGCTGCTGATGTAACATCGCAGGTGGTGCTCCGGTGGTGGACACCACGCGGCGCGGAGGGCGGTGCGGGCGGCTGTCACGGGCCTCTGTGGCGAGTAACGCCGGCAGACGTGGCGTCGCGACCTTCCGCGTGTCTGGTTAATTTCCTGCTGAATGGCCGCTCGGTCACACTCGAGATGCCTAGGTGTTGCGAAATAATTATTACTATTATGAAAAAAGAATCCAAAAAGTTCAAGAAAATAATAATGAGAAATTAAGTAATTATTATTACCTTTATTTCTGTTCAACCCCCAGTGCACGAACCGTCGTGGGCCGGATTTTTTTTCCTGTTTGACCCCTCGAGGGGTCAAGTATGGTAGAACAGGAATAAAACAATTTTTTTCGTTCAAACAGAAAAATTATCGTTGATGATGTACTTAGGTTACGTTCCCACAAGCGTTATTTTGTGGTTGCAACAGTCGAATCGCAAAAATCGAAGTGTCAAATGTCAGATTTGACAACTCTAAACGATTTACAGCTCTATTGTATTAGCGCAGAGTTATATTTACAGTGCAGTTTTTGCTGTAGCGACCACAAAAATACTCTCGACGGTGTGAGCTCTTAATGTAACTATAATTATAATGTGATATCACAATATTAACTTCAGGAAGGGCGGAGGGCGATCGGCATCTCACGTGCTAGCCGCGCAGGGCGGGGAACTGTGGGTCGGCGCGCTGGGCGGCCGGACGCCCTATGATGACCCGCCCGCCCTTTCCGAGGGCGCCGGTGGACGAGTCACAGACTATAGGTAAGTTTAACTACACTATTTGCAAATTGAACTTAGCGGTAGCTTGTTTCTCCAAATAAACATTGGATCCCGTTGAGGGGTTGATGAATTTTATAAAGTTCCTCTTAAGATAATATCATCGTCCTAGCATGGACTATATTCTAATCATATTGATAATATTGATTATTATTGAGAAACCCGAGCGCTTAGCCATCACTATTCACGACGACGAAGTTCGAAAACAAAAAGTTATGCGATTTGACATAAGCATCGCTAAGTTACAAATGCCATGCTTATGCTTATGTCAAATCCATACATTTTTGTTTTCGAACTTCGTCGTCGTAATTAGCGATGGCAGCTTGGCTAAAGACTGTGTGTGTGATGTATGTATGTGGTTGATGATGGTGATGATAACATCCAACTACAAGCTTTACGTACCATATATACTAAGCGACCGGAGCCTTTAGTCAAGATGTATTCGATAATTTCGTGAAGGTCGAAATCAAGAATGTATGGGATTTGATATAAGTCATCGATAAGTGACATGTTGCAAGCGATACCTTATGTTAAATCCCATACATTTTGTTTCCAAACTTCGCCTTCGAAATTATCGAATGCATCTTGACTAAGGGTTTCGGAGGTTGTCAGATTGTGTTTGACAGACTACGTACGGCTCCCAGATTTTCCAATACTACAAGTAATAAAACTGCAAATACTATTGTGCTATAAGTGTCAGTGACTCTTTTCAATATAAAAAATATATAAATAATCCTATAAAGTGCTTAATTCGAGCATAAAACAGTTTAAAAAAGCATCAATCGGCGTGTGACAATCAGCTGTTTAGTGTGTACCCACCGTGTTTAAAAAAAACTCCTACCGTTCGCGCTAAATATTGCTGTTTATTTATTTCAACATCATATTAAAAAATAATTTATATAAAAGAACTTCAAAGATATCTATAAAAGAACACGTTCAAAGTGTTTATTGTCATTAAAAATATAGTTATGTTTACACAATTTTATAGCGTATGTAAAGTGTACGGTCAGCGGTTATACTAAACAAGCGTTAATGTACGACTCCGCTCGTACACACTCGTCATGCCGAATTACAAGTGCGGTATATGCGCCAAATTCATCAGCTTCGCAGAAAGTGCGAAATGTAAAAAGTGTCCATGCCTTTTCCACCCCTCCTGTGCTAAAGGGTACAATGCAAAAATGCGGCGAAAACTTGGCCATGCCCTACGTGCACAACACCTTCTGCTAAGTCCGCTTCCGATGTAACATCAAACGAATCCTATCTTGACTAAGCGTCGTAGGCAGTTCATCACCGAAGCCGTTAGCTGAGGAAATGAGACTCCTCAGGGAGGTAATCTCCACTGTCCGAGTAGAACTCGAACCCTTTAGACAAGAGGTGTCCAAGCTAAACGTGACTATTAGCGACATTAACGGGCACAGGGATGCCGTGGAGCGGCGACTCGCTGCGATAGAGGAGCGGCTGGATGCGCGCGCGTGCGACCATACGCACGACCCGGCGGTCACTGGCCTTATCGAACAACTACAATGCGAATTAAATGACCGCGAGCAAGAAAAGATGTCAAATGTATGTATGAAAATATATGTATCAAATGTATGAAAAGATGTCAATGTGTGTAGATGTATACACATTACCGGGATTCCGAAAAGTCCGGGGGGGGTCAGTGCCATGCGTAAAGCAGCTAGGCCCCAACCGCGGGGGGAGAGCAGCAGAGACCCAGACCTGTTGTTGTTCGCCTAGCTAGAACAGTGAGATATAGCATACTCAGGGCGGCCCGGGTACGGCGGGGGCTCGACAAAGAAGGAATCCTGGATGGCCCGCATCAGCGTATCTACCTTGACGAGCTATACTTTTTTATTAACTAATAATTGTGATCAGATCAATACTTTTTTTTAATATACATTCTTTTTATCAACTACTATTTATTTAAACAATTATAAATTATATCTTCATAAAATTAATAATGAATAACCGTAATAAAACAAAAGTTGGATTTTTGAACCCCGGTTCTTTAGGCTCTAGACACGACGAGTTCTTAGTGGCCCTTGCAACCTTGCAACAAATGCAACCTCGTTGCCATTAACGAATCGAAAGCCTCGGATCCCGGGCTATCGCCTCGTACATATACCTAGACCTGAGAGCGTGCGCTCCCGCGGCGGCGGAGTAGGTTTTTATATTATGAAAGGTTTGAACGCACATGTAATTAAACATCATAATACCACATATTGTGTCGAGCAGATGCGGCTATCTTTAAAACCGAATGGCAAGATTATCTTTATAGGTACCGCGTACCGGCCTCCCTGGCTATCGGTTAAACTATTCACTGACGCATTAACTGATACAATTAGCTGCTTTTCGGGTTATGACTACTTGTATGTAGTTGGTGATTTTAATGTAAATTTTTTAAACAGCTCCACTGCACATTACAAAATCTTAGAGGATTTTTTGTCGATCCACCGCTTGCGCCAGTTGGCCGCTGAGGCTACACACTTCACCGTGGACACCGAAACCCCGCTCGACCTAGTCTGTACTAATGCAGTCCTGGACCGAGTAATGGTAGAACATATACCTGACCTCAGCAGCCACGCGTTTATTTTGTTCGAAATTGACCTTCCAAAAATAAATACCATAGCCAGGAAGATAACGTGTCGAGTTTTAAAAGATATTGCGCACAATGATTTTGAATATGTAATGAATACGATAGATTGGCAATACATTCGTAATCTAAGTGACATTGACGACATGGTGCATATCTTTAATAATAATAATATAATAATAATAATATAATTTATTTAATTTTTCTTTCACAAAGGTTTACATGTTCACACTTTTTTAAATTAGCACACACTTAGTCCAGGTCCATATTCAACCTTTGTGAGAGACTGGAGTCCGTACTAGATTAGAATCTGTGTTACAGATCACCAGGCCCTCACACATACATTAGTGATAATTTATCATAGACGACGTAAGACGTGTAGTACCATTCATATTATTTTAAAGGAAAGGAAAACATAAGTTATAACTACAGAACTAAAAAATAATTAAAGAGAAAAAAGAAAAATATATATAAACTCATTACATGTGCGCACACACATACACACGTGCATATATGCACGCACATACACATACATAAATATTAAACATATACACAAAGATACATAAAATATGTAATGTAGGATGTGGTGTGTGAATGCAACGTGGGTGCGTGTAAGTGTTTGTGTGCGTGTGCGTGTGTACTTTTATTTATGTTGTGTATTAGTTAGTAATTGTATGTATATACATACATTTTCTAGACAACATATATTTCAATCAGGCTTTCAGTATCCTATAATAATATCATTATGTACGTTTTTGACCTGCAGGCCCCTACTAAAACGCTCTCTGTAAAAGACCGCCAATACCCTTGGGTCACATTTAATATGATGGCTATAGTATGGCATAAAAAAAATATCAGCTGTTTCCTACAAAATGCTATATATGCTATAGGCCTTTTGTATGAAACAGCTAATTTTTTTTTCAAGTAAGAAATTTGATCCCATAGTAAAAGTTGCTTACATTTAAGAGTATATTTACTCCTGAAAGTTTGACTGACACTGACTGGAAAAACACCCGGTATAATCACTGATATCTCATTGCAGAACTCACATTTATGTATATTACTCGTCTGGTTACTTTCTTTTTCTATATTGTATTAAATATTTATGTATCTTGTGTAAGTGTCATTCGTGGTGACACTCGCTATGCGGGGATCGCGCACGGAGTGCGGTGCGGTGCGTGAATCTATACTCTGCCCCCTGCTCCCTGCCCCCTTCAGCTACCTTATCTCAGAGCAGTAGGTACTCGGTGCCTACGGTGCGGTGGTCTCAGCCACCCTAGTGATAGGCATTGGGCTCGGCACGATGTCATGGCGCGGCCGTTATATATGGGTCCATAGAATACCAGGGACTGTGGAGTATCCACGGTCACTATCCTGAGTGGATTCCATTTCGACAGTTTGTGCATTAGACTACCTACATATCTTTGTTCTTACCCTCGTTTGTTTTCTCTTGTTTGAGTATTCGCTTTGTGTAGTTTTATTTTTATTTTTTATTTTATTTGCTTTGTTTTGATTTTTGTTTAATTATGTCCTCTCTATGTTTAATTTTTTTTCTCTCTATCTGTGTAATTTGTTTTTCTCGTTATGTATTGTGTGATGTCAAAAATGTCGAATAAATGCTTATTTATTTATTATAAAGGCCCTGGTAACTAATACAATATTCGCTGTAAATAATTGTGGTATTTACAGCGAATAATAACGTAGGAACACAACAGATTCGACTAGTCACTAGACTGTACATAAATCTATGATCTAATTAGCTTTTACACGTGGCTCCGCCCGCGTAAATACAACAGTATCGGACATCGGGAATACTGTACTTTTTCAGGATACTGTGAAACATGCTTTAATCCAGAGCCTAAACTACTTCCTTACTAAATTTTATCAAAATTTGTTCCGTAGTTTTTGCAAAGAGTATCAAACATCCAACCATCCATCCTCATAAACTTTCATATTATTTATAATAGTGGTAGGATTGTCCTAGATATGATACGTCATGAGTACGTCAATAAATTATTTTCTTCTAGGATAAAAGAGTTGGGTGCACTCATGCAACAGAACAAACTACACCCGATGCGCGGCGCTGGCGCCAACGCCAAGTCGCGAGCCAAACTGCAGCGGCATACCACGTACTGGCCCCTCACTATATCCTCCACGCTCATATTCAACTTGGGATCCGTGAGTTCGATGTATTTTACTTGATGTTGCATACAATTTAATTAATATTAAATCTAGCTATTTTGCACGATCTTGTATCTGAGTGTACGCATAATCAGTGTGGGCGGAGGGAGGTGCTTTACGCATGCTTATGCGTGCACTCAAATTAGCTTGCAAGTTGTGGGTACATTTTCGCGGGATATTGCTAAATATAATATTTATTAAATTGTATGCTATGGATTTCCGCAATGTAACGCCTGATTGTATTAACTATTTGATTTTGAATGTTGGGATTTACGAGTGAAATACAAAATTATCTCGTCCTTTATTCGTTTTACAAAATATTATTTATAAATACAAGATTTTTAAAGACTTTTAAAAATTATTACATTAGCAAACATTAAATGTGTGGCAAAGAATTAGCTGGGTTATTGGCTATTACCAACATTGCACCCGACTTTCGCCGGGTTAGAATGGCCTAAGTACTAATAAATCACATATTTATGTGCTAAATTAATGTTCAGTGTTCACTAATATTAAATGTAACCTTTCTGTATTCTCCGTGGAATATAAAAAATACTCGTGAAATAATTATTTCGATACGACAATAACTATTAGTTTCCAAGATTATTTAACTTGAAAGTGGCCCAGACGGTAGCTTGCGACTAAGCGGTGCGCAGTACGACGTGAATTCCGGGCTGTATGGCCACCTCGGCCATACAGCCCGGAACTACGCTAACAGTAGCGTGACGTCACGCTACTGTTAGCGTAGTGGTCTCGAAAACTTTGAACGCGTGTAAAATCATAACTACATAATATTCTTGAATAAAACTTGTGTAGGTACTGTGTATGTATCTGTATACATAAATGCTTTACTGAAACAACGTTTCAAATGATTTTACATACCTAGTAACATTCTCCATTGTAAGGAATGTGTAATCGATCAATCTGGTCACTTATGGGATTTGGGAGCACTAATATGTAAAGACTGAAAATGGTTGAAAGGAACCGCGAACTTCAATGAGCCATTACTTTGTAGAAATGTAAACAAATGTTTCAATAATTTCGTAGTGGTATCATTGACAATATTCTGATATAACATTATTATTACATTATAAAAATGATACAAGCCGAGCCACGTTAATTATATTATAGTAAATGATTTTCTTCAATATAACGCCGAATACTCTAATGGTTTGTAAATATTTTCTATAGGTGATGGAACCGCTAACCAAGTTGGTAGTGCAAGAGTCTCTGACGGAGGACGAAATAGCTTCGTGTCGTAATGTAATGTTGGCACTGCTGGCTATGGAATCTCGCCATGAGCTGCCAGCCGCGCAGTTACCCTCTAACATGCGGTGAGTGGCAAGTCACAGCAGGTATGTTATGGAGCTCCGTATCCGTAACGGAAACTATCAGATATCCGAAATAAATATCCGTCCATAACCGTAAGCGAATCCGATAAAAAAGTTTTGGATAATTTCGGACATAGGTGGAGTATAAATAAGACTTGTTATGACTATGATGTTTATTAAATTTTCGTGCGAACCGACAGTTTTAGGCCAAATGATAATATCTTAACTTGTAAATTGGTCAAATATTTGAATTTGACTTTCATTCCTCACAAACCTAATATCCGTAACATAATTTATCCGAAAGTAACGGTTAAACGGTTATGAAATATTATAATATCCGTAACCGCAACCGATGTAATTTTATTCCTATATCCGTAACATCTCTGATCTACTGTGATACCAGAGCCTCGAAGAGGGCTGGCGTGATGTAAGATTTGCTTATAAAGTTCCTAAGAGCTCTTGGACTATTTAAATTTAGACTTTTCAGGTGTTAGGTGTTTGTGGGCGGCATGATCAGTTACTATCAGATACATTTAATCTATCTTCTTATAACATACTACTTGTTTCCCGCAACTACGTGCGTGCAAAAGAAAATCTCGCGGAAACCGTACATATTGAAGCGACAAAAAGTAACCTATGTCTTGTACGGCCGATCCGGCCTGAAAACCGGCGTAAGATAACGCTTGCGTTGTATTTCGCCGTTAACGGAGTTGAGTGAGGTTAACGGAGGCCCAAGGGAGTTGGGGATTTTAAGGACCAGAGTTACAAGAGTGACAAGTGTAGCTCCTCTGGTGTTGTGACTGTCCATGAGCGGCGGTAATGGCTTATCATCATTATCATTCGTCTGCTCGTTTCTTGATTAATTTCATTAAAAAAAAACACTTTTTTATTTATAATATTAGTATAGAAAAATAAACATTTGTAATTGTGTTTGAAAACATTCTGTTGTGAGGATGGGCCCAGATGTGAAATGTAACACTTGACGACTCGTTAGCGACTGCCTTTATTAAATGAAATCTAGTTATTTATATGACAATAACGTACATACTACATTACATACTACACTATATTTTGTTATTATGTTGATTGTAATTTGTAATATGTACTAAATTAGAATATATTTAGATAGTAAATTGGAATATCGTACGCTCTTTACGGCGCTGTAAAGGTCATTGACCGCACACATGTGCTGTAAACATTTCAGCGGCAAGTGGTCCTCTCGGCGCGAGGAGCAATGGCGGCAGGTATGGGGCGAGCTGGAGGCGCTGATCAGAGCGCAGCCCGCGTCGCCCGCGCACCGCGCGCTGTTGCGCATGCTCCTAGAGTGCCGCGCGCATAATCATGCTGACGGTGAGTGTCACAGGCATAGACGTATATATTATAGACTAGGCATGTCGAGGCAAAAAGTGTGTTCACCTAAATGGCCCTAAACACTGGGTTGTTTGTGGTCATTTAGGATTGACATTTGTCATCTTGACTTTTTGTCACTTACTTACCGCAGAGTAATCAGTCTTCTGAAATCAAGATGGCGTAACTTTTTCTTCTATGAAGATTTTTTCTGACAGATGTGCGTCATAGCCCATCCTTAGTTTTTATTAATACGTGTATATTTACACGAATTAATCAATATATTTTATTTATATATTGATTAATACGTGAAGCAAAAACTTAATACGAAATACGAAAATTGTGCTAACGGAGGAGTATGAAATTTGGTCGGTATATTATAGTTTATGTGGAGGAAGGTGTGAGAAAGCGAATATCATTTTAAATAATGCTTAGAAATACATAAAATTATTAAAAAGAAGGACAACACACACTTCTTCAGATTATAATATTAACACACACTACCGTGCGTAATGCATGTCAACGTAGCAAGATCTTTATAAGCGTCAAATTGATTATCTAAATATCAAACTATAGTAAATTTGTTTTAAAATAGAATCATATTTTACCCGAGTACTGCAATATTATGTACTATTTTATCTACAGTTTAGCTCTATCTCACTTATAAATATTACAGGGGACTCATCCCGAGCCACAGTGATCCGAGCTACCACGGACTCGCCTCTATCCCCAGTGGGCGCGGGTGGCGGCAACGATGTATGGGCGCCGCGGAACGTTCTGGACTCGCTTCTGGGTGCGCCGCGGCCGCCGCGCCGCCCGGACTTCGCGGGCCGCATGGCCGCCGGCACCAGACCGGCCACGCTATACTCGCACTTGCAGCAGGACGTCGAAGTGCAGCATTGATAGGTAATCTGTCGATTTAATAAGGTCGATATTCCTTTGTAATCCCTCCTCGGTACGTCGCGCTCGCCGTGCCGCCCGGATTTCGCGGGCCGCATGGCCGCCGACACCAGACCGGCCACGCTATACTCGCACTTGCAGCAGGACGTCGAAGTGCAGCATTGATAGGTAATCTGTCGATTTAATAAGGTCGATATTCCTTTGTAATCCCTCCTCGGTACGTCGCGCTCGCCGTGCCGCCCGGATTTCGCGGGCCGCATGGCCGCCGACACCAGACCGGCCACGCTATACTCGCACTTGCAGCAGGACGTCGAAGTGCAGCATTGATAGGTAATCTGTCGATTTAATAAGGTCGATATTCCTTTGTAATCCCTCCTCGGTACGTCGCGCTCGCCGTGCCGCCCGGATTTCGCGGGCCGCATGGCCGCCGACACTGCAGCATGGAATGGTAATACGCCATTTATTAATTGTGGTTTTCCTTCGTACATTAAGCGAGTGCAGTAACCATTTAGATTAAAACGAAGCCGCTGGTGACACCCGGACGCTTTCTTTTTCTATATTTTATGTTTTTTGTACTAGTAGTTAATTCCCGTTACTGTATCCACAAGTTAATAAATATATTAGAATCATATTCGTTACTTTGTTTGAATCTTCTTTCATCTTTGTATTCAAGGAAATGAAACCAATTGGCTACAGAAGACATTGGCTGATGACGAGAAGAAAATTGGCTCCAATACACTCGCGCCTGCCAGACACGGGGTGCAGTACTGATGTAAGATGTAAATAAATTCTTATATAGCAAATCATGCGTTATTTATTTATCAGTTAGGCTGATTTACCTATTTATACTCTGTTTAGATACAGTTGAATCGCTTTGTAAAACAAAAGGACAATAGTAAATATAATGCTATCAATTTAAATGTCACTTATTTAACATGCAATAAAGAAATCGAGGGCACACATAAACTTGGTCTTTAGTCAAAGATCAAGATGCATTCGATAATTTCGACGTAGAAGTTCGAAAACAAAATGTATGGAAATTGACATAAGGCATCGCAAGCGACATGTCACTTAGCGATGACATAAGTCAAATCTCATACATTTTTTATTTCAAAGCTCGCCGTCGAAATTATCGAATGCATCTTGACTAAAGACCCATGGTCGAAATAAATATTTTTTCTTTACAAACATATTAAATTGAATCTGAACAGAGTACAATGAAATAAAGAGCTGGATATTGATTAAGCGTTGGTTTAGGATTTAGCCCCCTTGGCACTTATTAATAAAAATATTTACACCACTGATACGCTAATCCATGTTTCTGTCTTTGTTTTATACGTTGGAAAAGCCACTTTACAGACAAAGAGAGCAGCAATAGATTAGCGTATCCGTAGTGTAAATATTTTCATTTATAATGGATAGGGATTTTTCAAATGCTTTTGTCATGTAAAATTCGATTAAACTAATTCATCGATGCTAGCTCTTATTACTCCTAATGTTTTCAATTATACAATCTATAACGTATCTCACTTAAATTTTAGTGCTCCCACATTAGATCGTCTTTGACTAGGGAATAGGAATTGAAGGATATAGGGTGTATCAAAAACAAAAACCATGACACATTATAAAATTAATATTTTATATTTGTTCAATAAAAACTACATTGTGGGCCCGTGTGCCCGGCGCCCGGGTAACACGACCTTTGTATCCGCGGGGCGGCGCGTACAAGTGAGCCGGCGTGACGTGTAGTCACGTCACGTCGGGTAAATGGACAAAACCCATTCGTCCCCTGAGATTCGTTCCCCGGAAAAGAAACACTTGTTTAAATAAAGTCTGAACCTTGTCTCAGTCGCTCTCTCTTTTTAATCGAGTTATAGTTTTACTCCAGGGGACGAAATTCAGGGGACCAATGGGAAAAATAACATACAAATATAAAAAAAACAACACGAGTGGAGTACCGTCGGTCACTTGTATGGCCCGCCCGCCTATAAACTCTGCAGACTGTGTCATAAGGCAATGGTGAGTGAGCCGCGGCTCGGCGGAATGCCGCCATACAATTATTGGAATGTCACGCGGGATGCGAATTAACTAGGCCCTAACGCAAACGTGGCCGAGGTCCTAATTCTTAGCGATCATTACATAGTTACACACCCCATGATTATATTTCATCATTATCATTCATTACATAATTCATCGTCATTATCATTAAAAATTCACGCTCGTCTAATATTGACCACAGCCACCCCTGCGCCAGCCGATACATTTGTACGAGCGGAGACGCATCCGAAACATTAATTATAAAACTTACAAAATCGGTATTAACTTAACGCCTAAGTTAAAATTAAATCGGAATTGAAAAATAAATTACCTAGGTACAATGTTTTAGTCTAGAAAGCTATTTATAGGCGCACAGGGTGGCCGCGGGTGTCAGTGCGAGGTTTCTCGAAGTTTCTTGGCCACGGGCGGGACGTCTGAGCTGTCGCCCAATGAGTTCTCTTCCGCCGAACTCGCTTCTTCTATTTGTCTGTAAAAATGAAACCATGCTGTATATGGATGCATTTAACAATAAGTATCTTCAAAATTGTCACCACGACATGTTTTAACCAACGAATTGTTTAAGGCTGGGACCAAAGATTTCAAAACTAAAGATAGGCAATGACGTACATTTGACAAAACAAATCTTCATACAAGAAAAAGTTCGCCATCTTGGTTCTCACCATATCTAAAATATCAGCCATCTTAATTTCACCATACCTCAAATGTCAAAATGGCCCCCAAAAACTCCAAAAGTGGGGACATTTAAGTGGATTAAATTTTTTCCTCAACATGCCTCGTCTATAATATATACGTCTATGGCTGGGACTATATTGTCCGGAATCTGTCATGCCGGGGACAATTCAGAGCACTGAAAATAGAACTCTGCGCTAATACTAATAATAGAGCTGAAAATCGAACACACGAGTGTCGAGTCAAATGTCAATGACATATATGACAGCTCGACACTCGACACATCGATTTTCAATTCTGTTGCATTAGTCCAGACTCTCTGTTCTATTTTCAGTGCTCCGAATTTTCCCGGGCCCGCCAGATTCCGGATCATATAGTCCCAGCCTAAAACCACCTGACGTGCTATACATTATGTTAGATTGAACTACCTCTTATCCACATGAACATTAATAAAAAATGTATCGGGCTGCCGCCTCGTCATGGACATCGCCATCAGACACGTACGTATTTATTATATTTATTTATTTATTATTATAAACTCGTTAAGTAGTTATAACTTTTGTCTCCTAAATGACAAAATGTATCTAAATGGCAGTTTTTACATAGAGTATTAATACATATATTTTTATCTAAATCTGAAGCCCAATTGTCGTAATTATTTCTGTTAAATTTGTAGTAAGGTAACAGCATGCTGTCATGGTAGCCTTCAGATCTATGCTACCGCGACGCGGACCGTGACCCGCGACCGCGACTAGCAAACCAGCGAATCGGGATCTCCGGCCACACTCACCGGTCGCGCGACGCGGAAATTGTTTGCTGCTCCATATAAATTCATACTAAGCAATGACTCCGGGGCCCTATTTCGGCCCCGGGTCGCGGTCTTGCGTGGCAGGTCGCGTTCATCGGACACTGCTACCTTAACTATGCATCAAATCGAGCGTGCACGAGAGCGATAGCATGCTCTGACACTTTAACTCGACTGCGAATTCAACAGAAACAATTACGAGAATTGGGCTTCAGATTTAGTAAAATCCATCCATCCTTATAATTGGCACAACAGCTTACCGTTTGGCTCTGGGTGTGCTGAGGGCCGAGTCGGAGTTGTCGGAGGGCGAGGCGGGGGTGGCGGGCGTGGCGGGGGAGGGGTCGCCCTTCGCGTCCAGCGAGTCCTCCGTGCACGACGTCGTGTCGTCCACAGTGTCCACGATCTTGCCTGTGAGTAGAGGCCTTGGTTAGTTTACACAGCACCTCAATTCTCGTAATTAACTTAGGTTCACTTTCATTTTACTTTTATTGAATGACTAGCTTTTTCCCGTGGCAACGTTCGCGTAAATAAAGTGTCCCACGGGAACACTACTTTTTGGGGATAAAGCCTATGTTTTATGTAGATCTTAAACTACTACCATACCAAATTTCATCAAAATCTGTTTAGTAGTTTTTACGTGAAAGACTAACAAACATCCATCCTCATAATATTTCACATTTATAATAGTAGTGAGATAAATAAATCGTCTTGATATCATGAACTGATTTTTGAAGTTTGGATCAAAACGGGTTTGATGTTGGTTTGGCATTTATGAGAATACCATTTTGCAATTTAATTTATCGGGACTGGTGTACTATTGCAGGATTTAATTAGCAGAATCGACCGTCAGGTAAAAACTTAGCCCCTTTCAATCGAGATTGGATTATTTGTACAGTACCTATACCCCGAGCGAAGCATCGTATAATCTTTTTTATACAAACAAAAAGACATCAGCACACTATAATGCTTCCAATTTAAATGTCACTTGTGTACCAGTAAATAAATACATTAATTTAATCAAAAGTAAATTGAATTTGATTCTGTAAGCCAACGTTCCCACGACAGTTTTTTAGTGGTCGCGACAGAAATAACAGCTCTGTGAACAGAACTCTGCCCTTATTCAATTGAGCTAAAAATCGAAGTGTCAAGTGCTAGATTTGACTACTCGATACTCGATACGTGTGTCTTCTATTTTCAGCTCTATTGTACTGGCGCAGAGTTCTATTATATATATATATATATATATATATATATAAAACTCTCACGGTAACGAAGACTTAAAATAAACAGTAAGTATGCATCATACCTAATGTTTATTGCAACAGAACTAATTAACCAATCAATTCGAAATTACCATATTGTGCGTTTTTTAAGAGAAATTCAACCACATACCATAAAAACGCCAACACATCTATACAAATAAATAAAATTGTAGTGTCAATTTGTAATTTCAAATTATCAGCTTTGCACTAAATGCATATGACAGTATAATATAATGTACATACACAAAGAAATCTAACCTAATATATTTGTCTGTCTGTCCGTTTGTTCCGGATCATCACTGAAACGGCCGGACCGATTTTGACGATACTTTTATATCTTAGCGTTCCGTTTAAAAAAATTGAGTATAAATTCCATTAATATTTCCACGCGTAGTATGTAAAGTTTTCGCGAGTTTACGTCAAAGTGGTATTGCGTAATCGAAATCATTGGCTAATGATATTACACGAGGTCGTGGATTCACGGCCGTTACGTCACAGGTCTGTGACGCCTAAAAACAACATATGCACGTCTAAAGGTAGCCTTCTAATGCACGCGACGCGAGGCCGCGACCCGAGACCGAAATAGGGTCGCTATGCCACTGCATAGTATGAATTTTTATGAAGCACTAAACCCCTCGCGACCCGTGACCGGTGGGCGTTGCCAGAGAACCTGATTTGCTGGTTTGCTTGTTGCGGTCTCGCGTCTAGGTCGCATAAATCGGAAGGCTACCTTAAACTTGACTTTACGAGAAATTAGTTAATTGTTAATTTTTAAAGTTAATGCGTACATATTTAAGTGGCGAATATATAATATGAGATCCGTGGCCTAGTGGGTAGACCGTTTGATTCGCACTCGAGAGAGTGTAGGTTCGATTCCCAGGTTGTGGCGTGTACCTGTGAGACTTTTTCAGATCTCAAGTACATTATACATTATACGTACGCTCTAACGGTGAAGGAAAACATCGTGAGGAAACCCGCACACGGTTGGCCCCAGACGTATTGACCAGTCATTCCTCTGGACTAGGCTGACATGTGTTGTGAGAATGCTGTATGTGCTTGGGCAACCGTACGACATTTAAAACCCGACTGTCCCAGGCACTACAGTATTTCAAGAGTGGTTACTTCGCTCGGAGAATACTGTATAAATCATCCAATAACGGATGAAAAGGCCAAAGTTTTTTTTAGTGGGTTTTTCGAATGGGTCTACGCTAATGGCTTTAAGCCCTCTTAGCTAAGTCGGTCTAGTGACTGCCATTTAGCAGTCGTTTTGGACTGGTAAGCCGCGTAAGCTAATAATATCTATTGAGAACAACTGAACAACGATACTTTATTTTTATTGCACTTAGCGTCATCTATCGGGTGGATCTATAGATCTGAAACAAGTTATTTTGGGCGCATTGGGCGTAAATTAAGTATATTAAAGATGAGTAATGTTCACAAGGGAAGCCGATATGATGTCGAGTTGTATACACGCCTCGCTACTGGTATGCATTAATAATTAATCCAAATAATGTAGTCCAATCCCATTGTCCCCAGAAATTGCTTACTTTCTTGATTTATTTTCCATCCATAAACTTCAATTTGTATATCGTTTAGTTTATTTGTTCGTAAAGGCGGAAGAAATGTCTTTTTGAAATACCAAACACGTGTAATTTCGCAATACTAGAATAAAGAAAACTTGTAATATTATAAACATGTTTTGTCCTTGTCTGATACATTAGTAAAGTCGCTTGATAGACAAGGACAAAACATTGTATAACTTATCCATTGTATAATATTTTTATTAGGAAGGGGGTAAGTAAACAGAAAAAACAAAACCTATTAATATACTAAGTATATAATTAAGCTTATTAATTCTCAAGTAAGTACTAGATACTTATTTCTGCGATATCATGTAAACAAAACACCAGATTAACAACAATTTTATACCCCTGATAATGTTTGCGTAATGCTATGATAAAGTATTTAGCGTATGTATCTATTTTAAGGCCCACGTGGGTTCGTTATAAATAGATATTGAATTATCTTACAGTTTATGCAGCCTCAGGGACATCTAATAATACCGCGGAGGATTAAAAATAGCCACGAAGTTTGGAATTTAATAATGGAACGAGGAATGCATTTTTTTGTCAACGGCATACGAAATTCTAAATGAAACTTCACGATTCATAATTATAATGATATGTGCAGAGTTTTGAAGCGGACCATCGTTAAGGTTTTATTCATCTTTGTTCCCACCGAATTTTTGGCCATTGTCTATAGTAATATTATAAAGAGGAAATATTTTTTTTGTTTGCATTGAATAGGCTCCGAAACTACTGGACCGATTTTGACGATATTTGGCGCAGATATAGAGTAGAACCCGGGAAGGAGCCCATAGGCTACTTTTTATCGCGGCAAAATGAACCTTTCCCGCGGGATTTCCATTTACGCGCACGAAGTCTCAGGCAACATCTAGTTGTTAGAATAATTATAAGATAAAGACAAGCTTTTAAAGAAAAAAAATATCTCGAGAGAGATATTCCTGCAATTTACTCAAAGCTATTCCATATTACTTTAACTTTCAATATTTTTGAAACCAATGGCTAACTAAATTAAGCTCATAAATTAATCATTAACTTAAACTTATGTCAAAACATCATCGAATATCAGTCTCAGTCCCAATTTCACCAACGCCTGTTAGTGTAAATAGTTTGTCTAAATATCATTCTCTTTCATTAATACTAAGTACAAGAGATATAACATGATATTTAATAATAAAATAACTTTAACGGGCGTTGGTGAAATAAGCACTCAAAATAACAGTTTCCAGCAAATACATTCCTTGAACCAACCATGACTGTTCCATTACAATGTAAGGTGTATTGTAACAGACAATAGTCGAATGTTATTAGTAAAAAAAATTGGGACAACTCCCATTGTTACATTGTTGCACGTTTCGATGTATTTCTTTTATGTGTCGAAATGTCATGAGTTTATAGAATACTACCGCTTCCCGTAGTGTTTACAGTGGTACTCATTTTTTGAATACTGTATTCAAATACATTGATATAATTTATGTAACTTCATTACGTATTACAATAAAAATCCTAGCTCTCCCAGACATATTTAGTGTTTCTTATTTATTTCTTTCATTTCCTTTCTCCCTCACGTCACGTGACACGTCCTATCTAGAAAGTCAGTCAGTCCTATTTTCTTTACAATGTTCTGATAGATGTCTGATAGCATATTACTTGTAAGTTTTGCGTTCGTTCGATTCGTTCTTAATTTGTGTAGCGAGACTCGAAAGAGAACTGACTCTCAACTGACACATTTCGAAAATTATGAAACAAGATCCTTGGGCCAATTCACCCCGATTAAAAACGATATCGTCGCGGTGTGAACTGACCCTTAGTTTTACTAACATTATTGTGTGTAGGAAATAATGCTCACCGTTTCCATTTGTGGATGGTGGTTCAAGATTACTTTCGTCACTCGGCAGGGGCGATCCGCCGTTTGTGGGCTCCGTTGTCAACTTTGGCTCTTTGCCTAACAATTCTGGGTGTAGGTCTGATAGGATGTTGTGTGTCCATATCGCCAGCTCTACCATGTGTGGGGACCATTTTTTGCCACAGCCGTTTTGATCCTAAAATAAAATAAATGGCTACATTAGTTTGATGGAATGGCAAGTTTAAGAAACTAACCTACCCGAATATTTTTTCTTTCTGTACAGCATAAAACAAATCGGTACGAACACATTTTGATAGATAAAATGTCTTGTGTAATGTGAGAAATGCATCTTTATTAAAATAAAAAGAAAATTATATTTTCAGTGATCGTATATCGCATGCCACTACTTCATTGAGATAAGTAATGAAAACGCGTCTGTTAGAACATAAATATCTGATAACACAATCACCAACAGATACGAATTAGATTATTTCCTTGAGCGTTTCATAATCTCGTTTGTACTCGACACATTGCGGGTAGAATATTATGTTAAAGTAAATGAAATATTATTAATATCTTAAGGGCTTGATTCACAAAATTCTAATAAGTTCGGATAGCTTATTGGGAAGTTTGTCGCTTCTTACTTTATAGTGAGCAACAGAGACAAAACATGGCAATTCGCTTTCTATCAGTAGATTATGAAACTGGCCTTTAATATTTTTGTGTACTGTTGTAAATGTTAAGTCCTGCATTTAATTTGCGTTCTTTTTGACCCTTTGACAGATCTCCAGATTTTTTACAGAACTTTTATGTAGCTATTAAGCTACCCCTAAATATGGGTACGGGTAGCAATCTACCCTATTGCTTGTAGGGTATATTTTAGGGTACCCGGAGGGGAAAAAAACGTCCTATTACTGAGACTTCGCGCGCTGTCTGTTTGTCTGTCACCAGGCTGTATCTTCTTAATCGTGATAGCTAGACAGTTTGAATTTTCACAGATAATGTATTTCTTTTGCCGCTATAATAACAAATACTAAACAGAATAAAATAAAATAAATCCCATACAACAAACGTGATTTTTTTGCCGTTTTGTACGGAACCCTTCGTGTGCGAGTCCGAATCGCACTTAGCCCGTTTTTTTAATAATAAATAATGCCAACGTCATACCTTGTTTAATCTATCACAGACAGTTTTAATATGTTTAACATAATTGAGGTATTCCTTGGCAGTGAAGTCACTTCCTTCCATCTCTGGTATGGCCTGTACGCATTCGTCTGCCATGAAAGGCGCGATCTCTGGATCTCTGGCCGCTAGTAACGCTGATGCTGTTGCTGTGCCCACTCCCTTGAGGTTGCTGAGCGCCGTCATAGCTGATTCTATGTTTGGCAGCTTCTTGAACGCCTTTTTCGTCTCCTGCATTACCGCCCTGGGTGTGTTCACTTTGATCAAGTATGACAGTTGCGGGATGAATTTGCCTCTCTGTAAACAATCATTTTTTTTGTAGGTAACATTTAAGGTAATTTTGTTTTGTAGTTTTAGGGAGCGTTCAAGTATTACGTAACGCAGTTTGGGGGGTTATACGTAAAGTATGTTAAAACGATTGTTTATTGATAAACGCATCTAGTAGCTACTTTAAAAATAAAATAAAATAAATATCTTTATTAATTAATCCCACATTACAAAATATGAGTACACCAATCGATGTAGTTACAAAATAGGAACGATGGTAGGAGACTGTAGCCCTAACTAGGTTGCCCAGTGTTAAGCTACTTTATTAAAATGGATAATAGACCACTATTTTTCGATATTTTATAAAATTTTCTCTGTATCAATATCTATAAAAGAAACCCTAAAATAAAAAGACATTATGCTATGGACTATGGTGGACCCCATCCAAATAGCATTAAAAGAAAAAAGTTAAGGCCGATAAAAACAGCAGTCGCGCGTCACTTGGTGTTACTTGTTGAATAGTTCTATCGTTTATCTTCAAAGATCTTCATTTAACCTTGAAACGCTGTATGGGAATAACCTTCCCTGATAAATGTGCTATTCAATGGTGAAAACCACATCCAAATAGCATTAGTGGTTTTTGAGATAATTGAGGACAAACATACATACATATAAAAACATACAGCTCCTTTTTTAGGGTTCCGTAATCTCAAGGAACCCTCATAGTTTCGCTCTGTCCGTCCGTCAGTATGTCTGTCTGTCCGCGCCTCTAGCGTCTGTAGTTACGATTATTAATGGATGAAATTTGGTATAGTTAAAGACTGTATAGATGTCGGTTTTGGCATCGTCAATGCCAAACCTGAATTTCATGCTGATAGATTATGCTAAATACTCTTTAAGAAAATTATTTCGGACGAGATCGGACGGTAACTTTTGAAGTAATTTGAAAAAACCTATTTCGCATTTATAGTTACGGCACCCACCTTAGACATTTTTTACACAAATTTAATCGAAATCCGTTAAGTAGTTTTTGCGTGAAACACCATACATACATCCATCCATCCATCCTCACAAACCTCATTTTATAATATTATAAGTAGGATTACCACAATTGCGATTAAAACAATAACAAAGGTATTTTTGCGACTTTCCGGTACTTTTCGCAACATTTAATATATAAAATTTAAATACCTTACCTTCAAAATTGCGTTACGTAATATTTGAACACGCCCGTAGTTCAGGAATGACAAAATAAAAAAATAGCAAAATAACAAAATAATAACAAGGAATCCATATTATTTCGGTTTCTCTGTCTGTCCGCGCTTCTAACTTCTGTAATATTGAATATAATAACATGTTTGAAGAAGGGGCATTTTTGTATGGAGCCCGTCCCCACTGCTGTAGCACTACAAGTCATATATCAAATGAAAGGGCTTGAAAAGTATGTCATTTTATTGTATGACAAAAAATCTCTAAATCATGGGAGAAAAAAGGGTAATAAGGTTAGGTTAAAAAAAAATATAAAAAAATCCGGTATTATTGCACCACTTCATAGTGTTGCTATTATTACTAGCAACACTATGAAGTGGTGGTGAAAAGTATTATAAGTCTATGGGTTTGAATCCTGGCTAGGAAAATTAAGCTATCAAAAATCTAATGATGCAGTTAAAGTTTTCATCAAGTCGGACTCGACATTCCGTTGGGCTAAATTGCTATTCCTAATTTTTTAGACTTCTCATACAACGCCCAGAAGAATAATTCACCATCTTTTTTTACTTTTTTTCTATACATAATTGTTTTAAAATTAGTTTTGCTATTTAATTGCTTGTATTTAAATGTAATTGTTTTATCTGTATCATTAGATTCTACATAAACCAATTTTCAAGGCCAGGATTCGAACCCACAGATTAGGAAAAAAATACATTATGTATTATAGCACCATTCGATAGCGTCGCTAGTAAGAAACAATTCCCAGAAAGTAATTTTGTGCGAAAAATTTGAGGAAAGAGCTTATTTTTAGCATTTTATTATTCTTCCATACATTTCTTCAAAATATGAGGCAGTTTATCAAAATATAACACTTTTCTGAAGTTTACAATACACCATTACTTCCCAAAAATTCCTTATTAGCAACACTATGAAATAGTGCAGTAATACAGAATTATTTTTTAAACTTTTTTTAACCCTTAACCCTCATTAATTTTTTTCTGTCATGGCTTAGAGATTTTTCGTCATACAATAAAATGACACACTTTTCAAGCCCTTTCATTTGATATATGTCTTGTAGTGCTACAAGGGTGGGGACGTTTTGCCCCTTCTTCTTTAGTATAGTTATAGATTGTGTATAGGTTTTGTTTTTGGCATCATACAATAATAAAAACTTTATTCACTAACTACCCCTGAAATACCTAAGTGGTGATCATTCTACCCCATCGTATGAGATATCGTTAAATACCTACGTTTTTTAAAATACAGGCGAAGTCTCATATATTACTTTTTATACAATGAATCATGAGGAATTGGCCCTCAAATCGGTTTATAAGTTGGCCCCAAAGGCATTCTTAAAGTATAAGAGGTAGGGACAAACTATATAATATGTTGATAGGTCACGCTAAAAACTCTTTAGGTCTCTACCTAAAATAGATATTATATCCTGTCAAGCTCTTGGTTAGGTTAGGTTAGGCTATTTAATTTGTTTGCAACATTTTTAATTTTTCAGTCTTATGATATCTTGCACAAAAAGTCTCAAAAATAATATCACCGCTGTAGTCTATTCGCGTTGAGATAGATGTGAAACATGCGTACATATTATGTCAAAATGTGTTAGGTACTTTAATTGGATCACGGCTTAAGCGTCATTGGTAAATTTTGACATAATATGTAGGTAGGTATGCATGGTTCATTTCATTCTTAAGGTCTCATTTACGAAAAGTAGTTGGATAGGTTTCCGAGTATGGAGAGTAAAGGTTAATAGAAATGTTTCGTGTAATAAATCCAGACAGTGACCAATAAAATAAACCTTATTGCCACACATTTAAATTCATGCATAATACCGAAGCACGTGAAAATATTGAGGAAATTTAGCTTTTTCTATATAAATTTTTAGTATTGTTGGATTTAAGGTGATTATATCCGCTATTTTGGACAACCAAAATCAGCTACATACGAGCAGAAAAATTATCCTAAACACTACCTCTTTGTATAAATTTTGGGTGTAGATAATTTATAAAAGTCATAATTTATACATAAAAAAAAAAATTAACCAATTTTTAGATAAAGAAGTAGGTACCTAGGTAGGTACTATATTTGTGACAATTGTTTTTTATTTTTTTGGAATTTGGTTTCCATTTGGTCTGAAAATCGACCGAATAACAGCCAATTTATGTCAAATTTATAAAAGCTCCCTTAACGCGAACAGACTATAATAATATGATATTATAGTTATTTGTTTTGGTTTTGGTAGTTAATAGTTGGCGTAGTAGTCAATTAATTAAATATATAATAATATTGTTGTTATTTCCTCTTCCACTTGGATGTGGTTTTACCACGTTTCCGGCGCCAATTCTCGTTCTAATTTTAAGGTTTATTGTAAGTTTCAATGAGGGAGGGTAAATTCGTGACATCTGTCAGCTTTTTGACACGACAAAGACCGTCGGGCTACCAACCGCCGCCTGGTGACAGAAAAATAATCGAAAATTCTTATTGACCGTTTTTGATACCACTTACGCCACCAGATGACGCTATGTGTAAGTTGGGTCTGCCCCCTAGCGGCAGAAGAAATATCAAACACTCATTCCATTTAAACAAATAGTTTTTTCCGGAATATTTCATGATGATTATGTAGGTATTGCATTTGAGATACATTATCTGAACATGGTTAGTTATCTACTATACTCGTACCTCTGTCTGTCTGTTCGCGTACTTTTGTTACAAATATTTAGTTTCGGGAATATGCATTGAGTATACCTACTTATTTATCTAATTATTATTATAAATTCACGTTAACAGAAAGTTATATTTTGCTGTTATCATGCCTATAAGTACTTATCAAATAAGCAATTACAAATAATTTTACGTAAACTAACGAAGACCAAAACAATCGAATTATTGCATTCCTAGAGTCTAGTAACGCCTTTTTTGACAAAACAAAGTATTCCTAAATCACCAGTAACGTTATAAATGTAAAAATACCCAAAATAAAATTAAGTTGACAATATTTTACTAACAACATTTTAGTTAGTGCTAGGTATAATATATTTTTCTCACTATTAATATTCATATTTTTATACTTCTACTAATTTCTTGCTGAATAGAAAATATTTTATCTCCATTGCGATTTGCGACTTGGTAACCTGATTGATTAAATTAATCTTCTCTCGCTCACTTTCCTCAACAGCTTATGTAAACATATGTATTAGCAAGGGCATTTTTATTATTTTTTAAACCCCGACGAAATTAGAGCGGTGTTACAAGTTTGAAGTGTCTATTATGTGTGTGTATCCGTCCGTGGCATCGTAGCTCCCAAATGGATGGACCGATTTTAATCTATATTTTTTTGTTTGAAGGCTGACATGATCGGAAATGTTCTCAGCTATAATTCATCATCATCATCTCGCTCACTGCTTGACAATTCGGGGTTAATTAATTTTGTTTTTTAAATATTGTATTTACTGCATAGGATAAATAAATGTACTTACAGCTTGTTTCCATTTCATTAGCTGAACTAGTTCTTCGTGTATCATGTGAGCATCTTTCCCTCGTGATTTGATTTTCTTTGGTAATTCATTCTGGTACCTGATAACAGTAAAGTAGAACTGAATAAAATATTTTATCATTAAACTATGCAAGAAGTATAGTTAGTATCTAGCACTTAATTTTTGGCTGACAAATTTAGTAAAACTTACATTTTGTAACCTTTTTTCGCTGCTGGAAAAATATAGTTTGTTTTTTTCAATATTAAGTAACAATATGCTGGTTCATCAATAATTTTGTACAGTACTTAAGTGTTAAAATATTTGAACATGGTTTTCTATTTTTAAAGACCTACTAAGTGTAGATGTTTTTAAAAAAAAATCTTGGCATTAAAATATTTATTTTAAATAGGTAGTTAAATCTTTTTTATTAAAAATTAAATTAATAAATAAAAATGAAAGTTCCTAAGATCATTAAATAACAACTAGATTATTATTTGTATACTAAAAAGTAATTAAATGAACAGAAATTAGTTATACTAAGCTCTTTTTTTATGTAATTTTTAGAAGTTTTTTTAGTTTATGAGACAAAAAAATGCTATTTAATTCAAATATTCAATTAGTGTTTTATAAATTGTTTTTTTAATTTAAAAGTTAATTTTATGAAATAAAAATTGTTATTGAAATAAGTTAAACTTCCGAGTCATTAAACGGGACTAAATTATTTAAATGAAATGGGGGTGTGTATTTTATTTAATAAAATTAATTTAATTTAATCATGTACCTATAATACCTAATGTAAAATTAATGTCATTAAGTAAATTACTTAAAATTATCGTTTTAAAATTTTTAAACAAAAAAAAAACAAAGTAAACGTTAAGTGCCAAATGGCAAGTCACCATTTCAACGGATGTGACTTATACTAACAAAGCAATGTATTAACTTAACATAACTTATGTAATATAATATTGTAAACAGGGCTGGCATATGTTAAGGCATGATATAACGATGAAATAGAAACATGAGCGTCTAAAATTAAAGTTTTATAAAATAATTTTACGAGCTATGATATGCAGGGACAGCCATTTTAGAACGCTTAGCGCAGCGATATTTTGCCCCACACTGGCTTCAGGAAAAACGATAGTGTCAATTTGACATCGATCCCACGTGACGCAGTGATTTTAATGAGCCGTCCGTGGACTAGAGATGCAGTCCGCGAGGGAGGTAGCTATCAAATCACTTTGCACGGATACACACACAATACAAGTTCATTGACACGCCAGTCGCCACGGCCGCATTTTCTCCACGACGTCGCACTCACCAATTATCCAGCTTTAGCAGCTCCTCGGGTCTCTTTGTTTTCTGTTCGGCCTTTAATTTCATAGCTTGCGGATACAACTTTAAAACACTGTCGAACTGTGTTGCATCTGCCTCAAGAAAGAAAGCAGACGTGTCTTTCGCGGTAGCCATTGTGAGCGTTCTAAATGTACAACACTGCGCTGCGTACCTATTTAGTTAGCTATAGCGCCGAACTCGACGCGGCGGCAGCACCTGGCCAACTGGGCGCCCTCGCCCCTCCCCACGCCGCCATCTTGTGCTGGCCTGCACTGTGACGTTCAATAATGCGATTTTACACAATACTTTTACTGTTTTACGGCCTATTTGCACCTAAATCCTAATAAAATAACACGAAATATGACCTAAAATACAATATTATGCGCTTACATTATAATTTGATCGAGTAAATTGCGTCACAAATTGCGATGACAAAACAAAAAATATACTCACACAACATAGCAAGGTTATACAGGACGCGCCTCACGAAGGGGCGTCGTGCTATAATTCGGCGAACTCGGGGGATATGGACGTCGCATAAAATACAATCCATGGTGAAAAACGACACTTGCACGTATACTTTAATTGGTATGAAATATTTTAATCACAAAACGAAAGCGATTCACAAGTAACATGTTAGTCACGTCGACCTCGCACTATCAATTTCCTCAACGTGACGCAACCCACGGCACCGTTGTACCGAAACGACTTTGGTAAACACGCATATTTTCCGTTGCAATTCTGTACACACTGAGCTCGGAGTAGTCATGCAGTAGTAACTAGCCGTGTACATAAGGCATTTAGGTAGTACGTATCACCGGGGTGGAACGTCACCACACCAATCGGCTTTGTTGTTTTGATAGATTGCCACGTGTTTTTGCTCCCTCTTTTTAATTTTATAATATTACTAGCGTCTCGAAGATTTTATCAGAGCGTTTGCGGATCGTTTCGCTTTATGTTGCTTCAAGTTTTTTTTGTCGGAAATTCAATTTTTCATTTTTAAAATGTTTCTCTTGAATTTTAAGATGTTATCTTCACGGTATATTCTACGTGATGATTCCCTTTTTGTATATTATCTATTTAGGCTTCCGATCACACAATTCCATTCCTAATTTTACAAAAAAAGAAATTCGTTATTATCTATCCTAAAATTTATTCTCAAATGGTCAAATTCTAGGTAGGTATACATTTTCTAATTTGATGTTAGTGCAGGTATACTTTAACCTGTTCAGCATTTACTGTAGTATTTTAGTGTCTAAATATTGACAAAAGTAAAAGTTGGTCCTTCGAAACCAGATGTGAAAAAAATAAGTTTTCGACATTTATCGGCAGCTATTTGAATATTTTAGAATCCGTGATCCATTTCAGAAAACAAAGCTGCCTGCTGCTCAGTTTGGCAATAAGGAGCAAATATTTGCTCCTAATGATTTTATGCGAATTATGGAAATTTTAACAACATTAGATCATCTTTTCTACTCGACTCAATAAATAGCATCTCATCAGACTTCAGCTTTTCTGATAATACCTACCTAGGTATTTTTTTAAACATATAAAAAAGAAACATAAAATAAAAATTTCTAATTTTAATATTAACAGAAGGAGAAGTTTTAACTTAATAATACCTTCAGTTTAGGAATACCTAAACTGAAAATAGAGAAATATACTTACTAACAAACTAAATACCTACTTACTTTTTTTTTTCTGTCAGCAGCAGGTCTATAACTATGAAACAGCATTTTCAATACTGTAATCTATTCAATTTCAATACTTACTTAGATGATGTTTTAAAATACGTTTCACTTAATGCGGCCATTTTAGACCCGCTGGTCTGTGGTTCTCCTAAATCCGTGTCTCATGTCGGGCTTCCATTCTAACGTTACGAGTGTTGCGCTAACAATCATGATTCGTGTCTCAAGTTTCAGCATATACTCACCCGTAAAGTTTTAGTACAAACTTCATGCAACAGCCTAAGAAAACTTTACGAAATAATAGAAGA
Organism: Phengaris alcon alcon; assembly: GCA_037179445.1. Lineage (NCBI taxonomy): Eukaryota > Metazoa > Arthropoda > Insecta > Lepidoptera > Lycaenidae > Phengaris > Phengaris alcon. The sequence continues at coordinate 382,665 of JAYRCH010000518.1, forward strand.
TACATTGTTAGGGTTCCGTACCCAAAGGGTGCAAACGAATCACTGTTACCAAGACTCCGCTGTCCGTCCGTCCGTACTCCGTCGTCTGTCTGTCACCAGGCTGTAGCTCGTGAAACGTGACAGCAAGACAGTTGAAATTTTCACAGATGATGTATTTCTGTTACCGCCATAACAAAAACATAAAATAAATATTTATGTACTGCTGCCATGTGACAAACGTGTTTTTTTGCCGTTTTGTACGGAACCCTTCGTACTTGAGTCCGATTAGCTGTTCGTTTTTATTAAATTAACTTTGTACTAAGAATAGGTGCATGAAAATCATAATTAAAAAGTTATCATGTACTCGTATGTGGGTACTACCAACGCTTCAGAAAATAATTAAAACATTATTATACCACTTACTTAATACGTAATAGTACAAGTAATTATACCAAGCAACAACCCAGATAAACAGTGACTGATTACTAAACCAAGCGAGAAGTCTCGCTAACACTTATCTGATTCGACAAGTTTTTTCATAGCTAAAAGTGTTGCATTTAAAATTTCATAAACAAGCATAAACCAATTGAAGCATTCTAAGTAAATTCCTTACCACATAACTCACATTTTTTATAATAATACCAGCTGACCCAGCAAACGTTGTTCTGCCATCTCGACAGACACTCGATCGGTTTTTGTCATTGAAGTTTTGTAAGACAGAAAGCTAGGCTTACGGTTTCGATTTTAGTACTCCTTCCATGTATATTTTTCCAAGGTACATTCTTAACTACATAGTATAGTGAGACGTAGCCTAATCTAAACAACCCCCCCCCCCCCCCCCCCCCCAGTTCGCTGGGGAAACCCATCTGTACTTTGTAGCAGGCTACGAGCTGAGTCACTATACTGTAGCCTCAGTGACCTACTTACCGAGGTCTTAAGAGTTAAGTCTTTGCGTTGGTTATGCTGCCGTGCCTTTCAACTGATTGCGTTTGCCAGTTTTGAAAGTGTGTCCCTATACCTACGTAAGCATTCATCAGATTTTTATGAAGTTACTTACAGTTAGGTTAGGTTCAATAAATAAACAACTGTTAAAATACTATTTTGTTTTATGAATAAGTAGGTAACTTTTTTAACAAGCGATATTTCTGGAAATCGAACTACATACATAACTATTTAGTTACATACTACACATTACACAGAAATGGGAATGTCAGCTTTCCCACCAGAAAACCATATTAGTATCCCAAAGGAACACTACTTTTTCGGGATAAAAAGCAGTCTGTTTCAATTCAACCCAAACTACTACCATAGCAAATTTCATAGAAATCCGTTCAGTAGTTTTTGCGTGAATGAGTAACAAACATCCATCCATCCATCCATATATGCATGCATCTATCCATCCTCACAAACTTTCACATTTATAATATTAGCAGGATACCTAGAAATTAGAAATATTGGTCATTCTATTAAGCTAGTCTGTTATTTAACTATAAGAACACTCATTTTGTGTTCATCATATTTTGTGCTTATCCCCTATGTTTCCCAGTATGAAATCAATACTAGAACGTAGACGGTCGAAATTGTACCTGCTAAACAAAAGAATATTGTCTCAAAAGTTTCAACTGACCACTTCTTTATTTATCTACATAAAACCTTTATGGTGAGCAAAAACTATTAGCCAAGTTAGGACTGGCTGGTAAATTAGAAAATATCCTACCTAGCACCTACCGTTTTACGACAAATGTGCGAACGGAGGAGTATGAACATTGTCACAGTTAAAGTTTATGTGCAGGAAGATGTGCAGAAAGCTATTTTTTAGATAATTCTTAGAAACGTATGGTAGTAGTTTAAGCTCAGGGTTAGATTAAAAAGTACAGTACTCACGTGGGATTCTGTATTTATGCGGGCGGAGCCGCGGGCAAACGCTGGTGTCTTATATTTTTAAACTATTCATAACGCAAATAAAGAATGAAATTCAAAAGCAAAACTTAGTATAATGATCTAAGGTATAAACATGAAATTTCATAAATAACAGGTTCTGTTCCAATAGATTATTATAGCCGAGCGACCGCACGGACAGCTTCAAGGTTTTTATTAACGACTAGCTGATGCCCGCAACTTCGTTTGCGTAGAACTAACGGAAACGGAACCCTATTTATTTGTGAGATAAAAGTAGCCTAAGTTACTATTTATAACATCAGTTATATGCTAGTGAAAGTCCCGTGGAAATCGGTCCAGACGTTTCAGAGATTAGCCGGAACAAACAGAAATTTCAAAAATTGATTTTCTATTGTGTATCGTTTGTACTTTAATATGCATTTAGTGAATTTTATTTCTTTGTATTGTGAGAATAGAACCAATTAGCGGCACAGTATTATATCTATAATACTGTTATTTTTATTTTTTTATTTTTTAAATAATTATTCCCCACACCGATTTAGATAACGGTGGCAGGTAGTTCTGTCTGTCTTTACTCTCGGCTTCCTTTACTTGGCTAGATATCAGGCGCAGGACCGACTTTTTACATGTCTATCCGATGATCCGACGCACGGATCATCTTTCTTGTCAGAAAACCAAGTAGTAAGCCTGCATTGACCTAACCAAACTTGAAAACAACAATTTTTGTTATTCCGAAGCGGGAATCGAACCCGCGACCTCCCAGTCTAGAGCCAAGCTCTAAACCACTGGCACCACAGAGGCAGATATTATTAAAGATTCAGTTAATATATCTCACTATAACAAAAGAGATATTTACCCTTCATTTCCAGTAAAATATTTATAATAGCTTCTTATTATTCAAGTCACAAACTCCACATAATGAACCTCGTTTACTTGGCAGTTGTCCTAGCATTTAGCACCCTTTAAAATTCTGAAAATAATATCTTGTACACTGTACCTACAGCTTTGCAAAAAAGAGTATGACGCGGTGACAGGAGGAACTAAAAAACATGTTCGACTGTATCTACTCTGTATCGTAAAGTATATTTAAACGAGACATCTTGTATATATTATAATCGTAATCTCGCCAACGGCTGCAAGTATTACCATGAAATTTAGTATGCAGGAAGTTTTGGGGGAGAAAAATCGGTTTAGCTAGATTTTATCCCTGGAAACTGGGGATTTTTAAGTTATAAATGGTTTTTCTTTCATCGTGCAATATATAATAATAATTTCGACTCTATAATGTCAGTCCGATTGGCAGTTTGGTTAATTTTTGAATTGTTCGGAAATTCTGAATGTGGTGGGTTCGAACCCCGGTAAAATATTTTTTTGATTCTTTTTTTTTTTATCTACTAGAGCTCCGATCAAAGCTCGGTTACCCAGGTACATATTTTTATCCATAATAGATTGGAATGATATAATACTTAATTGGAATATAGTAAAATACATCTAATAAATAAAATTTATATATTATAATGTCATCCCAATCTAATAAGGATAGAAGATGATAGTCGAAAATGTTTTTAGTCCTCCTGTCACCGCGTCATACTCTTTTTTGCCAAGCTGTATGTATTTACAAAAGACAATAATTAATAATTATTTTTTGATCTCGGTTTTTAAAAAAAGATGTGTTTTTTAACGTTTTCGAATTTAAATCAAACCAAAAAAGGATTATTCCGCTGTCTGCTTTGCATAAACGAATTGTAATTTTTAGGGTTCCATTGTCAACAAAGGACAGTAATTTACACATCTCAGGGTAAATTTTGGTAATTTTCTACCAATGATGACTAGTAATAATCCCAATGTATAACTACTTAGTAATATGTCCCATATTTTTCATCCCATTAAATTGCGTTTGGTCCTTTGAAATTTTTCTTTTAAAACATGGAAAAATTTAAAAGTATGTAGAGAACCCCGTTTTTGATTACAACAGATAAATGTTGATTATAATGTGGGAACTGGGAACAGCTTACAAAGTATTAGGTCATTACATATGAAATTGGCGTTTTGTAAAGGAGGAACATAAAGTCGATTTTTTTTAAACATAAGTAATATATTTATTTAATCAAAGTATATACCATTGCTATCTATGCAATTTTGCCATCTCATAGGTAGTTCATTGATTCCTTTACAAAAAAAACCATTCGGACAGGAATCAATAAAATCTTTGAAGGCGCTTTGGACTCCGATGGGTAGAATTTGTTCCCATGCAAAAAGTTATCCAAATTTCGAAAAAAATGGTAATCTGTTGGAGCAAGGTTCGGGGAGTACGGTGGACGTCTTAGACATTCCAACTGAAGCTCCTCTAATTTGGTAGCCGTCTGTTGTGCAGTGTGTTGTCTAGCTTTGTCCTGAAGCAGCAGTGGCCCTAGAGAGGCCACGAATGACCAACCTCGGTTGTTTAGTAGCTAGCTTTTCCGTCATGATTTGCAGTTGCTGGCAATAGACGTCTGCCGTAATCGTCTGGCCAGATTTAAGAAAGCTTTAGTGAACGACACCTAGTCCACCAAACGCTCACAAGTAACTTTTTTTGAGTTAATTGTCGCTTGGGGCAGGCTTTGGCTGGTTCGCCAGGGTTCAGCCATTGCGATGAGCGTTTCCGATTATCGTACAGGATCCACTTTTCATCACAGGTAATGATTCGATTAAAAATCCCTTCATTATTGTGCCGGTTAAGTAATGTAACGCAGCAGTTGACGCGCGTTTGTCGGTTTGCGGCACTAAATTCATGAGGTTTCTGAAGCACCTTTCAAGCTTTTTCACCTTCCCAATTTGCTTCAAGTGGATTAAAACAGTTTTATCACTAACACCGCAGCCTGCAGCTAACTCGGACGTGGTTTGCGATGGATCCGCTTCCACAATAGCCTTCAATTCTTCATTATCAACTTTGGTCTCCGGCCGTCCACGGGGTTTGTTCTCCAGGTCGAAATTTCCATAACGAAAACGTTGGAACCAAAAACGCACTGTGTGTTCTTTTTTGCGACACCGCCGCCATACACATCATTAATCCTTCGAGCCGTTTCTGCAGCACTGGTGCCACGCTGGAACTCGTACTCGAAAATATGACGATATTTCATCTTTTCCATTTTGTAAACAGAGTGACGCCAAGAAAGAAAAAACCAAAAGAGGAAAAAAACAAATGAATTACGGTTTTCGAAACACAAATGCATGGGTAAATAGCAGTATAAATTTGAAATAGGAATTCCTGACCAAAGAAGATATATTTGAGATCAAAGTGGGCAGTACGACAAAACATCATATGTAACGACCTAATATTTAGTAATCAGTAGTTATGCGGAACCCCACTGGACGAACAACCCGACACGCGCTTGGTTAGTATTTATAATTCTCCACTGACAGTTGGGTATAAAAACGAGCCCAAAAGAAATAAACTAACGTCGGTCGGAGGGTCCGCTTACAAAAAGTATAAAGGGCCCGGAGCGTAGCGTTAGGGTATATTTATACCCGATGTAGGGACTTTTTGCGGCGCAGTCGGGATCCTATTAAAATACAGACCAACCGTTGTAAAATGCTACTTTTGTTACGTTTAAAATATTAAAAAAAAATGCTTTAAATTGCCATGTTGGTATTATTTTGTTTTGTTTTTTTTATTTGTTTTTAGAAGTGAAAGTATTTAAGACATTTTTACACGAAAACGGCCTAACCTATTTTTATAAAATAGCAGAAAAATAAAATAGACCTTACCTTGCCGTAGACGCCATACGCCGCTTTTTAATGTGATTTCTATTAATTCAAGTTACAATTTTTTTAATTACAAGCGCTGTTCGTATTCTTTTTATTTTATTAAGGGTCTGTTTCACAATCTTCTAATAAGTGTCAGATAGCTTTTTCGGAATTTTGTCGTTGTTAATTTTATATCGAGCGACAGAGACAAAATATTATGCAAATAGGTTATCTGACACTTATCAGTAAATTGTGAAAGAGGCCCTAGGTCTAATACATAGTTTTATCTAAAAATCTAAAAAAATAATAATGACTTAATAATATTTAGTTTGAACCATATATTATATAGCTGACGATATAGTCATAATGGCAAAATCGCTGGAAGACCTTAGCGCCATGCTCGGTGACCTGGATAGAGCTTCCCAACGAGTGGGTCTAAAAATGAACATGGACAAGACGAAAATTATGTCTAATGCCAATGTTGTACCCGCTCCAGTATTTGTTGGGAACTCTAAAATCGAAGTTGTTGACGAATACGTCTACCTGGGACAGACAGTCCGATTAGGCAAATCCAACTTCGATAGTGAGGTCCAACAACGAATCCAACTCGGATGGGCAGCGTTCGGGAAACTACGCAGCGTCTTCGAGTCCGAAATACCTCAGTGCCTAAAGACAAAGGTCTTTTAACAGTGCGTGTTGCCAGTGATGTCTTATGGATGTGAAACGTGGTCCCTCACTGTTGGCCTCTTAAATAAGCTCAAAGTCACTCAAAGAGCGATGGAGAGAGCTATGCTCGGGGTTTCTCTGCGTGACAGAATCCGCAACGAGGAGATTCGCAGACGAACTGGAGTAACCGACATAGCTCGCAGAATCAGCAAGTTGAAGTGGCAATGGGCAGGCCACATCGCTCGTAGAACTGATAACCACTGGGGAGTAAAGGTTCTAGAGTGGAGACCACGAACTGGAAAGCGCAGCGTTGGACGGCCTCCCTCTAGGTGGACCGATGACCTTATGAAGGTCGCGGGCCGCCGATGGATGCGGGTGGCCCAGGACCGTTCGTTGTGGAAATCTTTGGGGGAGGCCTATGTCCAGCAGTGGACGTCCTATGGCTGTTAATGATGATGATATATTATACTACATATTTTTAATTAGTGTAAACTACCGAATGTCGGCACCTCGGTCCTCACCTACTGCATAATTTTAGGTTTTCGTTTTTGGGATAAGTATTAATTAATATTATTGAATAAGTAAAAACTCCTATTTGCAAATGAAAATTGCAAATCCTTTTATATATTTTAATTAAGTGTAGCCTAAAGAATAAGCAATATATTAATAATTATATTTCTAATAATAATTACGTACTTAGTTACTAGGTATATATTCTTATCTACTGCAGCGAAATGCTAAATTATATAAATGTATGAAACCTCTATGAAACAGAATAAAAATTATATTATTAGGGAAATATATTTCCAAAATGTGTACGAGTCTCGTTATATGTACCTAATGCATTTCCGAGCTTATAACCGTAACTCCTTAGCCCCCAAGGTCAGTGAGTGGACTTTTTGACAACGCGCAACATGTCAGTAGCGATTACTAGTATATATCTGTATAATCTATGGTAGCGATTGCGATACTACTCGGAATAAAGTTATTTTTAACTTGAGACGAGCAGCGCCATCTCGTGTCGGCGGCGGGAACTAGCCGTAACGGGAACATGGGAAAATTACGCGGCGTCCTACGCGCCCTACATAAACTAAAAGTTTCCTATAATCGAATAAATGTTAAGTATTGCAGAACGCTTCATATGAATAAAAACAGAAATAACCAAATAAAAAAATATACATATGTGTACTTACATATTATATTGTACAGCTTTATTCTTTATTTATTAAGTTAGTTTATTCTATATAAAACCTACAAGATAGAGCTTGTCATATTAAATAAGCAGGAATTAAAATATTATCTACCTTAATTATTGACGTTTCAGAATGTGGCATTTAGTAAATTAGCAAAAATTATATTAAGGCGTTTAATTTAAATGACAGATTTGTATCAAAACTTTATTTTCCATAAAATTAGGTTAGGACAGTTTATTTTACTGAGTTCTTTTCGTAGAAAAAATGTTTGAGTAGATTTACTGTCTTAGAGAGGTAAACCAAAAAAAAAACAGCAAAAAAAGGTAAAGAGCAACAAAAAAATAATAATGAAAGTTACTTCTACGGTAAATATAAGTTTACTGTAGAGCAATAATGTTGTAGGGTTTTCAGGCAAATTAAATCTGTTAAGTTGATCAAGTAGGAGGGGTCGTCGCGCAGACGAAAACTTGGGCATTGATTTAAAGAGAAAATAGGTCAGATAGAGAAATATTACGACTGGTGCATGACCCGACAGCCTTAGAAAATGAAACCATATTAATACGTACCTACAGTCACATAGATAATATTAATATAGGCATATTATCAATTTTGTCAGATAATACCTTATCAATTAACGTAGGACAGATAAAATGCAATATTATGATAATGCGGTCATATGAAAATTAGTGGAGTTTTCAGTTTTTTTTTTTCAGAATTGTTCTAGAGGGTTGAGGTTCAGAATTCATGGATAGGACGGATGGATAGGATCCGGTGGGACCGGATGGACAGACGATTTTAAAAAGACGCAGAGTCGGTTGGTGCAGGCCAAGAGCGACCGGTAGCGTTGGAAAACTATGGGGAAAACCTATGTCCAACTGTGGATGTCTAGTGGCTAAAACGATGATGAAGACGACAAAACAAAGTTGTGAAGGCTTGTGGTACCTATGATGTAAAAATTATAAGCTTAAATAGATTTTTCAAAAGTATGGTCCTTCGAGCCGGACGCATTTTTTGTCTCATTATCTGGTCTGTTTATTAAATATTTCTATCATAATAATTATACTCTTTCTTTACCACCATAAATTATATACATAATATGATAGTAAATATGAGAGTGAGTTTATTATGCAGTAGAAAAGACTTGTGCCAAGAAACAGAATACTAACAGTTTATTCCCTGATAATATGTATTTCACAATCTATATGAATCTTAAGTATGATTTCGACAGTAAATCATAATATTAAGTATTTAATTTCAACTATAAAAATTGTCGTCGGGCGAATACCATATCGTGGTGCACTTCGATCGCCTTGAATGAAAGTACCGCGGGGCGGATATGAATGGAGTGACGTCACGTCGTTTACGTCCGCGTACTATAATATAGTGGGACTATATTACAAATAATTAGGATCTTTCTTTTGACGTCGGATATTCGAGTCGCATGGGATAGTCACAAGTCGGTAGCGATGTGAGTCGGACGCTGCCACTTGTTACTCCTGTGCGCCGAGCGCTCTTTCGCGCGACCGCGGATTTGAAATTGGAACAAACCGCGGCTGACCCTTTCTTACTTTAGCGTAACCGATTTTCCGTCTCCCTCAGTTTTTGCTATGTAATTGAATGTCATTGATACGCGCTCAATGTTTTTGTTGTGCTATCGAGTGGATTTTGCAGATATAATCTCGTATCAGCTGATTCGGAGTTTTATTTATTGTGAGGAGGTAAATTTGTATAATTGAGTTATTTTTTATTATTCTAATATTTTCGTAATAAGTTCTTGGCAAACTGATAAGGCTATTCAATACTCATGCGGAAAAACAAAAATAACCGGCCTTGTTAGGCGTTACATAAATACTAAACTAAAATAGCCTTGTGATTTCGGTAGTAGGTACCTAGTGAACCTGTACAACAATCCTCCGGGCTACAAAAAATAATAATATCGTTTTACGGCCGTTCTCAATAACCTATCTATCCGTAATCCTTGCTACTAAAGATAGTCAAAACTTTGCTTTTGTCTTTACTCGCGTTTCAATAACCCAATAATGACAGTTGGCATTTCCTACCGAAGCGGCTCATCTATCGGCGGGAGGACGGATAGCCTACTAGATATAGGGACGCTCATATAAATCTTAGCTAACTGCATTTCAATTTCAACTTACTCTCCGATAGGCGGAGCTTACTTTAATAACGTCATTTGCTTATCTGTCAATGTCGGCCGTTAACAAAACGGAGAACCTAGTTTTTCCGAGGATATGAATGTGCGACATTGTTGTTTTTGTATTTCTTTCTTATTTTTGTGTTATTTCGGTTCTAATCCTAATGTGTAATATCGGTAGATTATTAACTAAATAATAATTAAATATTCGTTAACGTGCACAGGTGTGGGCAAGTGGTACGTACAACTTAAAAAAGCGTGTTATTTTGTGTTCCCTTCAAAACTCTTTAGGAAGTTTTAGTAAAGCGTCTACCACTTTACTGATTCGACTGACTTTACTCATTGTCTGCATTGATGATTTATTTGGACTTTGACTAGACTTTGGACTTGTCGATTTAGAAAAAACGGTGTTGAAAACTTAATACGATAATTATTTTTCCCGCCTTTTTAACTTAACCCTAACTTGACCTTCCGCCATATATGAAAAAAAACAGAAAATTCGAGCATTAGTTTTATATTGGTTTTATTTTCTAAATACATATATAAAGGAATACATCAGTAGTTATTATATTAAATTAATTCGAATGATCATAGATTGCGAAGAAGACAGTGAAACCAGTAATATACAAAAGGAATATAAACCACGTGTGAATTATATGTAGAAATTAAACGATTATGAATTTTCGTACAGATTTGGGCTGAATAAAAGTGCTGTGAATCTGTTACTTGTATTATTATATTAATACAACCACATTTTGTTATAACCTCTAAAAGGTAAATAGATAAAGTCCTTTTCATGAAAGAAGTCCCCTAGAGGCGGCGCGGCGCTTTGATCGCACAACAAAATATTGCCTGCATTTTTATGGTTATTAGAATACCTTTATTCTGCTGTTCTGCTTCACAAAACTCCTTTAACTTGAGTATTATTTCTCGGGCAGCACTTTTTACAACCACAGGCACTGTAAACAACAAGTAAATGGGAGACCGAGCTTGGCTAATAATAAAAGTAAAGAAAATAATAAGAATCATAAAAATATTTATCTTACCGGGATTCGAACCTACCACATTACGAATTTCCAAACAATGCAAAATCTATACGTAGGTACGCCAGCTGCCGATCAGACTGACGTAAGAGAGTCGAAATTATTGATATATTGTTGCACGACGAAATGAAAAAATATATTGCTTAAAAATGCGCAGTTTCTAAGGGATAACACCTAGCTAGATCAATTTTTCTACCCCAAAACTCCCTACATCATCATACTATTGAGAAAATTGAGTAACCTGTGTATCAGAGGTCCTGATTTGAACTGGATAGAATCATATTTATTTAATAGACAATAAAAATATACCGAATAACAATATACCGAACTATGACTTCTACTAAAAAAATATTTTAACCGCCGTGAGATCTAAATGTAGAGTCAATAGAGTAGGAGTACCCCAAGGCAGTGTTCTCGGTCCACTCCTGTTCTTATTCTATATCAACGATTTTCCTGACATTACGAATTATAATTCCACCCTTTTTGCAGATGACATATCTATACTCATAAAAAATGATAATAATAACACTGATATTGACATATATAATTTAATCAAAAATGTAATCATCTGGATGACTTATAATAATTTAAATATAAATTTGACTAAAACTAACTTTATTGAATTTAAAAATTATAGGACTAAACCAGGCATCTGTGACAAAATTACGTATGAAAATGAGAGCATTGAAAAGGTCACACATACTAAGTTTCTTGGTCTGTACATTGATGAGAACTTGAACTGGAAGGCCCATATAGAATCAGTCTGTAGTAAAATAAATAGATTTGTATTTGTACTTGGAAAACTTAAACAATTTGCATCGATGTATACAATCCTATCAGCCTATCATGGATATGTGGCATCAGTTCTAAGGTATGGCCTATTACTGTGGGGTAATTCCACGGATGTTAACAAAGTTTTCATTGCGCAGAAAAAATGTATAAGAGCTATTTGTGGTAAGCCGCCGCATGAGTCCTATAAACCACTTTTTCAAAAACTAAATATCATGACAATACCGAGCATGTACATTTACGAACTAGTGAATTATGTAAAAATAAATTATAAATCTTTTAAAAAGGCATGTGACGTATACCCTAGGAATAAGAGAAATCCTGACAGACTAGTGCTTGACGACATCCCGAAAAATGCATTGTATCAGAAACAATATTATGCCATGTGTATAAAAGCATATAACTCTATTCAATGTCATATAAAAACACTACCGTATAATAAATTTAAAAAGGAAATAATAAAATGGTTAAAACTAAAAAACTTCTACTCGGTAAAGGAATTATTTAACCTAAAAAATAACAATCGATAGCTACTTGTTTTAATATTATTAATTAAACTATTGACATGAAGTAATGATTTTATATGACATTTAGTACTTTAATATGTAATCTTTGCTGACTTTATATTTAACTTGACATTAAGGGCCACTATACATGATTATTATTTTTATGGTGGTTTGTATGTTTTCTGTATATTTTTTTTTTGTTTGTTACGCATTTATGTCATATCTTAAACAATCCTGACATGTATTATTGTAATTATTTAATAAAACTTATTGAATTGACATTTGAGATGATGATAAAATGACTTTATTTTACATTTAATACTGGTTTAATCAATATTATTATCTACTCGATTACTATTACGACATAATGTACTAACTATTATTTTTGCGATTGTTATTATTATTCTAAATGTGTGGTGATGTAAACAGTATGATTTTCTGTGTTTTTCTGTATTTATATTTTTTGTTTTTTTTTTGTTTTTGTTACGTAACCTCTTAAAACTCTTGACTCGAATCATTGACTTTATTAGTGTAAAGTAAAATGAGATAATTGGAATAGAATAATTGTATAATAATGTTAGTATTTTAGAAGGTTCATAATTAATCTTATAAATGTTTGCATGCTATCTATATGTAGCTAAAAGTGTCAGAACCTATAATTTTTGTACCAACTATTGTACTTACCACTTTTGCAGCAAATAAATGAATTGAATTGAATTGAACTAAAATTCATGGTAATACTTGTAACCGTTGTCGAGATACCGATTATATAGGTACATTGAAATTATTGATTCATTGTTGGAAGACGAAAAAAAATACATAATATAACTTGAAAATGCGGGGTTTCCCAGGGATAAAACCTACCTAGACCGATTTTTCTCTCCCAATAGTCCCTGCATACTAAATTTCATGTAAAAACTTGCAGCCGTTGCCGAGATTACGATTATATATATACAAGATTGTCTCGTTAAAATGAAAAAATAGAACAAAATTTTCAACATTTGTTTTATAAAGCGTTTATAAAAAAACCGAGCAGATATAGCCTTACAATAAGCGATTACTGTCGTCCATACCAGAAAAGTTGACCCTTCAGTATCTTTCTTTACGTTGGTATTCTGTAAGGATAAGCCCTAGAATTTTTATAATTTCTACAAATATTCTTTAAGGTATCATACCACACTTGCCCTACTCAGGTACCTACTTATGTTGTGTACGTAAGTACTAAGTAGGTACTTATCATTAGCCTAGATAAGGCTGAAAGCGTTTCACATAAAACGTATGAATATTCAAACAGCCATAACAATTCAGTACCTACAGTCACGATCGCTTACATGGATGTGTAAATTTTTACAGAAATGTACACAACATAATGCGTTATTAATATGCAGTGTTTCAAATAACTACAGTTTTATAAAGAAAAACTAGCTGTTGCCTGCGGCTCCGCCCGCGTAAGTACAGTATCCCACGGGAACACTGTACTTTTTCGGGATAAAAAGTAGCCTATGTTTTAGTCCAGATCGCAAGCTACTACCATACCAAATTTCATCAAAATCCGTTCAGTCGTTTTTGCGTGAAAGAGTAACAAACGTCCATCCATCCTCACAAACTTACACATTTATAATACTAGCAGGACTATAACCCGACTACGTAAATTATATAGCTTATGTTACCCGGGCTAGTGCTACGAGTATATTGACACCACATTTATTAAAATCGGATCAGTAGTTTAGGCGCTACGGTGGAACATACATACCTTGTGTTTTATATTCCGTGATACATACCTACATAGACTGCCAAAAACATTACAGTTCCTTTTGGCTTCGCCGTAGTCATCCGACTTGAGAAGGTTGCGTTGTTGTTAAATGTGTCGTATACGTCATTTTTATAAGAAATATTATGTTTCTATATTGGTGTTCGTGGCTGTGCATTGTGTAGGTATTATTTAGGTCAAAGTCAGTCTAAGTAGCTAACTAGATACTTGCATAAGCTTTTATACTTAATGACAATGGTTCTGCCTTATAATAGCCCCAGCTTATGGCCTATGCCAAGAATATAATACAGCACAAGCTATAAGTAATACTCAATCTGGAATTTAGATAATTTTGAATTACCACATGTTAGTAATATTAGTCTTAAGCGCTAAGAATACGGTTTTTTTCTGTATTTTTTTTAACACATAAATGAATAGTGCTCTGAAAAAGACAGCTAAGACAGCTTACAAAAATAATAATAGTATACTAAAAATCAATATTTTTAAAGAAACTGAGGATTGTTTGAAGCACTTTTGTGAGTCTTATGAAAACGCCCCATACAAAACTCATACAAGCAGGTGACGTCACACGCTTGTAAATTGCTACGATATAGTCATATCACAAAATTTTTGATACCTCCGATATCTGCGTTTGTTCATACTCACAATAGTAAAACTAAACTAAACTAAACTAGGATGTTTTAAAAATAGTAAGTAATTAGATACGTAGGTTTTATACACTAATGTTGAAAAAAAAATTTTTTTTGTGACTTTGTAATCAAGTTGTAATACCCAATGAATGAATGACAATGAACAAAAAAATGACGACTCTATTGTCAATGACCCCATTGACAATAGAGTCGTCATTTTTTTGCAATTTTTTTTTCTACGCGGCTCTACATTTGTGTTGTGAAGCGCGTAGCTCCGCGAATGGGCGTGAATGCATGGCTTTCACGAGGTTTTCACGCGTTTTTCAAGTTCAAGAAAATGCCACGGACTAAAACACACACAGACTGACAGACACTTCAATCTTATAACCCTCTTTTTGCGTCGCGGGTTATAAAACTTGTTTATTATATTTTAAACATTTTATGACGAAGGTATTAACGTGCACGTTCAAACTCCAAACTCGCATTTTCAGTAATAATTCGCGACTGTACTAAATTGAGAATTCGTTTATTTGAATTGTATTTAGCACTTGCAATTAACATACTTTAAATTAAACAGACCTTGTCTTCAGTCGTGGACATCTCTTGCTACTAGTATACACGTAAGTTATTTTATTATTTTTTAATAATTAAATATTTATTTCAATCAAATACTTTGATTGGTTTTTGGTTTACTACTAGCGATAAATTAGATTTTTATGGCCTTAAGCCACACATCACAGCAAAGATTTCATAATTATCGAATGACACTTAATTGTATCTGAATTAAGTTCAATTGCGACATTTGTAATTATTTCTATCAAGTAGCAACAATAATGACTTTGGACTGTCACGTTACAAAGTGCAATGTTACTTTTTATCGGACTTTGCCCCGTCGTTGATATAATACAATTAATGCAATGGAATATGTATAGGTACCGGTATACTTTCGCAATACTTAGTAGATGGGCTTAATATTTGTGAATATGTAATAGTTAATAAAAAACAAGTAGGTAGCCTATAACTACAGCGGCTACTTGTTAGTACGTCTCGCATATGTGATACATCGAAATATTGGCGTAAAGACGCGTCGCGTCTTACGGCGAGAAGTGGCGAAATACCGCGGTATCCCGATTTTGTTGCTTGATCGACTATAGTTAAGGAACTAGTAACTCTTATAAAGTTATAAGGCTGGGACTATATGATCCGGTATCCGGAAGGCCGTAGAAAATTCAAAGCATTGAAAATAGAACTCTGCGCTCATACAATATAGTTAAAAATCGAACACATGAGTGACGAGTCAAATGTCTGTGTCATATAATATGACAGATCGACACTCGAAACTTCCATTTTCAAGTCTATTGTATTACCGCAGACTTCTATTTTCGGTACTCTGAATTTTCAACGGCGTTCCGGATTCCGGAGCATATAGTCCCAGCTTTACAAGCGTGGTTTCAGCCTGGTGATGTCCACTGCAGGACATAGGCCTCCCCCCACAGATTTCCAGTGCGACCGGTCGTCTGTCCAGTCCAGTCCGTGGTGTCCACTCGGGAACCTTTCGGCCCCAGTGGCCAAGTATAATAACAATGATAATATCTGGTATTTATTCTTATTATGAATCACAGAACAGATAATATTCTTTATGAGCTTAATTACTTCCCTCTAACTTCTTCATTCCGGAAATATAAAAACGTCCGCTTGTATCTTATTCTAATCATGTTTCACACGTGAAGTTTCCGAAGGATATTTTGGCCTTATTTACATACCAAACTTTTAACAGAATTTATTTGAATATTTTTATCTTCTCTACATAAAGATGTGTACCTAAAAACTTCTCTATCCGAATATTCAGTTGCAGTAGCGAAGGCTGGGTGTCCATCAAAGGGATGTCCTAGCCTGTCGATTTGAGATCAGTGGCAGTCGGCAGAACTTATTTTAATACCTATTATAAATTTAGTACCTCAATAAAAAAACGTATTGTTCGTAAATAAGGACAAGTCGGAGTTCAAGATCTTTATGGCTAATTTATAGGTTACTAAGTTTCAAACTGTCATAGATTTTGCATCTTAATTAAACTGTAGCGTGTGTTATAATTCTCGGAAATTGCATAATGTAAAGTCAGCTATATTCGTGGCGTGGCGAATTAACTCCTGCGAGAGTTAGTCGTCTGCCCACCGCCTACCTAACTAGTTGTGCAAATAAAGTGATTCAGCACATCCAGTATTTAATTTGAAGACCCCAGTCTTGGTACACTAAAAAACTTGAAGTCGGTGTGAATCGAGTTATATGCACTCGTCGCTGTTCGGTTGCATTGCAGCATAATTTAAAAGCAAATTTAAATGTGCACCCTGATCCATGCTTTATACATCGCCCTTGTGTTTAAATATGGAGCATGTTTTAATGGACGTTACAGTTTTAATTGAACTTTATTTGAAATGTGTGCCTACCTACTCGGCGGATAGTATCAGAATTCATATTAATATAAGTCTAATGATAAATATTAATGACCTATCTAATTACGGCGAGGGCGCGGTTAGGGTTACCGGATCCGATGAAACCAGATACAATCTGTTAGTTTCAACAACAGTTTGCGGTCAATTCACACTGAAACGAGACGATACGCCATTCAGCGCTGCATTATTATTTTAGCAAATGACCCCACTCACAAGGGCTTGATAAGCGCTTTACTCTACTTAGCCCAATTTCCCGAGCCCGAGAGCCCGTCCCACTGGGTTACGAGAGTAAAGGAAGAGAGAGTGCTCTTGTGTACTGTGCACACACTTGGACACTATAAAATTACTCTTGCGTAACTGGCCTGGTTTCAATGAAACCGGCCACCATCACCGAAATCGGTGTGGGAAGTTACTTTTATTATTATCATACAATATTCAGGGAAATACATTGTGCATTCATTATAAATTTATGTAAATGTTTTGTGTAAAATATAAAACAATTCAATTCATCACAAACTTCTTTAAACATTTTTACTTTAAATTAACATGAACAGCACTCAGTAGCGAGAATCAAACGTGACTAAAATAAACATTTTCTTCGTCCAGTAACACTTACCCACAGCATGTTATTTTAGGGATCCGTAATACTCAAGGAACCCTTATAGTTTCGCTCAGTCCGTCCGTCTGTCTGTATGTCTGTGTCTGTCTGTCTGTCTGCCCGCGCTTCTAGCTTCTGTAATTATGAATATAAATGGATAAAATTTGGTATACTTAAAGACTGTGTATAGATGTCGGTTTTGGCATCATAAAATATTAAAGATTTTGCATTTTAGAGGAGGCTATTATACATGTGAAGTGGGGATAAAAATATTTTTACCTTCTACCCCATCGTGTGGGGTATCGTTGAATAGTTCGTTTAAAATAAAGGCAAGGTTACATACATGACTTTTTTACAAAGTCAACCACTTTCGAGTAATCGGCCTCCAATGTGTTTATAAAGGTTTTAAAAATTTATAAACTATGAGACTTAGAAACTTTCCTCTGTGGTAGAGTATTCGTGCTGCCCAAGGTACCTATTTCTGTTCTGTTGAAGTGCTGGACAGTCGAGAAGAAGGTGGAGGGGTGTCTCGTCCTTTTCCCCGCAGAACCTGCAAGTCGTTATGTCACCAACTCCTATTTTGTTGAGGTGTTTGTGGAGCTTGCATTGCCCAGTTTTCGGATTCTTAGTTGATTCCTACTCATTGAAAGCGCCAGTTCCCCACTACAACACTTACGAACTGTTTTTTTTTGTAGGAGCTAAACGGCCACCTGACATCGGTCGGTCATGACACCTGATGATGACTTTGTCGAAACCGGTCGTGTAATTATTACTGTGAGATGATAGTCATGTCGAAAAAATCAATAGAGACATCAACCGCATCAATTTTATTTGATCACCAATTGAAGATTGCACTAATAATAAAGATGTTGTTGTTAGTTTTATTCCTGTGCGCAAGAACAACAGTACTGCCTTCAGCATTTTAGAGGTATTTTTTATTATTATTTCAATATCGAACTTTATTCACTTGAGATAAGAGCCATATTTGAAGAATGTATAGAGCCATATTTAAGTAGTATGAAATGGTTACAAGGCTTTGCTCTTATATAATTATTTCCTTCTTAATGTATATACGCACGTTACCTACTTACTTTTATCAAACCATAAACTGTATGCTATTTTATGCTATACATGTATTTGTTACACACCTACTAAGATCTCGGAGGAGATGTATACTGGGTACATGTAGGAGTAAGTTGCGTGTTCCAGATCATTTAATACTTAGACCTATTAATACTTGAAGCAAAATCTTTGAGTACCTACCTACATGCTACAGTATGACGAAAATTATACGAACGGTAACAGTATGAAAGGCACAGTTAAAGCTTGTGGAGGAAGGTGCGCAGGAAGCTATTTATTTATTCTGTTTTCATATTTGTCGTTATAGCGGCAACAGAAATACATCATCTGTGAAAATTTCAACTGTCAAGCTACCACGGTTAGGGAGATACAAACTGGTGACAGACAGACGGACAGACAGACTCAGTAATATGGGCCCGTTTTTACCCTTTGGGTATGGAATTCTAAAAAATGATTACGTTTGGAATACATGTAAGTTAAAAAACTATAACTCGACTACTTAAAAAAAAGGGGTCTAAAAAGGTCGAAACAAGAAAATAATTCAGATAGAAATCCAGAAATACATAGGTACAAAAATGGACAATCTAGAGCCGTGGTCGCCCACTTATAGCATCTAAGCGTCAGTTTACACCGAGATGCGTCGCGTCTAGGTACGTGCTGACCCTAAGGCCTAGAGAAGTTTCTAGAACAATAACGACAAGATATAGATACAGACGGCTGCGATTTGACATCGACTGTTCCGAACCTTATAAAGTAGGTGCGACCACGGCTCTACCTTGACCATTTTTGTATGCATTTAACTGGATTTATATCTGTACTAGCTGTTGCCCGCGGCTCCGCCCGCATAAATACAGTATCCCTCGGGAACACTCCTTTTTCGGGATAAAAAGCCTGTTTTAACCAGAGACTAAATTGCTACCATGCCAAATTTCATCGAAACCCGTTCAGTAGTTTTTGCGTGAAAGAGTAACAAAGATCCATCCATTCTCACAAACTTTCACATTTATAATATTAGTAGGATTATTTTCTTGTTTCGGTCTTTCTAGACCCCTTTTTTTACGTAGTCGGGTTTTTGGAATAATATTAATAAGTGCCTAATCAAAACACTTGAAATTAAAAATGCATTTCTCACAAGCGCGAAGCGAGCCAATTTTTTTTCTAGATTTAAAGAGCTAGGATAATATTATTATATTATGATTATCATTATATTTTATGAGGGTACAATAATATAGGTATATAATTATAAATTATATATTTATAGTCTTATATTACGTAATGTTCGAAAATTGGACTACTGGGTTAGTACGAATAGTACAACCGCATTTTTAACGTGTATTTTGACATATTACGTGCAAACACACTACGAATATGTATAACATATATACATATATGTGGTGTGTGTGCCAAGACCTTTCTATTGATACCAAACACGTGATGATATTCTTGGTAATTTATTTTGATATTAGAGTTCAATTATCGAAATACAAAATTTTGAAAAAAAAAAAATCCTAGCCTATGTTACCCGCGGCATCATTATAAATATATTGAAACCTCATTTATTAAAATCGGACCAGTAGTTTAGACGCTACGAGCGAACAAACATACATACATACATACATAGACTGCCAAAACTATTACCCTTCCTTTTGGCTTCGCCGTAGTCGGGTAAAAAGGCAAGTAATGATTTTCCAAACTTCATGAACTCAAGGGCTAGAGACGACACTCGAGCCGCCTGGCTGTCGTACAAAATGTTTGGGCTACGTCCAACATTCCAGCCAAAAAATAAGTAAAAGCCTTATTTCTCTTTATAGTTTATTACTAAAACGAAGCGCCCAAATCCAATTAATCTATAGATATAAAAGAAGTTATTCTCACTGACTGACTGACATATAGAAACACGCACACACACGCACAGCCGTAACTAGCCGCTAACGGCGGAAATGTAAAATTTGGACAGTAGTTTTAATTTACAATGTAGACGCACACTAAGAAGGGATTTAAAAAAATTATAATTAAATTTTAAATAGGTGTTGAATGTTTGTATGGAAAATCTTTAAATCTTCACCGATTACGATGAAAATTGAGATTCATACTCATAAATACATGTCATTAGATAAGCGTTTCAGGGTATTTTAGAATTTACCCCTTGAGGGTGTAAAATAAGGGTTGAAGTTTCGTATGCTAAAAATTAAATATACCTATTCACTGATTTCCATGAAATTAAGTATCCGGACTAATAAATAATAATGATTGAACACGTATTTTACCCTTTTTTGAATTGTTTCCCAAAAGGGGTGAAATAGGGGTCCAATATAAGTATGGTGAAATATCAACCACTGCACGAATTGTGCTGAAATTTGGCAAGATAATGCTTATGTCGTAGACATCCGTTATGAAAGGTTTTTTCGGAATTTGTTCCACATGGTTGTACGATGTCCACGGGAACCACGTATCCACTACGCGGAAGACGTGCGTAAAAGCTAGTTTTATGATAGAGAAAACGATCTAATATTACGTGGGTATCTAATATCTATAAGTACTGAAAGTTGTTCATTTACAATCTAAAGCAGATTTTTTTATATATGCATATAGGTAGGTATGTAATTTTTGCTTTAGAGCGTGTTAAGAGTATTTTCTTATCATCTGAAATATGGTAGTGATGTCTTTTAATGTAGGCACAGAGAGCCGACATCATTCATCAAAAACTTATTTCGTAAAATATAGGTACACCCTTTAGCTTTCTGGTAAATAAATATTGAAGCTCGTACTAAGTGTTGCACGCAAAGTTCAACGAACGCAAGCAGCTGGGTAGTGTGTACAGTCGCTGACAAATACACTGTACCACTTTTGGACCGTATTGTAATAGTAATAAGGTTGAAAAAGTTTATTTGTGCAAACGAAGTAAGCTGTAAGCCGATCTGTCTGGAACCTGCGCGCCACGCCTCTGCTATCCGAGCGATCATTAAAAACTGATTTGATATAAAGGTTTTATGAAAATGTAAATGGACTTTCTTAACTATAACGAGATTCTTTGCTTATAAAGCTTACTTAGACTGCATTATATAGAGTACAGATTGTTTCGGGCTTAAATAAGATTATTGTTAGATCTATAAGCAATTTGATAGACGTATTATGGTAATTAATGTGCAAAGTTTTGCATATTTAAAATTTTTATTTCGTATGAACCAAATAAATTAACATCAATCCAAAACTCACCCTCCAAATCGTCTTGGTTTTATGAAAATTTTTGTGTATATTCACTATTTAGTAGGTCTTAGAATAGGTATTTAACTATTTAACCGACTTCCAAAAAAGGAGGCGGTTGTACGTTCGGCTATATATATATAAGATAGCGATTCGAAATTGAACTTTATTTACCTGCTACACAAATATAACACACGTTTCATTTTAAAAAGTTTGAAATGCGAGCTGCACCGCTCTTGAGCAGGCGCCACTCTTGCAATGAAAGGTATTTTTTTGTGTAGTGAACAAAATTAAATTTTGAATCGCTTTCTTAAAAAGTGAACGCAGCGTCGCGTCTCTGTGTGGGCTGGCCCTAAGGCGATGTAAAAGGCGTCTTATTTTTTGTAGAGATAAGGCGAACAACCGCTTCTTACCTAAGGATGGTCATACACCATACTCTCTATAGTTATTTTATATATAGTTTATGCTGATGGATCAGTTAGAACTGACCGTGTATGGGCGTGGATTAGCATGACAATAATATGTTTGTGGTGTATATGGACGGCCCAGATTGGATCAAACCTGCCGCGTCATGCCGATTGGTGGGCCACTGCAAGGGCCCTTTTCCTATCATTTCATCCAGCAAATCTTGCTTGGCACGCGTGCTATCCGTTGTGGGCAGTGACAGCAGCGGCGACGTGCGCAGGCGGGCGCCATAGTCACCGCTTGACAGAAGCGCATTTCTCATTTCTGTCGCGCGCGCGTCGACGCTGCTGTCAGTCAATTCGAGGCAGAGAGCCTAACTCTCTCTCTCTCCCTCTCACTCTTTCCCGTTTTTGCAGTTAGTATGCGTAGACTGAGGTGATGCCGCTGCTGCAGACCGCGAGCCACCCTGTCGCCTCTGTCACGGACTCCACCGCCACGCGGTATGGAGTCGCTGTGCTGGGGGCCTGGGCGGCCGAGTTTGGTGAGTAAACACAGGGACAAATTGAGTCTACGTAGTACTTACTATGATTAGTTGACGTGTCGTGTATACCTTATTTGTCCCAATACCGCATTTTCTTAATGAAATCGACCAGAAAACATGCACACTGATCGCCTGAAGGTAAGCGATTACCGCCGCCCATGGAAATCCGGTAACCTAACTCACTTGGAAAAACACAGTACAAGCGTTATTTCACGCCGGTTTTCTGTGAGACGACGGTATTTATCCGGTCCAGCCGGCCCATTCGTACCGGAGCATGGCACTCTCACGTTTAAATGTCCCATATTTATGCAAAAATAGCTAGTTGCTACACACAGATACGACAAACTATAATGGACTGAGATCCCTCATCCCAGGCCCGCCAGATTACCCTTACATTCTTGCTGATAAAATGTATATCATATTGAAGTATTAGTGTGTACAACCCTCTCGTTTACCACGACGCGTTTTGCTTAGTGAGATAACGAATTGAAAAGAGATGTAGGAAGGCCCATGCTTCGTTTTAAGGACTGCGCAAAGCGTGACATGTCCGCTTTTAAGATTGACGACCCAAGCTGGGAGAAGCTCGCAGAAAATAAAACAGAATGGCGCAAACTGGGTATGTATCGGAGGGTCGCAAGTTTTGCGACGACGCGACGCCTGGTTCCAAGCCCTTGTTGACAAGAGACAGAAACGACATCTATGTCCCGCATCATCCACCGCCAATTTCTCTTGTCGGCTCCGCAGTAGGCTATGCCGTTCTCGCATCGGCTTGCACAGCCACGAGAAAAGCTGCTCCACGGTCCATCATTAATTAACACGCCGTAAATCGTCTGCAATTGACGTTAAGGCCATTATTAGTGTGTACAATGAACGTATATAACGTACCCGCTAGTTTGTTACTTCTTATGACCGTATACAGTTGTCTGAGCAACTATTTCCTTTCAGTAACATACCCGCTTGACCTGACGAAGACAAGACTGCAGGTTCAGTCAGAAATAGCATCGGCGAAACATGGATTTAAGGTAAATTCACCTACTCAATACTCCTACATAATATCTATAAACTTCAATAATTCTACTTAGCTTAGCTTTTGTTACTCTTTCAAGTACTGACCCTGCTTATAGATCATACAAGACATTGCAATTTGCACTAAAGCATTTTCTCAGTACGCGATACGACAGGCGATATCTGACCGGAAAACGCCGCGACTTATTATCCGGAATCCGTAACGCCGGGGAAATTTCAGAGCACTGAAAATACAACTCTGCGTTTATACAATAGAGTTAAAAATCGAAGTGTCGAGCTGTCATAATATAAGAAATTGATTTTTGCTTCGACACTTGTGAGTTCGATTTTTAGCCCTATTGTATTAGCACAGAGTTCTTTTGAGTGCTCCGAATTTTACCCAGCGTTACGGATTCCGGGCATTACAGCCCCAGCCTAAGAGCCTTTTTCCATTATCCAATCAGATATCATATCCGAAAATCGATATCGCTTATCGCGCCCGATAATGACAAAAACGGGTATATTCATATTGAAACATATACCGGTATTTCTCATGTCTTCGTCATCATCGGACGCGAAAAGCGATATCGTATGGCGTAATATGAAAACGTTCTTATTCTGACTACCACCATTGAAACAGGCCACTGTCAAAATACCAATAAGTAATAAAAATTTGCCGATGAAATTCTTTATTCAAACCCGTTTATTTTTTTATTCAACCAGATGGAGCACCACGGCATGATTAAAACTGCGGTGGGTATCGTCAAACAGGAGGGCCTGTTGAAACTGTGGTCGGGCCTCATGCCGATGTTCCAGCGCCATGCGATCTACTCGGGCTGCCGGCTGATCTTTTACGAGCATTTCCGAGAGTATCTCAAGGACGACCATGGGAAGATGTCGCTCGCTGCAGCGTCTTTAGGTAATGTTTTAAAATTATAGCATAATTTAGCCTTATCTTTACTTTTATTAATAATAACAATAATATCTATGGACGCTTTTACACCACGTCATTCTGGTCCCGTGGTATGTTCTCAAAGAACTTGTGTTACGGGTACCAAATAACGGAGTATGGAATGTTTTTATACTATATATAAATTTAAGATTTTTAATATATTATCGACATATCGACATCCATGACCCAGGAACACAGAAACCTTTTTGTTCCTTCGGCAGTATTCGAACCGGTGACCTCTGGCTTACTTGGAACCACAGAGGTCGGCAAATATTTTATAGAGTATAGTAATAATTTTAGGTATAATAGGTAAGTATTTTATAGATTTGTTTGTTTTTTTTTGCATTGTATGGGCTACGAAACTACTGGACTGATTTTGATAAAATTTGGTACAGACTTAGATTAGACCATGGGGAAGGACATAGGCTATTTTTATCACGGCAAACTGTACAGTTCTCGCGAGATTTCCTTTTGCGCGCACGAAGTCGCGAGCAACAAAATCTGTCCTGTGTGCCTATCTGATAGAGTCTACCATAAATATACCTAAGTACAAGGAAATATCAAATAGAGCCCAAATACGAGATTGCAACATTTTTATTCTTATCGACCAGTTCTTGAATACTTGTTCCCCAGGACAATAATTCATATTTAAAGCTATTTAATTATATTATTGTAATTTTATATAAATACATGTCGTAGCTGATGACTATTTAATTGCAAAAATGGTTACCAAAAAATTTAAATGGCTATGTATTTTAATGATTAATCATCTTTTCCGAGCCTCAAAAATAAATCATTTCGGTTCAATCATTTTATTTGGTCCACAGAAATATATTATATTGGTCATTTTTTGTTGAGCCGCAATAAAATCAGAAATGGTCATGATAAAATTGCAATTGGATATTATTTTATATGATTTGACCGATTAAAAGTTACGGTTTATAACCTTCTGCTTTTTTCATATTTAATAAAGACGTGTTGAACGTAATAAAAATGTTCTAACCTAACCCATTTTTAATAAGTTGCATAGTAATCAGAAGGAACCCTTTGATTCATGAAGAAAAGAACATGAAGGATAGTTTCAAGTTGATGATCAATCATTAAAAATGAGTATCTAACAAATATTAAACTAATCACCAATTCATTTATTTGATGCTCAATTAAATATTCCTTTTTTATGATTGCTGGCAAAATTTCAAACACTAGCCGATACCGAGTACCGACTATAAAAGAAAATAGTATTATGTGCTGACTGTTGATCTACCAATAGTAAGGTACTATAAACTCAATATTCCTTGCTGACGCAAATCACTGTCTAACAAATGGTTCGGCAATGAACTTGACAGAGACAGACAGACGGACAATTGATCGTGTGCTATTTCCAGCTCGTCACACCACTGAAACAATTAATAGTATTTCACAATAGCTTCATTGTGCAGTATACAATACGCATACAAGTTAGTAAAATGCAAAATAATTCATTAAAAATAAAAACCAATAAGCCTTCCCGGGACGACGCCAAATGCCTATTCGATATGAAGCATCGAGATTATTTCGTACATGTCTTCTGTTTTACATAAGCTTGTTGACGCGTTACATCGTCACATCAATATGCCAACGGTTAATCAGGCCTTGACAACTACGTATTAGTAACGTTAACGAAAGAGAATTGTATGAAAATTATGACAACGCCCATACAATTTACATGCTATAATGTTGCGAATACGTCGTTGTTTATTGTTCCTGCTTGGGCTTTTGATGTTTCACATCGAAAGTTACGTAAACACTAAAATTTTAGGTGGCATTGGCGCCGGCGCACTCGCACAGTTCATAGCTTCACCAACGGACCTGGTGAAAGTCCAGATGCAGACGGAGGGGCGGCGGCTGCTGCAGGGCAAGCCGGCGAGGTTCGCCAACTGGCGCCAGGTCTACTCCATGTTGTACAAGGAGAGCGGCATCCTGGGCTTCTGGAGAGGT
Source organism: Phengaris alcon alcon (assembly GCA_037179445.1). Taxonomy (NCBI): domain Eukaryota; kingdom Metazoa; phylum Arthropoda; class Insecta; order Lepidoptera; family Lycaenidae; genus Phengaris; species Phengaris alcon. The sequence goes on from JAYRCH010000518.1 coordinate 409,230, forward strand.
TTGTACTGACAGTGTAGAGTGTAGACAGTTCAATCATAGCATCACCCACGGACCTGATGAAGATAATAATAAAAATATTTATTAGCAAAAATATTGATGTATTTGTTTGTTGTGTAGGGAATTATTATTAGTATATGATTGTTTAAGGCAGGGGTCTCCAAACTACGGCCCGAGGGTCACATCCGGCCCGCGGACAGATTTTGTCCGGCCCGCGGAGAGCTAGCATACTTGAAAACTCCTTTTAGAGAACATATTTTTTATAGCAAATTAAATTTAGTTTTCTGAAGTATTCTAATTTTATGTTGAATAATTATTAATATGACATCTACATTGATATGGTCATGGGCTAACTACTCATAACATTGTTGTAGGCTTATTGTTATTGTTTTTGTGATAAGTTGGATAAAGAAACACATAATTGTAATGAGTAAAGACATGTATAATATGCAGAAAATTTAACTCCAGTATATAATAACTAACAAATTATTGAAATGAATCCAACTAACATTTTATACATTTTAAATAAAAACATAACTTATAACAAGCATAATGACATATGAAATACTAATGAGATTTATGTAATTGAGATTTTCCACTGACAATAGTTTGTAGTTGTGGACTAATTTTACTTGTACCAATTATTAAAAGAGATTTAAGATGCTCATCAGTTAATTTAGATCTGTAAACATTTTTTGTGTACTTCATTTTGGAGAAGGTCTTCTCACACAAATAAGTAGTACCAAAAACAGAAAACAGCCCACGAGCAAATTTATGCAAATTATCAAATTGTGTCAGTGGAAGACCCTTATAAAATTCCAACAAAGATGAGTTTTGATATTTGTTCTTAATTATATCACTGCACTTGTAGATCAATCATTTCCATTTGAAGTTCCGGGGCTAGGGTTTCAATGTCAGTATCAAAAGGATTCTGAAAAATCTTAATTTGATTCGCAATGGCATCAAAGTCCGAGAAACGAGTATCAAAATTTATTTTCAAAGCACTCAAAGTTTCGATTGCAAAATCGATAGGAAACTCAGTCTCAGTGGTGTGGCTGAATATTTCACATGTTTTAAAATGTGAAAAACATTTACTTCGTAGTTGTGATTGAAACAGTATCAATTTCTTCCGGAATGGTTTGATATTAGTGTATAAATCAGGAAGATGCTGGTTTTCTCCTTGCAATCTCAAATTCAGTTCGTTCACATGTTTTGTCAAATCAACATAGAATGCCAACTTTCACAGCCATGCGTTGTTTTGTAATTCAGTAAGAGGGCGATGCTTTTCATTCAAAAAAATTTCGATCACTGCTCGAAGTTCAAAAAAAGCGCTGAAGGACTTTCCCACAACTAAGCCAACGTACGGAAGTATGATAAGGTAAGTCATTTTCTCCAATCTCTTCAATAAATTGTCGGAATTGTCGGTGATTCAGCCCAAAAGATCTGATAAAATTAACAGTTGATATGACTGGTTTCAGAACTTCAAACATATCCAAACATTTTCCGCACAAAGACTGTTGATGAATGATACAATGTAAGACTAATGGTTTTGAACCACCGTCATTTTCTACAGCCTTTGACACAAGAGCGACCACTCCTTTATCTTTCCCACTCATGTTTTTGCCTCCATCAGTTGTAATACATTTCTAGTTTTGCCATCGAAGGTTCTTTTGATTAATGGCCATTTCAACTCCTTTAAAAATATCTGTACCAGTAGTTGTGCCATGAATACTATACATATCAAGAAGTTCTTCATGCACTTCATAGCTTTTATCTACTCCTCGAATATAAATCAACACCTGAGCAGTATCTGACACATCCGTTGACTCATCCAAGGCCAAAGAAAACCACTCAACATGTCCATTTTTGTCGAACAGTTGAGAGGATATATTTTCAGCGATGTTTTCTACCCTTCGAGCCACAGTGTTTGCTGACATACTGACAGTTTTTAATAAATTTACCTTTTCAGGGCACATTTCTTCAGCTACTGCAATTATGCATTCTTTGATCATTTCTCCATCGGTGAATGGTTTTCCACGTTTTGCAATTTCAAGAGCCACACGAAAGCTGGCACGAGTTGCAGCCTCTTGTTCAGTTTTGAGTTTTGTAAATGAAGATTGCTGCGATTTCAATCCGCGCTTCATAGCTTCGAATTTTTCTGTCCGTAAACTTCCTGTATATTTTGAGTAATTTTGAAAATGTTTTGTTTCATAATGACGTTTAATGTTATATTCCTTGAGAACGGCTATGCTTTCATTGCAAATCAAACATAGCGCCTTGTTACTGGACTCAATTACGAAATACTGAATGTTCCACTGATCTTTGAATTTTCTGCATTCACTATCAATTTTTCGCTTCTTTTCCATACTACTAAATCACACACAAAAGCAACAATTTAAATCAAAATACTGTTACGAAGATGTCTTAAACTTAAACACGCACAAACACGTTTTAAGGAGGTACGCACTATTTTATTTCACAACAGTGTCATAGGAACTGACTTGTGGTTGCGCCACTAGCCTTCTTATATATTCCAATTACTGCCATCTAGAAGTGAGTGGAAGACACCAGAACGAGATTATTCTGTACGTGCTATTAGCGCCATCTGTTAGCGATAGAAGGTACTACCTATTTCCGCTTGTGTCCACCAGATGTTGTGTCACGTTACTCCTCATGGCTCGTACTCTACGACTAATCTAGAAATTACAGATAATGACAGGAAAATTAATAATATGCAGTGTTGCCGTTTTGCGGACTTCAGTCCAATTAGCAGCCTTTTTTAAACGTTGCGTACTTTTTCGGACTTTTTTTTTCATCAGTGGACTATTTCACTTTTTACCACCGGCAACAATGATAATATGGTTTTGGCCCTCGGAACTTACTGGAGTAATCAGTATAGCCCTAAGGCTGGAAAGTTTGGAGACCCCTGGTTTAGGGAATTATTGATGTTAAGCAATGAGTCACTTTAACGTGGGAGAGCCGTTGGGCCCCGGCCGACCGGGCCGAATAAATACTCGGCCACGGCCTCACAGAAAACCGGCGTGAAATAACGCTTGCGTTGTGTTTCGCCGTATAAGTGAGGTGAATGACCCGTTTTAATAAACTATCTATCTATAACTACTTGTTAAAAACGTCGCCATTCAATCATTTGACGGTTTTTTACAAAACAAGTTTAACGTTCCTAACAAATTGTTATTCGTAGATAGGTTTATTGAAACGGGCCATTAACCTCACTTATACGGCGAAACACAACGCAAGCGTTATTTCACGCAAGTTTTCTGTAAGGCCGTGGCCGAGTATTTATCCGGCCGAGGCGGCCGGGGTCCAACGGCTCTCCCACGTTAAAGTGACTCATTGCTTAGCATCAATAATTCCCTAAACAATCATCACTTTCAGGAGCCGTGCCCAACGTGCAGCGCGCGGCTCTTGTCAATATGGGCGACCTCGCGTCCTACGACTGCACGAAGCAGCTGCTGGTGCAGGAGCTGGGCATGGCGGACAACCTGCTGGTGCACACCATCGCCGCCACCGTCGCTGGACTGGTCGCCGCCGTCGTGGGCACGCCCGCCGACGTGCTCAAGACCAGGCTCATGAACCAGCCCGTGGGCTCTGACGGACGGTAAGTGCTGAAGCTGCTGGTGCAGGAGCTGGGCATAGCGGACACCCTGCTAGTTCACACCGCCGCCGGCCAGGTCGCCGCCGTCGTGGGCATGCCCGCCGACGTGCTCAAGACCAGGCACATGAACCAGCCCGTGGACGTCGACAGATGGTAAGTACTTCAGCTGCTGGTGCAGGAGCTGGGCATGGCGGACACCCTGCTGGTGCACACCGCCGCCGCCACTGCCGCCGGCCAGGTCGCCGCCGTCGTGCTCAAGACCAGACTCATGAACCAGCCCGTGAGCCCTGATGGACGGTAAGTACTACAGCTGCTGGTGCGCGAGCTGGGCATGGCGGACAACCTGGTGGTGCACACCGCTGCCGTCATGAGCACGCCCGCCGACGTGCTCAAGGCCAAGCTGGTTAATACCTGCCCGTGGGCATTGACGGATGGTATGTACTGATGGGCCAGACCGACACTGGAGCCACTGCTGCGAATTTAACACTTTTAATGACGAAAAATGACTTCCTAATAACAGCTATGCTTGCTATACTCGTACACCAAAATGATGCCACGGCCTCGAAGAAAACTGACTTGAAAATAGGAAATAACGTGTTACGCCGAGTAAATGAAAACATAATGTCATTTGAAATCTTAAATATAAATATAAATAGTTCAAATAAACGACTTTAGGACCATCTAATGCCAAAAAATGATTCAATAACGAGGGATTGTCTTGTCTACTTTGGTAGATAATCTCATAATCAATAAAACTAACCGCTAACAAATTGTATTAGAACGATACTAAATTCATTCCGTAATAATAAAGCACTTAATTTTCTATAGGAGACGACTTCTGATTTTAAAGATCAAATAGAATGCAAAGGTAGTTTGTACTTTGTAGTGTTCACAATACTATATTGTGTGTTTATATAAAACTTGTGGATGAGTATCGACTGTACTTTAAAGGTCGCAGGAGGAGGTCAAACACACATCAAACATACCAACAGCGGCAAAGTCTACGGATTAATGTTTGCGTGTAAGTAGTAGACAGTAAATTACCAATATCGACAAAGTTCCTGCTCGACCTGTTTCTGAAAAAAATCCTTTGCACTAAGTAGGACGCCTCAAAATATTTAAACACAAACATAGTGAACGCAACGACTGCAGACGAGGTTGAACTACCCATTTACACGTGAATATGTGTGCGTGCGCACGATTCATCGGCGGTGTTAAGCGATTTTCAACTTATGCCTGTTCGGGCGGAAACTTGTTCGATAGTACCTATACAAAACAATAAAAGTATTAAGTAGTATGCAAATAATGGCACGTGTAATGTCCCGCTGTGACCCATCGACCTATATCTAGTTCTCCGAGTGGGAAAGTAAGCGTGCGCGAGACTTTGACCTTCTGTGACCTCGACCGCAACACACCTACTTGTGCAGCTCTAAACTGACAACACGCTCCTTTGCATCAAATTGTGATAACTTTCCATTTAGCAAACTACTTCTTTACTTATTTAAACATGTTCACTGACATAAAGTTATCATATTGTTTTACATTGTACCATGGATAAAATGCACTTTTTTTCAGAAAATTAAGATCATAATAAATTGACATTTGAAATAAAATAACTAAGTAACTAAGTGTTCTTAGAAAATAATTTGAGATTAAAATTTTGAACTACTTACACCATAACGAATAAATAATTAGAAATATGACGTCAAACCTACTTGAGTAATGACCAAATTCATTTACGTAGTAGGTACACACCTACTTTAAAAAAACGAGTCAAAGTCCACTTTTTTGATTACGGCTCAATTTGAACTAAAGTTACTAATATTCGTTCTACATTATTAGAAATCTTTGACCATGAAATTAGCATTAGGTAGTACTATCGAACAAGCTGCCGCTCAGTTGGCATAAGATGAAAATCGTGTGTTAATACGTAGTTCAACCACGTCTGCAGTCGTTGCGGACGCTTTCTTAGTTCAAAGGTAAATTTTCAGAAACTGGTCGAGCAGCAACTTTGTCGATATTGGTAATTGTACTGTCTGCTACTTACACGCAAACATGAATGCCGTAGACTTTGCCTCTGTTGGTATGTTTGATGTGTGTTTTAACTCCTCCTGCGACCTCTAAAGTACAGTCGATACTCATCCACAAGTTTTATATAAAACACACATTTTAACAGCCTTCAATTATGTATAAGGGCATTATTAATGTTTTTGAAGCTGGGACTTACAGCCGTGATGACAGGCAATTCTATTGTTTTGTTTAAACATTTCTTATTGTTGTCTCACCTTTTTTTTTATTTATTTATTATACTTTATGCACACAATATGGTGCAGAGGCGGGCTTAATGCCTTGTGGCATTTCCTACCAGACAACCTATTGTTATTCGTCCGTCTGTCGCCAGGCTGTATCTTAACCTTCTTATACCGTGATAGCTCGACTGTTTAAATTTTCACAAATGTATGATGGTATGTATGGAGGTATTTCTATTGCCGTTATAACAACAAATACTAAAAACAGAATAAAACAAAAAATTTTACGCTCACATACAACAAACGTGATTTTTTCCGTTTCGTACGGAACTCATCTTGCCGACAGTAATAACACACAGGACTTCTTGCACTATTTCCACTTTAATAGGTATTTTACATTAATTTTAATATATTACACGACCGGTTTCGACAAAGTCATCATCAGGTGTAGGTAGATTAAAATTTTAAAAAAATTGTAAACATTGTGCAAAGGGTTGTCAGCATCATGAAATTTTTACAATTTTGTGCAACGTAATTTAAATTTTTATACCAACTTATTCTATTTTCTACTGTATATCACAAATTAATATTAGTAAAAAATTATAACAAATTAGATTGATAAATTAATAACTTATTGATTTGTAATTTCATAGAATTATGTAATTATATAGAATGGATGTCAGAATATAAAATTAAAAGTACTACATCATCAATGATTCAATTAAATTAAAAATGTCCTTAATACATAAGAATCTAAGATATTATAAATAATGGCAAATAAATTATATGAAATTAAAACATATCAAAATTAAAAATTAATAAATTATGTCAAAAATTCATCCAAAATTAATCCCAATGTCAAAAGGTCACAACAAAAGAACATAGTATAACCTATAAATAATAATTAAATTAAATGTCTTGCAATAATATGGAACTCGAAAGGCATGTCTGGTCATTTAGTAAGATCCCACATTTTTTGTGTCTGTTAATTTCAAGCGCTTCTAATGCGTCCATCTTCCTGCTTTTTGGTAATATATGTAAATATCTTATATTTTTATCAGGGTCAAAGTTGTGTCCATTACTATTTAGATGTTCGGCAAACGTAGATCTTTCAGTATTTTTCTTCCAAGCAGTTATATGTTCTTTTATTCTAGTTTTAAACTTTCGCCCTGTCTGACCTATATACACTCCTCCACATGTATCACAAGTGAGACTGTAAATACCGCTATTGTCCGTGATTTTAAACTTATCTTTATTATTGCACAGTAATTTTTTTAGTGATCCTGTAGTGTAGAACGCCACTCTAGTCTCCTTGTTTTGTATAATCCTCTGGAATCTGTAGGAAGATGGGCCGATGTATGGTATTTTTACCCACATCTTTCTTGTTTTTTCTCTGTCTTCCGTCTGATTGTACAGCATTTTTTCTGTCATTTTCTTTCTCGCTCTTCTTAAAATTGTGTCAATCAACTCGCTTTTGTAGCCATTGTTTACGGCGATATGTTTAATGGTGTTTAGTTCTGCCCTGAAATAGTTTGCGTCTAGGGGTACATTCAGTAGTCGGTGTACAAAAGCATGAAACGAAGCATGTTGGTGTGGATGACATGAGTTCGCATGGAGAATGTTTTCGCTGTATGTGGGTTTCCTAAATATATTAAATTTATGACGGCCAAGGTTTATATCAACCGTAAAATCTAGAAAATTCAAAATTTTATTGCCTATTTCCATTGTCATTTGTATTTTATTATTAAATGTATTTATGTAATTGAAGAAGTTATGTAAACTGGTATGTTCACCTTTCCATAGGCATATCACGTCATCAACATATCTATACCAGTATACGATATTTTCCTTATATGATGTTTCCAGTATTCTTTTTTCTAACTCGTTCATAAAAATATCTGCACAAAGTGGAGACAAGGGACTGCCCATTGCTAGTCCATCCTTTTGTTTATATGTCTTACCATTATATATAAAATAATTTTGGTCTAGGCAAACCTTAAAAATGGCTTTTAAATCTATTATTTCTTGTGCGTCTAAATGTGAGGTGCATAAAATTTCGTCAATTATATTGCACATTCCTTAACCGGTATATTTGAAAATAAGTTTTTTACATCAAAAGATACTAGAGTTCCGTTTTTTGGGACGGGAACATCTTTAATTTTATTTATTAATTCCAGACTATTACGAATCGTATATTTTGGATTAAATTTTGTCAGACTTTTAAAGATTGTATTTGCTTTTTTGGCTAATTTATAGGCTGGTGCTGATGTATATGAGACCACTGGTCTTATAGGCGCTTCATGTTTATGTAACTTGTAGAAACCATACAATCGCGGCGGCAAAGGGTTCATATGTAAAATAGATGCTATGTGGGTATTTTTAAGTACACTGTCAGTAGATCGAACTATGTCTTTGACTTCAGTATTAAAAACTTCAGTAGGATCTTTTTTTAACATTTCAACATCACTACTATTTAAAAAATCTGTTATTTTATTGTGGTAGTCAGTTTTTGTAGCAATGACTACTGTGTTACCTTTATCCGCTTTAGTGATTACTAAATTATTTGTACTTATCTTCTTTCTTAAACTTTTTAATACAACCGACTCATCAGACATAGTTAGGAAGGTATGATTGTGTTTTAATTTATGTAATGTTATGGCACAAGATTGTTTTACCATTTTATTATCTTTAGAAGCAATTTCAAGGTCAGATGCCAGATTGTCTATTTCCTTCTTTGGTATATTAATTCTGGGACAGTGTTTGAGGCCTTTTTCTAATATATTTACTTCTTCTTTGGTAAAGTTTATGGGTGTATTGTTGACAATTTTAGGATAGAATGTAGTCTTAATATTTATATTTTTGGGTTTTTGTTGACTTAATAGGTGATTAAGCTTCTTACTTTGCAAAACAAATTTTTCATAGATTTTATTATTTATGTATTCATGTATTTCTCTCTGGAGCCAGTCCAGTTCAACCGGGTGTAACTGACGAGCTAGTTCCATATGTACAACTTTCAAATGGGCTCCGAGATTATCTCTTTGCTTATATAAGTGATGGATTTCAGCTTCTATGCATTTAAACTTTATTCGCGTCATTAATTTATCAATATATGGTTTAAACATCTGGCATCTTATCTGAATGTAATTTGGAATTATTTTAAGTTTTTTACATTGGGAATTAAACCATAAATGTTGTGATTTTATCTTTAGTTTCAATTTTAAAACTTTATACAGTACCAGTAATTCAGCTGTGTTTGCCGCTTTTAGATATGTTATTGATTGTACTGTAGGTTCTTGGTGGAAATTCATGTTTCACAGTAATAACACACAGGACTTCTTGCACTATTTCCACTTTAATAGGTATTTTACATTAATTTTAATATATTACACGACCGGTTTCGACAAAGTCATCATCAGGTGTAGGTAGATTAAAATTTTTAAAAAATTGTAAACATTGTGCAAAGGGTTGTCAGCATCATGAAATTTTTACAATTTTGTGCAACGTAATTTAAATTTTTATACCAACTTATTCTATTTTCTACTGTATATCACAAATTAATATTAGTAAAAAATTATAACAAATTAGATTGATAAATTAATAACTTATTGATTTGTAATTTCATAGAATTATGTAATTATATAGAATGGATGTCAGAATATAAAATTAAAAGTACTACATCATCAATGATTCAATTAAATTAAAAATGTCCTTAATACATAAGAATCTAAGATATTATAAATAATGGCAAATAAATTATATGAAATTAAAACATATCAAAATTAAAAATTAATAAATTATGTCAAAAATTCATCCAAAATTAATCCCAATGTCAAAAGGTCACAACAAAAGAACATAGTATAACCTATAAATAATAATTAAATTAAATGTCTTGCAATAATATGGAACTCGAAAGGCATGTCTGGTCATTTAGTAAGATCCCACATTTTTTGTGTCTGTTAATTTCAAGCGCTTCTAATGCGTCCATCTTCCTGCTTTTTGGTAATATATGTAAATATCTTATATTTTTTTATCAGGGTCAAAGTTGTGTCCATTACTATTTAGATGTTCGGCAAACGTAGATCTTTCAGTATTTTTCTTCCAAGCAGTTATATGTTCTTTTATTCTAGTTTTAAACTTTCGCCCTGTCTGACCTATATACACTCCTCCACATGTATCACAAGTGAGACTGTAAATACCGCTATTGTCCGTGATTTTAAACTTATCTTTATTATTGCACAGTAATTTTTTTTAGTGATCCTGTAGTGTAGAACGCCACTCTAGTCTCCTTGTTTTGTATAATCCTCTGGAATCTGTAGGAAGATGGGCCGATGTATGGTATTTTTACCCACATCTTTCTTGTTTTTTCTCGGAATGGTATGGCCTATGGAAAGGTGAACATACCAGTTTACATAACTTCTTCAATTACATAAATACATTTAATAATAAAATACAAATGACAATGGAAATAGGCAATAAAATTTTGAATTTTCTAGATTTTACGGTTGATATAAACCTTGGCCGTCATAAATTTAATATATTTAGGAAACCCACATACAGCGAAAACATTCTCCATGCGAACTCATGTCATCCACACCAACATGCTTCGTTTCATGCTTTTGTACACCGACTACTGAATGTACCCCTAGACGCAAACTATTTCAGGGCAGAACTAAACACCATTAAACATATCGCCGTAAACAATGGCTACAAAAGCGAGTTGATTGACACAATTTTAAGAAGAGCGAGAAAGAAAATGACAGAAAAAATGCTGTACAATCAGACGGAAGACAGAGAAAAAACAAGAAAGATGTGGGTAAAAATACCATACATCGGCCCATCTTCCTACAGATTCCAGAGGATTATACAAAACAAGGAGACTAGAGTGGCGTTCTACACTACAGGATCACTAAAAAAATTACTGTGCAATAATAAAGATAAGTTTAAAATCACGGACAATAGCGGTATTTACAGTCTCACTTGTGATACATGTGGAGGAGTGTATATAGGTCAGACAGGGCGAAAGTTTAAAACTAGAATAAAAGAACATATAACTGCTTGGAAGAAAAATACTGAAAGATCTACGTTTGCCGAACATCTAAATAGTAATGGACACAACTTTGACCCTGATAAAAATATAAGATATTTACATATATTACCAAAAAGCAGGAAGATGGACGCATTAGAAGCGCTTGAAATTAACAGACACAAAAAATGTGGGATCTTACTAAATGACCAGACATGCCTTTCGAGTTCCATATTATTGCAAGACATTTAATTTAATTATTATTTATAGGTTATACTATGTTCTTTTGTTGTGACCTTTTGACATTGGGATTAATTTTGGATGAATTTTTGACATAATTTATTAATTTTTAATTTTGATATGTTTTAATTTCATATAATTTATTTGCCATTATTTATAATATCTTAGATTCTTATGTATTAAGGACATTTTTAATTTAATTGAATCATTGATGATGTAGTACTTTTAATTTTATATTCTGACATCCATTCTATATAATTACATAATTCTATGAAATTACAAATCAATAAGTTATTAATTTATCAATCTAATTTGTTATAATTTTTTACTAATATTAATTTGTGATATACAGTAGAAAATAGAATAAGTTGGTATAAAAATTTAAATTACGTTGCACAAAATTGTAAAAATTTCATGATGCTGACAACCCTTTGCACAATGTTTACAATTTTTTAAAAATTTTAATCTACCTACACCTGATGATGACTTTGTCGAAACCGGTCGTGTAATATATTAAAATTAATGTAAAATACCTATTAAAGTGGAAATAGTGCAAGAAGTCCTGTGTGTTATTACTGTGAAACATGAATTTCCACCAAGAACCTACAGTACAATCAATAACATATCATCTTGCCGACTCGCACTTGACCGGTTTTATTTTACACTCGAATTTTATTACAGTTCAGTCCATCCGTACAGGTCAGAATTAACGTTGCCAACTTAGTTGTTTTACAAATTTTACTACTAAATTTTGTATTTTATTCCCTCCTTAGTAGGAATTTAGTTTTTAGTAGTGGTTTTGTAGAAAATAGCTAGACAGTAATCATAATATGCAAAGTGGCCTGCTACTACGTGCTATTATGACACCTTATCATAATAGCACATAGTAGCACGCGTCCGTAAGTCGCTTAAAACTACCGATTTAATTTCTATATACGTAATATTTCGTAATATATTTTTTTAATTGAACGGTTAAATATTAACTGAAAATGTATGTATGTTTGTAAACACAAAATCCCTAACAAGCTTTTAGGGATTCCTAAGTTTAGTAGCTTTTTATAGTTATCGGTACTCCTTTAGTAGTTTTTAGTAGAAAACGACGCGAGTTTAGTAGTTTCGCAAAAACAGAGTTGGTAACACTGGAACGAATCGCTTCAGTCCAGACTGATGGGATTTCGAAATTTCACACGGACGATACGATTTTGCATCCGTTCAGGCCGAACTGAAGGAAAACCGGACCGTGTATGGGACCCCTAAGACTGGTTCTTAATCTGATAAAAAAATAAATTCATGTGTGTATAGGTCAACTTTTCTCACTAAAACAATCAAATTACTCCTGTTGCAGCTTTTTGAAATGAAACAGTGAATAGAACAAAAACGGCTTTATTATGAAAATTTCACAATACTAAGAAAAGAAAAAGTTTTTTTTTTTGTTTTTAATAAGGATAACTGATTCAAGTCGGTTTCGCACCGACCTGATCAGTGTTTTTAAAAGATCTTGCGGAGTATTGTCCCATTCTTGTGACAATGCAACTCTGCTCAAGCTCCGCAACCGTTGTTGGGACCAGATTTCTTGTAAATACAGCTCTTTTTAGGTTGTCTATGGAACAAATCTGAACCTGAGTAAAGTATTGCTCAACTTGTCTCGCTGCGTGCGGACGAGCATTATCCTGCATCAGAATGAAGTTCTCAACTATAAATCCGCTAAAAGGTACCACTGAGGGTCCAATATCTCCGTTATATAGCGATGTGATGTTAAACCACGGTGACCACGGCCATGTGTGTCTGCGTCAATAAACACAAGTTTAATCTTTAGTAAATTGACAAGATTTCTTCCATAGAATATTTTCTTTCTATTGTGACAGTACCATATTTAAATTTGATTTTATTTTTGTGTTTATAAACCAGCCTTGATTTTCCAATACCAGTTTGCATATTTCGTAATAAAATTTGATTGAATGTGTTCTTGCACTATGATGCAGTTTGTGTCCGCTAGTATACTACTACGGCATGTCTTTTCTGCGAAAGAATCTGTTAGCTCCTTAAAATCCGTCGCATAGGCAGTTTCGTTGTCAAACACTACGCAAGCAGTTTCGTTTTCAAACACTACGCAAGCGTTAAAAATAATTTACTTGGTCTGTTAAGATGCGTTCATAAATCACTTAGCGTGTGTAGCTCTAACTATTATATTTCGATTTCTTTTCTCAAGGATTTGGCGCCCCCATGAAACTGCCGCCCGGGGCAAGTGCCCCGGTTTGCCTCCCCTTAGATCCGGGGCTGTTTATAATAGTAGTAGGATAAATACGAGGGCTGCACTAAAAGTATCGGGAATGGAATATTTCCACTGTTCCTGTCATATTAAAATCTTTTTAATTTAAAACTCCTTGGTTTTAAAAATCGAATACCGTTTATTTATTTAAAAAAGATTCTCGGTCTTGTCACAAGGTCTTGTCAAACTTGTTTAGTCGTTGAGAAAATGGAATTGACTCGAGAAAATTCTAGAGCGATGATTTATTATGACTTTCGAAGTGGTTTAACACAAAAACAGTGTGTTGACCGGATGATTTCTGCATTTGGTGATGAAGCCCCATCCAAAACCACAATTTATCGCTGGTTTGCTGAATTTCAACGTGGACGTGTCAAGCTCAGTGATGATCCCCGTCAAGGTCGTCCAAAAACTGCAGTCACCCAAGAAAACGTTGATGCTGTGCGTAAGCTGATTGAGGAAGATCGACATGTGACATACCGCGAAATTCAGGCAACTTTAGACATTGGCATGAGTCAAATACAAATAATCTTGCATGAACAATTAGGTGTAAAAAAGTTGTTTTCCCGATGGATACCGCATTTGCTCTGTGAAGAGCAAAAAGCGGCTCGCGTTACTTGGTGCGTCAGAACTCTCGAAAGATTCCACGCAGGATCCTCAAATGCTGTATACAACATCGTATCAGGTGACGAATCCTGGATATATGCGTACGAACCCGAAACAAAAAACCAGTCACGAGTTTGGGTGTTCGAAAATGAGTTAAAGCCAACAAAAATTGTTCGTTCACGGAGTGTTGCAAAAAAAATGGTGGCCACGTTTGTCTCCAAAACCGGCCATGTTGCGACTATTCCTCTTGAGGGACAAAGAACGGTTAATGCAGAATGGTATGCTAACATTTGTTTGCCACAGGTCGTTTCTGAACTCCGTAAAGAGAACTGCAACCGCCGCATCATCCTCCATCACGACAATGCGAGTTCTCACACCGCGCACAGAACAAAAGAGTTTTTAGAGCAAGAAATCATAGAATTATTAGACCATCCACCGTACAGCCCCGACCTAAGCCCTAATGATTTCTATACTTTCCCTAAAATAAAGAATAAATTGCGTGGTCAGAGATTTTCATCACCTGAAGAAGCTGTGGACGCCTACAAAACGGCCATTTTGGAGACCCCAACTTCCGAATGGAATGGTTGCTTCAATGATTGGTTCCATCGTATGGAAAAATGTGTCAAATTTCGCGGAGAATACTTCGAAAAGCAATAAATACATTTTTAAATAGTATTGTTGTGTCACTTCCTTGATTCCCGAAATTTTCAGTGCCGCCCTCGTAATGAGCGGTTTCAATACACAGAATAGGCAGATGTGAAATATTTAAACTGTGCAATACATAATATTATGCTTTCTTAATGTCTCGCAGCAATCTATGGCAGTGACAGACGATGTATGAAAAACAAAGTTTTCCAAAAGACATTAAGAATGTAGTAGACCTGTACTTGCCGTGAAGATGCGTTGTTTCGTCATGTCACGCCACCAATTAGTGTTTTATTGTCATAAGCAATTTAAACTTTTCGCATATTGCTTCAAAAGTAACCTAACAATATTCATTGCAGGGGTCAAATCTACCGAGGCATGGTAGACTGCTTTCAGCAGTCAGTGAGGAACGAAGGTCTGATGTCGCTGTACAAGGGCTTCCTCCCGCTGTGGATGAGGCTGGGACCCTGGGCGCTGATTAACTGGATCGCGTTTGAGAACGTCATGCTGGCCATTGGAGGTCGCACGTTTTGAGGACATTTGCGTTCCCTTCGTCTGTCTAAAGGTGGGACCGCACTAGGCGGCATCGGAGCGACGCGACTTGACGCGTGGAGCATGGAGTGCCGCGTCGCGTAGTTCCGCTGCCGCGTAGTGCGTTACATCTCATACAAAGAATATTAGGCTGTATCGCGTCGCGTAGTTCTGATGCCGCGTAGTTACGCCTCGTGCGGTCCCACGGATATTTGAAAAGATAGGCTAGTGTCGGCTTCGTCGTGCGTTTTCCTTACAAACCAGTGAGATAACGCCATATGCGCGCGCCAGCGACAGATGTCACATTGGTAGTGTTTGACAGAGACGACACTCTACAAAGCCGAATATCTCTTTTCAAAGGTCGATGTAATAGATGTCAGATGTTACCATATATTCATTAATAATAAAAATATTACACCTTTATTGCCACGCAAAAAAATAGTAAGCAGTGTATGTGTGTCATCTGTGACCTACAAGGCGCGTCGTTTGAAGGCCTATAAATACATATAGGGAATTAATATTATTATTATTAATAATTTTCATTAGCGGTTTTTTTTTGGAAGGGTCTATGGAACCTATTATATAAATTATAATAGGATACTAAGGAATATAAATGAATTCAAGATATTTTTATTAGACTACACACTCGAGTTAACAATGTTATCTAAGTGAAATGTATACTTGGGTACTTATAAAGGTAAAGGTACTTAGTCGAAATTAAAATTGTACTATCAGGGCATCTAATTCATAAGCAGGTAGTGTTTTCATAATTTATAATTACGACGTGCCGTCATAATACAATTGTCAATGACATGTTAGTATATCATAAACATAGACGTATATATCATACACCGAGGCATGTAGAGACAAAAACTGTCCCCACTTAAATGGGGTTTTTGGGGCTATTTTGACATTTGAGTAACTTTTATTGTATGAAGATTTGTTATGTCTGTGAAATGTACGTCAGAGCTTATATTTAGTTTTGATATTATTGTAATACGAACAAATTTACGTGTCAACGGTCAATCTGCTTATGAATTAGATTCTTTAATATTACTCGTACAGTACAGCTGTAGGCAATATAAAATACAATACAAACATAATAATATCACTTATTGTAGAGGTGTATTTTATAAATTGCAAAAAGGTATTTTCTAGCTAAATATATCTAGGACAAGCAAGACATGAGTGGCATTAATAACCTCTTGGTCAAGAATTTGTATATTTGTATTCAAAGAAGGCGCGTCACGTTTGCTGCATCATGAGCTGATGTTTTATGTACTTTAAAGTGACATAGATGGTGTTAGCAGTCTAACGGCCCAGATACTCAATCGGTTTAATAAAGACTTTCAAGACACACAGTCCTTGTCATTCTGCCTAGCTGAGACAGTGTCAGCCAGAGATTTAGAGGGGCCTCCAATTTAAGTAGCGCTTATGAATGCGGCAGTAGGACCAATATAATGTGGCAACATAGTAAAACTTTATTTACAAGTGACTGAACTCCCAAAGTACTTACCTGTTTTTGAAATAATTTTGCAATAACACAAACTAATTTTAAAAATTCCGTTTTGTCCTGCTTGATCCATTGAACTGTGTTCTAAAAAATAAGTAGATATTTTTTTACTTATAATTTTTCATGTTGCTGCACAAAATTATGCAGGTAAAATAACTAGTATTAAAATATGTTTATATTTGTGTCTACTAAAAAAAACTTTAGGCCTTTTCATCCGTTATTGCATGATTTATACAGTATTATTCTCCGAGCGAAGTAACCACTCTTGAAATACTGTAGTGCTGTAGCAGCCCAAGAACATACGGCATTCTCACAACATAGTCAGCCTAGTCCAGAGGAATGACTGGTCAATACGTCTGGGGCCAACCGTGTGCGGATTTCCTCACGATGTTTTCCTTCACCATTAGAGCGTCCTTATAATGTGCTTGATATCTGAAAGTTTCATTGGTACACGCCACAACCTGGGAATCGAACCTGCACTCTCTCGAGTGCGAATCAAACGGTCTACCCCCTAGGCCACGGAGCTCATCTACTAAGTAGCCTTATCTACTAAGAGTAGCCTTAAAATGAATACTTATATAACCAAAGATTCTTTGAACATATGCTGTTTCTGATAAACTAATGATAAGAACTGGTGATATGTTAATGTGATAATAGAAGCTTATTTACTATTTGTTTGTAAATTTACTGTTACGGTAATTTATTGGTGTACTTATATTTATTTAAGTTTTAAAATTTTATGATTTTAATCGTTGCATACTTAAAATGTTGTCACTTTCTTACTTTATCTAAAGTGACAGAAACAAATCTGATTAAGTTATCTGTTATTTATCAGCACATAGGCCCATAATTTAATAACTACTTATTTTTGCTGTATTATAATAATGTGTTAAAAAAACTAATATATAAATATTAACAGGTAGGCGAAATCGGAAACTACTTATAAGGAGTAGGAGAGTAGTAAGGAGAATGATGAAAGGAGTTGCGAGCCCGATTTTGATAAAAACTAAAACTGCATCATCTGATGTTGATGTCGCATTTCCTTTATTCTAGTTTCGGGTTTGACCTACCGCCCACTTGAAAAATTCACTCTGTATACTATAGCTCAAAGACAACGAACGTAAGTTAATATTAGCAATTGAATGGAAATAATAAAATGTTGACCTACTTAGGATTTTTGGTTCTATCGTTCAACGCGATTAGGCATCGATCGACTATTATACTAAAAGACCAAAACAATAGTAATTAATATAAAATATATTATTATATGGTTGATATTATGTTACAAATTAATATTATGTTATAAATTTGTGACAAATTTTATTATCCTAGCCATTTACCTAGCCACATAGACCAAAAAAGCACAAGCTACATGTTTATATAAGTTGTATTTCTGAGCAAATTTTATTTATTGTTGACTTGTTAAGATTTATTGTGACGTTAGACGAAAATAAATTGTTAAAAAAGTTATGTCTTTATTTTTCACCATTTTCTGACAAATAACGTTCATCAAGTAAAATAAAAGACCTATTATAAACACGCAGATGTATACAACTAAAAGTAGTATTAAGGTGTTAAATAAAAGTCAAGTTACAATATTAAATTTATTAGTAAAAAATATTATACATCTTCCACAATATTGGAGAATCATAATTCATAACTTAATTTAAATATTTGATTGTTATATAAATCAGCATTTCAGTTTCCATACAAAATGAGCTTACGCTCACTAGGTGAGAAGCGGGACTCACGCGGGGAATCGCATGTGCGTTGCAACCGTCAAACTTACACTAAATACACACAAATTTAAATGCTTCATTGAATGGAAATTTCTAGTTAATTTATATCGTCCTACCAATGTTAGAATTACTCGTAGATTATTCTCATTAATTTGTCACGATAAATATACTTAGTAATTTTCGCATACATTACAATAACAAAAATAAATATCTACATTGATAACGAGCACTCAAAATTATTAATTTCAATTTCTTGACTAAGTTATACGCTAACTAAGTACACAGGCACAGGCGTGCCGTGATATTTTCAGTATCCGTAGTATACACGCAAACTAAGCGGAGTGAAGTTGTCCATTTTTCTACAGATTTTACACATCTGTGAAACGGCTAACTTCACATCGTAGCACTTGTCTTATATTGTAGCTCTTAAATTCCAAAGATTATATTGTAAAAAACACTAAAAGGAAAAAGTAATCAAAATGAAAACACCAAAAGCCTAAGCACGCTATTTCCGTATATAAAATTGTACATTATATCAAAAACATTGCCGATTTATACAAAAACTCCAACAAGCGATGGCAAAGCTTTGACGCATATTAGGGGCTAAAAGGCCAAAATATTTAGGCCTTTGGGCCGTTAATTTAATGACATTTTAGATACTTATATACTTCAATATATTATTGTTATTCTTAATTTAAAATTATCGCCACCTAATATGCGCGTAGACTGTATGTTTGTGCGAAACCAATGTGTAAGTTACATATATTGGGAGCAAAGCTTACATGGGGTAGATGATAAGAGACCATTCATACACAATATACCTAGGTAAGCCATAAGCATGGTGTTATTTTGAGGAGTTTTAGAATTAAATTCTGTAGCGACATCTATCGGCATAAATCTAATCTACGTCGCATCGTTTATCACAAAGGGGTTTGAATCTGAGTCGAGAGTAATTTCGAACCAGTCTATACATTACTTCCGAGACATAAATGGACTTAGTACGTATTGACTAATCTCGACTAAATATTACTGTTAGAATGTTCACTTCAGACAGTCTCTTATCACCAACCGTAGGACACTATACCGGCCTATATTATGGTTACATACCAATACGAAAGACCAAACTTATATAACTTAACTATAGTGTAAAATGGTAAATATGTAAATGAGCATTATACACTAAGGGGGATAAAATAAATGGTCACAAAATCACAATAAAACCTATTGACAATAGGACCTAAGAACAGTCAGGACATATCGACCTGGATTCAACTACGTTTGTTTCATCAACTACCCTGGAAATTTAAAATTGGCATTTTCAGGTGATTTCCACTATATTAGAAATTATTTTATTACAGAAAACATTATTTAAATGTTAAAAAGATTTACGAGTTGATGAAACAAAACAAAAGTATTCGGACCTTCAAATATGGTCAGTTTAAAATGAACCAGTACTTGTAAATTATTTTATTATTGAAAACATTATATAATGTTAAAAAGATTTACGTGTTGATAAAACAAAACACAAGAATTCAAATATGGACAGTTTAAAATAAACAGTACTTGTCAGTTAGCACGGCACTCATTCGCACAAAAGTGCCGCATTAAACACGGCTTGTCAAAGATAAAATTTTAAATACTAGAATTCGCCATGTTCACTGCGGTGAGCGGGCATAAAACTAAGCGAAGCCATGTTTTGTGTTTTTTCTTTTCATATTTCTAAGGTCCGTCGTCCATATAAAAAAATTCTAAAATAACATCTGGCACTTACAAACGGACGAGAACATCCGGGGAATATGTCACGTGAATAAATTCGTCGAAACGCGAAAGTTAATTTTTTGTACTGGCAAACTCATTTAGAATAAACGCAGCGTCGTACAACTCGTATCAAAATAGCATAGACAAAGCACCAAAATGCCGCAACATCACTCGTACACACCCGCAGCGCATAGACAAACAGAGAGAGAGTGGGCGCGTTAGAAAGAGATGGACAGCGTGATGATTCTGTCTCTATAATTTACTCTGACTCAAGGCAACTTTAGAGTCTAGTAGTATTTCTCTTTGGTTACCTGAGATCAAATCAAAGGCCCTATTTTTCCATTCCACCAAGGCCAAAATATTGTAGTTTGCCACTGTCTGGCCACGGGGCCTAGCAGAAACATTCGACAGCGGCGTAAGCGTAACGTTATCGAATGAAATTTGTATGGGCGCTGTTATGATTTTGACAGATTTTCATACAATTCACATTCTATGACGTTACGTTTACGCCGCTGTCAAATGTTCCTGCTAGGCCCCCAGAAGCCCGATTCTCGTAACTGTTTGTGATCATAATCCTGTTTCGGGCCGCGCGGTCGCGGTGTCGCACTCACACACGCGTCTATCGCGCGTAAGCAAGTGAGACAGCGCGCGAACCGAAACAGGATTATGATCACAAACATTTACGAGAATTGGGTTTCAGAATGCATTAGTATACAACAATTTTTAGGGCACATTATTAAAATTATTTTAATTTGTTAGACAGAGACAGATACACATTTAATATGTAATTTCTCACTCTGGACTGAACCAGACAAAAACGCCAACTCAATCTGTATTAAGTCTATGAACAGCGTACACGATAACATGACTATTGGCTTGACCACGCCCAATTACAAAAAAAAACGAATAAAGATTAAAAATACGTTGTAATTTTTTTCTCGCAAGTGATTCTGTGGCATAGCGCGTTTAAGTCCCATTATGGCTCTCGAATGATGTTTTAAAGTACTTATTCATCTTAGTCACTAAAGTGACATTTCCGTTACATAATTTCTCTTTCTTTCTTTATCAAATAGCAGAGACAGGTATGTTTTGGCTCTCGTTTTAACGACTTTAAATCGTACTCTATGTCATGTTACCGCGTACACTTACACAATAATATAACTCCGAATGGATTGATTGTATGATATAGCGGGTCGGGCCGTTACAGGGGGCCACTAGTGTGGGGATGTGCGCCGCGCCGGGGCCAAGGCCACAGGGGCGATTTACAAACTCTATGAGTACGAGTGGTAGGCCGTCACGTAAGAAGCCGGGAACAGCCCGCGCCGGTGAGCGATCTCGCCCTGGAAAACACAGGCATATATACAAATAAAAATTCTGCATTGTTTAATTGGAATACGACTGATCCGTATACACATAACTTCAACGAGTAGCTGATAGTTATATTAATAAAATAATAATATGTATGGACGCTTTCACACCGCGTCAATCTAGTCCCGTGGTACGTTCTCGAAGAACTTGTGTACCATGCAACGGAAATATATTTCATACTTTTATACTAAGTATATGTATATATTTAAGATTTTTATTATATAATACACAATAATCCAATCAAAATACAAAATATACATACTTAATACAAAAAATATCCTGAGTCATAGATGTTATATGACATTAATATTCATATCTAATACACATCTTCGACTCAGGAACATAGAAATCATTTTTGTTAACTGGCGGGATTCGAATCCACGACCACCGACATAAGCGCCAACACGCTAACCACTGAGCCACAGAGGTCGTCAAAGCTTATTATAGCGTAGACTTATAAAAGGTCTTTTATAATCAATAACCCCCCGAAATAGATGATAATAATACACACTTTAAATAAACACAAATGGGGTCGAAACTATGTATGTATTAGGTAAGTGCAGAAACAAATCTCAAATTTTAACAAGAACGGAGCTAAATAAAGGTACATACATACCTAATTTCATATGAATAATATCCTTGGAATCAATAAATACCTAGCTTCTTTTGTGAGCCTAGGGTAGGGTATATTTTATCCGCATACCATTCTTTGATATCGAAAGTGAAAATCGATTCAATAACATGTTTGTCACGAGAGCGGAGCGGGCGTTATGTAAGAGCGATAAGTTGATAACATAATATGTATGCGGCATGGAGCCATGGTACAGAAGAATGGTCGCACGCCTAATGAAATCGAAATGAGTGGGGACGGATTCGATTTCGAGTTGCACCTGCCTTACTTTTGTTAGATCTTTTAAGATCAGAGAATCGAAGTCTTTAGTTGGCAGGTTGACCATTCTCGTAATTTGTTCCACATTTGATCACGCACGAACATTATTAATGCCAAATAAATATTATAGCAGGATTTAGTAGCGAGACGACCCAGGGGCGGTGGACGTGAACTAAAGAAATGTCTGTATTGATTATTGAAACTGAATGAATGAACGACATGACGCAAGTAAACTAGTCCAACTTACTCATTCGCGAAGTGCACACGTCGTAAGAGAAGGCTCAACATTAGGCCTACCTAACGATGTAAATGAGTCCTAACGTGGAAGCATTCTTGAGTTCTACCTTTTTATTGAAAAAGTACGTACATACTACATGAGTATACAGAATGTATTTATGAAGTATTTAATCCAACATTAGGCTGCAATATTACATGTTAAGTAATGACAGTATGCGTAACTAAAATTTTTCGTAATTTACAGAAAAATAATATGATTGACATTTACTCGCACTACGCATGGACACCACATCACACTGCCGTACAACGCGCCGGCTTTGAAGGACACCACTGTGCTGTATCGGCCGCGCGGTTGTGTATCGAATACAGATAGCGCTCCTTGAATATATATTTTTGTTTTGAAGGCACCTGTATTTAAGCAGTAAATCACGTGCCTGAAATTTCCGTAATTAATTTGTCGAAACGTTATACATATAGACCAAGATGTCTACAGTCTATGGTATATGCATACCATAGACTGTAGACACCTACCCATGCGGGTAGTAATATTATGTCAACGGCCAACGTACCTGCCACCAGTGCTGGTCGGAGCGGTCGGTGACGGTGATGACGTCGCCGCGGCGGAACTCCAGCTCGCCCGCCTCCTGCGGCGTGAAGTCGTACAGCGCCTGCACCAGCATCTGTCGACAGCGTACACGTCCTCACTTAGCGTAACGAATTCTTTCGTCATTTAGATATCTAGTGGTGTGAGTGCGCTGTCCCATAATATCTAACCTACCACGCATTTCCACAACATAAATAATGTCCAGTAGACCATCTTTATACTAGGCCGCACGAATCGTGCATGCACACATACGTGTCATTTACACGGCCGCTAACGAAACCTCAAATAGCACAAGTATGTAGTGTCACGCCTTTTTACTTAATATTGTGGCATTGGCGAAAGTCGTACAGCCCCCGCCGACAGCGTACACACACGTGCGGCTGTTGTTTTTTTTTTACTTGCCACTTGCTGACAACAGAAATAACATTATTAAGGTCTCAGGCCACTGCCTCGAATTTCGCGGCAAGCGGCGCGGCGGCGGCGGCAGCACAGAAAGGAAAAAGAAGAAAGATGAACAAATAAACAGCTACATTTAATTGCACTACATTAGCCAGCTTTCGATTTAATTGCACTACTACAATCATAAGGTGTGTCCACGATTGAGAGGGAAAATTGTGAGCCGTTGAAGGGAACGTCAAAATTTTCAAATTTGGATCGATTTGGATCGTTCTATAAAAGCTGCTTCTCTGTATGTGAGCATTTTGAATATAAAATACTTGTAAAAAAATCTCCTTTGATCCAAACGCATTGCATAGCAAGAATGCAAGAGATAAACTAAACCTTAACTTCTTTAAATAATCAACTTTGTGATTTAGATACTAACTATGATTTTAAATGTTATGTTGCTAATACTTAGGCCGTATATAAAGCGTTCTTATCTCTAAGACAATTCTCAAGAAAGTACTTAAGATGTTGTTTTAATTAATAGACCGTACTTAAGTACAGCTGTAGGTAAGGCGTATCAAGTGAGTGCGAAAGTATTAATAAACGAGACTCGTTACTCAAGTACGCTGTCATTGCTGTCAAACTGTTACTTGAGACGCGGTTTCGTGGGTACAGTCAAACCTTGACTTGAGAACGGCTTGCTTGGAAATTGGGATACAGTACATTATTATTTGTGGTGTTTTTGGGTGTATTACAATTATGTAAATTAAAATCTAAATACTTATGATTAAACAAACTTAGAATGTACACTACATACTCAACACAAAATAAAGTTATAAAAAAAGACGCTTAATGATACTTATTCCTCTGTTTTTTTGGTAATCGCGGTTGCAAAGGTTTTACACCATTCTGACAGTGTCGAGAATGAGAAAGACCAAAAAACAATCCTCATTATATGATCCCTCCCTCCTACAATTCCTCGCCCTATCAACCTTAAATCTGTTGTGTTTTGTAAATACTCCTTTTACTGAAACTTTATGTACATGCTGTGGTACTGGCCCTAAATGTTTGTGTCTGTTCGAGGTTTTAGATTATTCAACAGACTTCCTCCTGTACACCGTGCCCTTGTTTATTCATAAAAGCCACTCATAGTCGTCAACACAACACAATGGCGAATCACTAAGGAGCCACTTTAAAGAATAAGAAGAAGAATAACTTTTTTCGAATGGCAATGATCCGCCTTCCGTTTTACGTAGTTTTCAAAAAAATATTGATATTATTATACTAGACATTAATAAATATTAATATCTACGTAAAAATTAATGAAAATCAGTTTTTTCAATATAAAAAATACAGACTAAACTTTTTTTGGTATTTATATTATTAAATATTACATTTTTAAAAAGAAACATTCAAGGAATGTATAATCAATAAATCCGTTTTTTGTAGAAGTGTAAACGAAACGTTATTTTATTCGTTCTTTGTCGTGTAGATGACGCTTAAAAGTTGAGTAAGTGATCTCAATAACGTTATTAACTGAGACGGTCTTGAGATCATACTATGAATTAAACACCATCTTGAGAAGCTAATCGTGACTTGCGACTGTCTCAACCAAGAAAGGTCTTGAGAACGAGTTTGAGAACGGTTTATTAATACGGGCCTAAGTGTTGGCTCGTTTGTACTTTTCCTTAGTCACTAATTGTTAAAACCTATAATTGGCTTCACTTTTTCTATGTCTAGGCTATATATTATTATATTTGTAAGCTGTTGGTTTCCTAAAATAAAAATGTAAATTTTCTACTCTGTGGCAGCAGCGCGCAGGCGGGCGCCTAATCGCCATAATCCTTTGACTTCTAAGTACAAGTAGCAATCGTTACAGAAATTATAATTAATCAACTGTTGTATATTAATATAGTTTAAATTATGTTGAAATACTATTAGCCAGATCTCCTTTTTAGGGTTTCGTAGTTCCCTTAAGTCTTCGTAATGTCCGTCCGTCCGGCTTACTGTCAACACGGTTAGTGCTATAGACTTTGCATGGATATATGTATTTTCTACGTCGACAAAGTGCAAAAATAAAATCACGAAAATAATATTTTTTTGGGGTATCTTCCCTACACGATTTTTTTTTCTCGCGTCTACCCCATAGTGTGTGTTTCATTAGATAGGTATTTTAAAACATTGTGAGATTGCTAAAACGATTTTTGAAACGTTGACATGTGGACAGGCCCTAATCGATCCGCATACTCCAGCACGCGTAGTATGACCACAGCAGAAATGCGTTTTGTCTACACAAGAATAGACATACTGACAGATTGTATGGAAAAAATTGCAGATTTTTAAATCTATCTGTCACTTTGTCATGTTTATTATTTCTACGGGAGAATTCCCGTAGAAATAATAAACATAGTAAAAGCAGGCTTAGCATGCGCACCCTAGAAACACCGAATAATCGACAAAATTACAGATTGAAAATATAGACGAACATATGCGAGATCCCATACGAGCGCGCCCGACGGCGCTCTTTTGTCCCACTCCCACGCACGGGAAGGTTCGCGGCGATACCCGACGCAAAACTACTACGCCTACAACCCTACTCGTGGACACTCATATTTTAATTGGCCTTTTTATATAGTATTATTTTAACGTTGTAAAACCTGAATATAATTAGTATAAAGTATTCAGAATTTCATTTATCTATTATGTACTATCGTACAGTTGAGATACAATATTTCTTTTCTTCCCGAGCATGAGCTCACAAAATGGCCTCTTTTGACAACTAAAGTAGAAACTTTTTCTTATTTCAATGTCAAATAGTCTTACAATAATGTCAACTACTCCACATCATGGCAGTCCAAGACAAACAGTTTCTTTACGTTCAGTTATTTACTTGAAAATTTGTGATCATTTTTGACACGGCAGCCATTTTAAAAATATGGCTGTTTAGAAATGTTGAATTCTATTGACGACCTTGTTGCCATGGATTAAGAACTAAACACACCGGCATATTTAGCGGAACACAAAAAAAGGTCCATAATTAAAAAAATATGGTTTTATTTTAAAATCTACTTACTACACTTCTTTTGTTATTTAAAGTTTCATTTGTTTTACTTAAAATGAGATCATCATTAAGAACAGATTTTGCGAGTAAAGGCTATTTGTGAAAAATGGTACATTTTTGAACTTTTCATGTAACCGGGAAAAGTTAAAATTAATATTAAAATAACAATTAATTAAATTAGAAAAATGGTGATTAATATCGCGTATTTCCTCCACGTGCTCTTATTAAAGTTTCTACCCGTCTAGGCATACTGAGAATGATGTTATCGATGGTCTCCTGGGATAGTCTCCGCCATTCCTCAACTACGGCGATTCGCAGTTCACCCACGTTGGCAGGAGCTGGAATTCTGGACTTAACTTTTCTTTTCAGCAAGTCCCAAACGTGCTCTATTGGGTTCGTATCCGGTGATCTCGCCGGCCACTCCATAACAGTGATATTCATATCATTAAGATAAGCTTGAGTTACCCGAGCGGTATGCGGCGCCGAGCATTTCCTGCATTAAAACAAAATCGTCACCGATATATGGGGCAAACGGTACGATATTTTCTTCTAAAACTTCTCTGATATAGCGGTCTGCAGTCAGACTCCCTCTGTCAATCACTACCAAGTCTGTGCGAGCTCCCAAACAAATTCCCGCCCAAACCATTATTGATCCACCACCGTATGCAACTGTAATTTCGAAATTTGACTGAATGTATCGTTCTCCTTTGCGTCTGTATATTCTTTGCCTGCCGTCAATTTGATTTAAGAGAATTCTGCACTCATCACTAAACAATACCTTACTCCATTGGTCCGCGTTCCAAAGTCGATGTTCTTGAGCAAAAGTAAACCTGTTTCTACGATGATTTACCTCGAGCCTTGGAGCCTTGGCGGGCACAAATGAACCCAAACCAGCTTCTTCGAACCTTCTTCGTACCGTACACTCACTTACGGTTACACCTCGCACTGCTTCTAACTCATGTCGGGCTTGGACGGCCGTCAAACGGGGGTTCCTACGTACACGAAGCCGAATGAAACGATCATCCCTACTCGAAGTGCGTCTTTTTCTGCCTTGTCCTGCTCTTCTCACATAAGTACCGGTCTCCCTGAACCGTTGGATACTGCGATGGATCGTTGAAACTGGTCGACGAAGATCTCTGGATATCACTCTGTAGGTTTGACCATTTCTTCGAATTTCGAGTGCCCTGGCAATTTCCGTTGGGGCTAAGTCAGGCATAATTCAGTCCTAAACTCCAAAAAGATACGCGATTTAAAAAAACTAACAAAAAACAGTATTTCAATGAAATTTTAAATCAAACTCAGAAGGAAGAAATACTCGGAGTTCGCTCCAGATAAGGTGTATTTGAATAAAATTAAAACAATTGCATAAAATGTGATGTTCAGTTGTGTTCTTAATTTGAAAATATTTCTTTTTAAATTAAATGACGTATAAACCAGCCAGCAACCTTATATGATACTGATATCAAACCTTTATTTTATGTTCCGCTAAATATGCCGGCCGGTGTGTGTATTTTGCAACGAACTTTTAAGCATAGAATATTTCTTCTTTAAAATTATTTCTTCGAATCGCCATGCTAAGCCCGCTGAAGAATATATATACGTGGAAGAAGCACTAAAATTTAAGCTGTAAGCAGCTATCTATGACCATTAGGGCCCAGCTTCTGAAGATTTTTCATAAAATCTAGATAAACTAAGTTTATCTGGCCCAGAGTCCCAAAAGATCGATCTAGTGGTCAGTAGATGAATCTTTTTCAAATTCAAGTATAAAATATTTTGTTTAGACAATGGAGAACTAGTTTTATGAAAAACATTTCTAACTTTGGGCGTGAAATGGAGCTTTTAACTATTTTAACTCATAGAAATAATCATATTTGGTAAAGTTTTTAATTCCTTTCTTTATTAACGCCATCTATCAGTAGTATTGTTTATTGCGAGTTATGGAATCAATAAACGGACCTCATTGTTCAGCTAGGTTAAACTTAGTTTATGTATTGGGACTTTATGTACTTATATCAAAGTATCTGAACAGATACCTGTTAACGAACCAATAGAGCTAATAAATACATAAACTACCGACAAATTCACCTCAGAAACCGGGCATTAGTAGGATATTTTGAAATTGTATAAATATCTACCCTGAAATCTTTAAAAATTTCTCATTATAGTAATGTATTCTCAATTCTTGATTGATTCTTTCATTGTAAAAAACGATTTTTAAGATTTATATAAACACATCATACAACTGAAGCATATAAAATCGTACTAATTTTATTTGCGTTTCTAATCTCTCTACTGTGACTCGTGAGCATTATATTCTTTGAACCGACTTCTAAAAAAAAATATTAGTATGTGAAACCAAACTACTGAATGTTTTTGTTAATCGTGCTTGGGATAAAAATATCGACTTAAGATTTGATAATTATTTATTGTGAAAATATAAAATACAAGACATATACAGCTGCCGAATGCAGTGGGGACGGTACGCGACTCAGAAGTGGTTCATCTGAAATAGAAAATCAGAGATTTATAAACTCATCTCGTCGGCTGAATTCATTTTAATCTATTTTTAAACTGGTATTTTTCTATGCGATTACAATATATTTTTACCCGCGTATTTTCTAGAATCGTACCTACGTATAGAGCACGCGACTTTATAATAATCCTATTCAATAATGCGATTGCCCGAATGCCGGTGATAGGTTAATGTTTTTTGAGCGTATGTAAACAAAAAGTTTGTACGAAGTAGGTAAAGTTGTGGAACATACTGCAGCTTAAAGGTCTTGATGGATTTTAGCTCAAAAGGTGTCGTTAAATTAGCCTTGAATGGGAGTGACACTGGCTGCTGTCAACATTAAATGGGCAGTCGGGCTTTGTTTACTTTTTAGGGTGCCATACCCAAAGGGAAACGAGATGTCCGTCCGTCTGTCAACAGGCTGTATCTCGTGAGACGTGTATGCTAGACAGTTGGTTTTTTCACAAATTATGAGAAAAACAGAATAAAATCAATATTTAAAGGAGATTTTCCCTACAAAAAGCTTGATTTATTCTCTGTATTTTGCTCGATATTTGTAGGTACTGATAGTTGTATATATTAGTACTGCACAGTTCGGTTTCGCGGTTAAATCGTGACGATAAAACTTTATGTGTGTAGCGGGCATTAGTAGCCAATATTCAAAACGTACAAATTCCATCGCATTCGTAGAATACAGTTTCTGTCTTGATGCGCGGGGAAGCGAAAGGTTCATTTTTCACGGCCGTCAATAAATATCGAGCCGCTGATAGATTCTCCTCACCCGCGCCGCGAAACGTCAGGGTATTAATATGTATCCTCTAAACCGTTTAGATGCAATAGACGCGGTCATAGGCAAACAAAAAAAAATGTAAACATTTTAAATTTGTGAAGCAGTGAGCGAGCTGATGCTGATGAATTATAACTAAGAACATTCTCGATAATGTCCGCTTTAAAAAAAAACGTGATCAAAATCGGTTCATCCCCTTGGGAGCTACGATGCCACGGACACACACATACAGACACGTCAAACTTATAACACCACTGTTTTCGTCGGGGGTTAAAAAGGTAACATAATTGAAAAAAGTGACCATTTGAATAATCAAAAGTTCGCTTTGTGGTTAATGGTATCTGGTCAATTGGTAATCTGGTTGAACAACAGATGGGTTAATAAATTAATCAGCTCTACAACTATACTCCTATTATTCTCAGTACATACTAGGTTATTGTAATAACATTTTGCCCCGAGGGATAATCACAGTGTGACGGAATAATCGCCCGGATTAGGCTTCAATGTCAAAACTTATTCTAACTAGCGTCAGAATTTTTGGGAGCTCCATAACCCAAATTGGGTTTTTGAATTAAATCCAATGAATCGCATCGGGACAAGAGATTAATATTCACAAACTATATATAATGTTGAGTTAAATTACAACCTATTTATTCGTTCTCACAATGAAGAGAGACCCGATCCTCCAAATGTGGACATTAGTAGCCGGTGATGATATTGACATGGCGACTCGTCACCACCATAAATCAACGCAATCTGAAGAAGGCCATCACTAGAAACAATCGTACCGCTATTTATCGAGTGTAAGTCAGCGTGACGGTCACGAAGCTGTAATGTATCCTAACCCTGGATACGCTTCGGCGGTCTCGGTCAATGAAAGTTTCTTACCCACTAGCCTATAAATTTCCTTTCATGTATTCTGTTTCTTTTACTAATCCTTCTTTTACTTTTTTTTATTTATACAATTATTTGATTTAACTTCTTTGATTTCAGGTTTGATTTATGAATATAATATTGAGAGGAGATTTAACGAATTTATTACAGTACCGTACAGGTAGAAAGAAAATTTTTGTGATTAGATGAGGAGGTCTAAGGTCTTTGTCCAGCAAAGGACGTCTTGTGACTTAAATGACGACAGTTAGAACAAGATATTTGAAGAATTTAAAAATAGAACAGTCAGTTAGATTTATTTAAAATTAGTACAGAAGGATTGTTTTTTTTAATTAGGAGATTTAAAGAATTTAATAATTGAAACATCATTCATATTTGAAGAAATCTAAAATTAAAGCAGATGTCGATGTAGGAAGAGTTTAGAATTTGTTTCATTTGTGTCCAGCATAGTTTAACATCAATATTTTATGTGACCACATTGTACATAATTTCCTGCAGAGGTTAAAAATAATCACGTTAATCATGTCATAAACGAAGGATTAATGAGTGGCCTTTTTACAATCAGTAACGTTGCTTCAAATAGTAGTATTAATGTGGTATTAAAAATACATTTTTACACGCTTTTAAAAGTCGCGAGCCAAAAAAAAAAACTATTAGATTGTACAATTTTCATTCACTTTTATTTTTTTGCATTAATTTAAAATCAGTTTCATTGATAAGTGGAGATAATCAGTAAATTGTTATAATATCACACACCTTTTTATACACTTTTATACTCACTTTGTGTGATATTATTATGAACATGAATTTCCGATGATACACCCCTGTCGCCTACAAAATTAGTATGGCACTTGACGCTCAAGCTTGAGCCTTAAATGTAAGTAGCTTAACAATAACTAACGTCCATTATTTTTTTTTTTAAATAAGTCATAAAATGATTGATGAAAACTTTCCAGTTTTCAAAAACTTTCCAGTTTTCAAAAACTTTCGTGTTCATATTTGAGAAGTCACATTTATACATTCATAATAAATTATGGTTTAAAAAAACTTAAAAAACACGCTTTTATAGAAAATCTAACTAAAAAATAAAAAATAAAATTTAATAAATTTGGATTAAGAATAGTGTAAATGAAAAATAAATGTTTATTAATTTAAACAAGCGTGGGGTGCAGTGTCTTCACCTGTACGTTTGTTTGTATGTAACCGACTCCAGTGGATTTGATTTTGATCCACTTCAAACGGTCAGATTTCGTTTAAAGTGATTTTTAAGATATTATCAAAGTGAAGATCCTTCTCATATAACTGCCAATAAAATGTTTATAACTATTGACACTATGCACCCCACGCTTTTTTACAATAATAAACATTTATTTTTCATTTACACTATTCTTAATCCAAATTTATTAAATTTTATTTTTTATTTTTTAGTTAGATTTTCTATAAAAGCGTGTTTTTTTAGTTTTTTTAAACTATAATTTATTTTTTGCTTTTTAGTACGATTTGCCAAAAGTAAGCCTGGAACTGCACGCATGATTATTTATTATAATAATTTATAATTTTAATTTTTAAATTTTTTTTAGTTTTTAATTATTTTTTTTAATTTTTAATATTAAATTAAATCGAATTATTGCATTGTCATCGGTCTTTGACAGGTGTGCAAATTAAATTATGTGGTGTTTGAATTAAATCTGATCGTTCAAAGTAGGACAAAATCGAGCCCAAAGGAGTCGGTTACAAGCAAGCAAGCAGACATACAGGTGAAACTAATAAAAGCGTTATAAAAAGATTGGATGGCATAAATTATAATTTTAGTGTATAAAATAATTGATAAAATAATAAGTATTTTATAGTACAACCCTAAAGATAGCATATCTGTGTTCTATGAAACAATACTCGGATATATAACTAATATATAATATTATATTAGTTTTGATGAAGGTGAGGACAAAAATGAAGTCATAAGATGAGTCTATCTCTCTCTTCCCTTTCTATCTCACTCGCTCTCAACGAGGTAGAATAGACCTCTAGAAATGTAATCATTTCAGACTCTATGAGAACAAACGATGTCTAATTTCAAATTTTTACTCATACTTACGATTACTTAAAATGTATTATGTAATTATATTTTTAGGACTTGGCAATAAAAAGTAATGAATCTCCGAATATCAGAGAACTGATGTGCAAAATACTTACTTACTTACCTGTCGTAATCGTTGTCATCATATCTATATAGTCTATGGTTATCATGCTGTAAATTGTCAATTTGAGGCATAGAAGCTCCATCTAGTGGTCCAGTAGATAGATTTATTTTAATTGAAGTATCAAGTTATTTTCTTTTTCTATAGATCAGCAGTTTCGTACTAGTTTCATGAAAAAATGTTACTCGGGATGTGAAATTGATCCCTCAATACTATTTATATTTTCTATATTAATAAAAAATATTATTGTGTTTTTGGTTTCATAACGGGAAAGCGACATCTATCATTTATCTGTTAGCATATTGCGTTTCCAAACAAACTTGTTACTAACTTCATTACGTAATTGACATCCCAAATAATAAATGTCGCTTTTCCGCAAACCGCCACTAGAGCAATATATTGAACAATAGGTTAGGTTATATTTAATCAATTATCTTATATCCCCCGAGTTTTTTTTGTTCCTATGTTCATAAAGTACAACTTACAATAAATACTTTTTGTAGCCTCGTATTTTAATTACCAAGCAGTAAATGTATGGCGACTTGCCGATCTCCTTTCGGGCACACTAATGTCTTATTAAGGTCCTGATAAAATAAAAAATATTTTTGCAGACCAAATGCTGAATCCTGTTAAGTTTGTTACAAGTTACAGCATTTGCACCCTAAATTTACCCATGAAGGTTGGTTTCAGAAAAATGTAAGACATATTCACTGAAAAATCCTACTAACTAGTTAGCAATAACAGAATCCATGTTTTCGCAATAAAAAATACTAATCTTGGGACAGATTCAAGTTATCCTTTCTGTTTGGAAATCAAGTCGCCAAACTTATTTGTGTTCTCCAAGTGAGCTAGTGGCCTTCTCCTGAGGAGGCACATGACCACTTAAAGGACAGTGTCGCGTACCAACAGCGATCTGTCTGGTGGTCTTATTTCTTAAACTATAGGCGTCAGTTCACACAAAGACGCGACACGAGCCTTTTGAAGGTTCCGTAATACTACAAGGAAACCTTATAGTTTCACTCTGTCTGTCCGTCCGTCCGTCCGTGTGTCTGTCCGCCCTACTTACTTCTGTAATTATTAATTAAATTGATGAAATATGATATATTTATAGATTGCGTATAGATTTCAAGTTTGGCATCATAAAATAATAATGACCTTCGGGGTGGCTCTCCATACATGTGAAGTGGGGATGTTTTTTTTTTCATTCACCCCATAGTGTATTTTCGAGTAGGTATTTTTAAACAAAATTGAGGTTTCATACAAAACTTTTTTATAAAGTAAATTGGTCTCCAACTTCAAAAAAGTGGTTTAGAAATTAGTTTAGGAGGGGGACTCCTGGCATTTCTAAACTATAAAAGGTAGAAACTTGTCTACTACTAGCATGACACTACCTATCAACTATCCATGTTGATAGGTCATGAGTCATGACTCATGACTCATGCTAAATACTCTTTAGGAAAATTATTTTATACGAAATCGGACAATAACTTTTGAAGTAATTTGAAAAAAAAAAACTATTGCTCGTTGATTGTTACAGAACCCTCCTTAGACATGTCCTGAGATGCTCTTTGTAAGTTCATTATGCTGGCGATTCAAAATTGAACTATATTTACTACACAAACAGATATACGTTTCATTGCAAGAGTTTGAATCGCTTTCTTAAAACGCGTCGTGTCTCAGTCTGAGCTGACCCTTAAATAAAGGACAGAGTCGCCACAGATTTAATAAAGATGAACAGATTAACAGCTACATAGTCAGCTTTCGATTTGATTGCACCACTACAAGCATACGGTGTATCCACACGATTGTGTGGAAAAACTATGGGCCGTTAAATTATTTCAAATTTGGCTCGTTCTATGAAAGCTGTTTTCTGTACGTAAGTAAATATTTTTTCTAATCCGTGGTATCGCTTACCAACAGCGATCTGTCTGGCGGTCTTAAACTATGAGAAAGCTAAAATACCTCCTCGGGAACCACGTCCCTCAGCTTCACGTCTTGCAGGCGGCTGACCGACGCGGTGCGATGGTAGTCCACGAGCTCGTTCAGCGAGTTGAACTTCACCACCCAGAGGAAGAACTTGCTGGACGCATCACGTAGTACTTTGAAGTGTTGCACGCCGTCCGGACATCTGGAGATTAAATTGTTGATAGGGTTAGAATAAGTTTATTGTTATGTGTTTCTCGTAGGTATGTCTTGTATTACTGCTTACTACAGGGGGGCAATTCTGAACCGACCCCGGTTGCTAGGTCCCGGCACCGGCGGGGGACATTCAGGTACCTTTTGAGTCTACTTCATGGCGGCTGATGGCAACCCGCAGATGGTTTTAGTGGGTAAAGTACCGGCGACAACGGCGGGAGTCCCACATGCTCCCGGGCCACCCATCCCGGGGCAAGCTAATGTCCTTTCCCCGGCGATATAAAAAAAATGCAGGCAATTCTAACACTCACACACGCATGAAATCGAGTGTACATGAGAGCGTCAGCTTTACATGGTGAATAAAAAAGGTAAAAATATGAAATGTGAGTTTTTTGATAACATGTAACACTTCTAAATGCCATTAAAAGACACATCGCAATATACCTGTATATTTTATATGGACATTGGACACTTTTTAAATTTGGCGGCTACAATATTATAAATATTGTTTAAAAATAGAATATTACAAAAATAACCTGCTCTTAGCATGTCATGACATGTCTAAGGAGGGTTCCGTACCTATCAACGCGTAATAGGTTTTCTTTGATTTACTTCAAGAGTCCGATTTCACTTAAAATAATTTTCCTAAAGAGTTTTTAGCATGATCTATTAGCATGGAAACTTGCAAGTTTCTGTCTCCTATGGTTTAGAAATGCCACCACTTTGCAGGCCGATTACTCCAAAAATGGCCAACTTTTCAAAAAGTCATGTATGAATACGTTCATCTAAAATACCTATCCAACGATACCCTACACGATGGGGTAGAACGCAAAAAAAATTTTTTCATCCCCACTTCACATGTATGGAGAGCCAGACCTAAAATATAAAATTATTATTTTATGATGCCAAAACCGACATCTATACACAATCTATAACTATACCCAATTTCATCCGTTTATATTCATAATTACTGAAGCTAGAAGAGCGGACAGACATACAGACGGACGGACAGAGCGAAACTATAAGCGTTACTTATGTATTACGGAACCCATAAGTTATCAAAGAGCTCATAATATCAATAACATATTTTGTCCTAACAATACGGTATAATTTTGCGAGCACCAGTGATGATGATGATGGCACGACCTATAATATATCGAGCAGCAGACGTACGTAACGCACACATACCGTCGAATTCTGGAGCGGGGTTATGTGTAAGCGGAGAGATTATTTTTGCTGTTCACTGCGAGTGTAATGTATCGGAATTGATTGTGGCGAGAAATGCATCGCATTTGGTCAGCAATCAGTAAAGAAAATAACTGGTATTTGGGCTTGTTTTTTAACCGACGCCAAGGAATGGTGTGTAAGGTTTTTGGAGCGAATAAGCTCCCGTTTTCAAAAAAGCGCTAGTCTTTTTTATAGCGGTGTTAGTAAAAGCAGCGCTGAAAATATAACTCTGTGCAAAATGCTAAGCTAGTAATCGAACACACGGCACCATTTTAAAAACTCGACGCTCGTGTGTTCGATTTTCAGTTCTACTGCATTAACACAAATATCTATTCTCAGCGCTGTTTCTACTAAAGTTCGTGGGAGCGAGGGCTTAAGAGTGTTCCTAATTTTTATTTGTATCCCCCTGACAGGGGGGCCTAAGGCCTCAATCGGTTGGTAATTTTGTGATATTACATTGCACTTTTTTGACACGTACCGTTTAAAAATCATTTTAACAATATAAATTCAATCAATTGAAATCAGCTGATTCCAACTGAGCTTCAATTTCAGCGCCGTACTCATTAATTGTTTTGTTCCGTATAAACTTCTTTACATTAGCAGTAAATCAATTCCCCACAGTTTATGTAACTGGTGTAACCAAAATTTTACATACAAATTTAAATATTTTGGCTATACCTACAGTGGTTTGTGAAGTTAGGGCGTGTAGAGTTAAAAGCTTGGCACTAGCCTCTCTCTAATTATTAACACGTGAAGCGAAAACTTTCAGTAATTTTTTACGAGAATTGTGCAATCGGAGGAGTGTGATATTTTGCGGGTATATTAAAGTTTGTGTGGTTTTCAATAATGCTTAGAAATACATATAAAATTAATAAAAAGAATAACAAGACACACTACCACAGATTATTAACGTACTACCGTGGGTTTGATAAATACAATTTTGTTACAAGTTGATGTTTGTCACAGTATTCAATTATTTTTTTTCTATCATAAGGTGCTCTATTAAATTAATTATCTTCCCGGTGCTCCCTCACCGGGAGCATTCGGGTGTAATGTAACGTTACACATTCGAGCATTACATCGAGTGCAGGAGGATAAACAAGCATTTCAATGCGCGTCTTAATGATACAATATGATAATGATACAATATGTAATATCTTGATATAATGTGTAATATCTTGATCTAATGTGTAATATCTTGATACAATTTGTAACATCAAAGTATTGTAATGCTCAAAGTCGAATCTATAATGTTGCATTATACGCGAATGCTAGTCAGTCAGGGATGTAGTATTGTAATGTAATGCTTAAAATCGAATCTATAATGTTGCATTATACGCGAATGCTAGTCAGTCAGGGATGTAGTATTGTAATGTAATGCTTAAAATCGAATCTATAATGTTGCATTATACGCGAATGCTAGTCAGTCAGGGATGTAGTATTGTAATGTAATGCTTAAAATCGAATCTATAATGTTGCATTATACGCGAATGCTCGTCAGTCAGGGAGATAATATTGTAATGTATCGAATCTATAATATTGCATTATACGCGAATGCTAGTCGGTCAGGGAGGTAGTATTGTAATGTAATGCTCAAAGTCGAATACATTACACATTAAAGCTCCAGGTGAGGGAGCACCTTTAGAAGCAAAATAACCCTTACAAAGTTCAAACTTAAAAATTATATCAATTATTATGGGCGAATTTCGACCACAGGGCGACCTCTATTAATTATTATACGACCAATTCAATCATTGTGTGGGTATTGTAAGCCAAGTGTGATCTAATTGTCTATACTTTACTATCGGCACACCATTACTATCAAGGTTAACATTACTTTAGTCAAATTGCTTAACAGATTCGTGTTAAGGCCAAAGGAAATTCTTTGTTGGTCTGATATGTTTTATATTTGTTTATAGAATTAAACTATTATTTTTGACAAGTTAAAACAAATTCAACACATTTAAATAAAGAAACGTATACTTTTTTTAATAAACAGTTAAGATAAGGCAAAAATCTAACCAAGAGGATGTCAGCACATGTCTAAGATAATTTTCATAAAGAGTATTGTTAGTAATAAACATAGCCAGCCCAGCTAATTCTTTGCCGTACGTATAGTAAATATTAAAAAATATAAAAAGAAGAAGATGACACTTTGACACTTCCGGAAAAAATCATGTGGACAATGGTTTTGCATTGAATGTTTGCTAATGTAATTAATTCTAAATCCTTATAAAACTCTTGTGTATTATTGTGCTAAATAAATAAAGGGCGAGATCATAAAAGGTATTTCATTCAAAAATCCCAACATGTATTTAGCATGATCTATCGGTTGGAAATTCACAAGTTTCTATTTCTTATAAATATTTACCGCCTTACTAATAAAAATATTCAAACAGCGGATAAGCAATACAATGTTTCGTCCTTATCTGTTACGTGGGAAAAGTAGCTTGACAGACAAGGAAAAAGCATTGTATGGCTTATCCATTGTGTAAATATTTTTATAAGGGGGATGGTTTATAATCATTAATGCCAAACCCAAGTAATAAAACCAATTATGGAGGCCGATTACTCGAAAATAATTGAAATAAAAACAACCAGATACATACACATATCACAGTCCACGGAGTTTTCGATACCGCGATTCAAAATTTAAATCCAATAACACAGCGACATTTAGTATTATTTTAAAAAAACAATCCGCGAGTTAAATAGAGGGCTAGCGCCATCTAGTTTTCGTAAAGTTACTAGCAAATTAAATGCTAAATTGAATTATTGTAATAACTTATAACACATTAATCTGTTTTCAGTATTATTCAAATTATAAAAATAATTGGTAAAAATTGTCATTCACATATTAGTAAAATTTATTATTAATTAAAAATTTTATGACATGTGCCTTGAACTTAGCTTTAATTCTGAATAAGAAACTTATATTCGCTGCGTTCGTTGGAGTTATTACAGCTCAGTCAAGCGCAGTGAGTGTGCTCGAACCTAGGTTCAAATTCTACAGACTTTTAAAAATTATTATTAATGTAGGTTTTTTTTTAAATTATGAAACCAGTTTTGAAACATTATTTTATAATAATATAATTATAATAATTTCACATTATGCATACCTAATTATTCTGATTTGCTTTATGCCAATTTGTTTATGTTTAATTGCTCTAGAAATTATGATGCGATTTCGCTCAAAATTTCCTAAAGTGTTTTAAGCATGACCTACCAGAATGGAAACTTACAAGTTTCTATCTCTTATAGTTTAGAAATACCAGGGGAGGGACCAACTTATAAACCACTTTGGAGGCCGATTTCTCGAAAACCTTGCCGTTATTTAATAAGACCTATTCGACGATACCCCCCAGACGATGGGGCAGAATGAAAAAATATTTTTCATCCCCACTTCACATGTATAATAATTTTACATTTTAGCCACCCCTAAAATGTAAAATTATTATTACTTTATGATGCCAAAACCGAGATCTATTATACTTTTAACGGTACCAAATTTCATCCATTTATATTCATAAAATATACGGAAGCTAGAAGCGCGGACAGACAGACAGACAGACAGACAGACAGACAGACGGACGGACAGAGCGAAACTATAAGGGTTCCTTGGGTATTACGGAACCCTAAAAAGGATAATTTGTGCAAAAGAAATTCTAAGAATGCAAGAATCCCAACATTATCGTTAAGGAAAGTTAGGAATCTTCGGAATAGTTTTAGAATTATTCTCACACTAGTCTATAATTAGTTGGTCACATGGTAGTCACACAGCAAGATGGGTCACATTAGTCACATACTGTGATAACTAAGAACGTTGTAGATAATGATTACTCATGAAATCCATTAGAAACAACTAGGACGATTATTGTTCCGAAAACGCTGACGTAATGATTCTTATTAATTAACCCCCGACATAAACATAGGGGTGTTACAAGTTTGACGTGTCTGTGTGTGTGTGTCAGTCCGTGGCATCGTAACTCCGAAACGGATGAACCGAATTTGGTCTAGACCGCAACCCATGGAAATCGCGCATTATGTGGGATTTACACGGATGACTACAGCCGCACGATTTCCGACAGACGACGAAAATTTACCGTCTAAATGGCAATTCGACCACAGATTAAAGAAAGCTAGGATCAGATAAACACCTACATACTTTACTTTCGATTAGATTGCACTACTACAAGCATACGACGTGTGCACAAATCTCCTATCGCGTACACGGCAACATTGTCAAAATAGTGTCAAGATTGTGCCTTCTCGAAGGGACGTTCAAAATTTAAAATTTCGTGTCTGAGTTTTTATGTAATGCGATATTGATAATTGTGATAGTGTGTTGTTTGTTGTCATGACGACAAATAACATTTTTTAAAATATTATATTTTGTGTTCAATGAATGTTAAAACTTTATAATATTAGAATATTAAAAAACAATAATATCAAACAAAAAAGTGGTTACGTATTGTACTGTGTGTATGAATAATAATAGAAAAAATAAAAATATCTCTTATTTTACCTATTCGGAGGATAATATTAAGTGAGTAAATATTTCATTTTTGGTAGGCGTCTGTCTTGAGGCTTGCTTTATTACAAGAATGTCCATGACCTAGTGAATAGACTCCTTGAGTCGCACACTTGAAGGTGCAGGTTCAATAACGGATTGTGTCTACCAATTAAACTTTCTCAATTACATTACTGACGCTTATAACGGTGAAAGAACACATTGTTTCAACACGTTCCCAACTTGCATGTCTGAAAATACTTCACGTGCTTTTAAAAATGTTGCTTTAAAAGCGCGTGAACTTTTTGAAAAGTTAGCAGACTAAATCGCAGGAGGCTATAGTGGTGGACTGCGGCCCAAGGTGAACGCCGTTCAGCTTAAGGCTGCGTATAGTAAAACCAATTTTTTAATGTACTTCGGGAATCGTCGTTTTCGTACATCGCCTGTCATTTAAAATACAAAAACAAATATAATTATATACCTTATAGGCTACTTGACACATATTTAATTTCATACATTGAAGGAGTATTTCCTTTAGTACTTGGTTTAGCAAAACGTATAATAGCGATATCATAAATAAAAAATTTAAGATTTATGTAGAAGTATTTTTGTTTTTTAATTTCTACTGATGAAAACACCTCGAACTAACTTCCGGCAAGGGTGTGACGACACAAACACACTAAACACATATGTAGTAGTGAAACGGAACGTTTCTATAAATAAATAGTTCATGACATCTTAAAAAGTTATTTATGTCAAAACGTCAAACGGAATATAACACCTCCATTTTACTACTACGGACTATAGCACAGATTACAAATAGTACTAGTATGACGTCACAGCACAGATAATCTATCAACCAACATGGCGAATAGTGTTTTCCGCGGTTTTAAAAAAGTGTATTTAAAAATATTTTTTTTGTAGGTTTTTAGGTTTAATAATAATGTTATATTATTTTTTTGTGTGCAATGAAACAATTTTGAAGCGTTTAGGACAAAAAAAACAAGGTCACGTAGCCTTTTAATTGTGTTTAATTTTGTATAGTTAAATTGTGTTTTTATTTATTCACATTGTAATTTTAAACACTTAACAACTTAAAATAAGAATATATTTAAATTAAATTACAAAATTTTGCTGATTTTTGAAAATAATGAGTGTGTATGTATATCTCATTAATTTATTTTTTTATTACTTCTTATATTTGATTAAATTACTTCTTAAATTGCCTTCAATGTTCAGTTTTATAGTTAGTATTTTATTTAGAACAAGGTACACACTAGTATCTATTAAAAATATTAATTTAATATGCATAGCTGATAGCATAATAAAATCTAACTAAGAGTGTAACAAACAATTAATTATGTACTTACGTATTATTATTATACCCATTTAAAATCTTAAAAATCAACATTATTGAAAATAAGGTACTAGCTTACTGTTCTATAAGAATCGTGATCTTGAAAAACATAAAATCGTCAAGTCTTTGTTCGCTAAGGTGAGATCTCACTTGTTAGATACTAAATGTTAAAGAAATATAAAAAAGTGGAATAGCCTGTGATATTTTCAAAGTTTTTTTTTAAATGTCTAAATCACCACCACCGTTTACGTAAAGTGCTATTTCTATGCGAAACTAACGTAGGCAAATTAGTACAGTTTAGTATGTGGGAATAGTG
Source organism: Phengaris alcon alcon (assembly GCA_037179445.1). NCBI lineage: Eukaryota > Metazoa > Arthropoda > Insecta > Lepidoptera > Lycaenidae > Phengaris > Phengaris alcon. Next base: position 451,890 of record JAYRCH010000518.1, read on the forward strand.
GAAGCCCCAAAGGGAAGATCTCCGACCGAGCGAGGTGGTATGCTCGGTCAGGCCGAAGCCCGCTTGTATACATTTCAGATGTTGTATTTATATATAACGCCGATTTTAGAAAACTTCTATAGCGCGATTCAGGATAGTGGCGTTTTATGGTCCGCCACAAGTGAGACGTGAGAAACTGAAAATCGTTTAAATTGCGATCCGGTGAGTGAACACAAATCATTTGAAGCCCCATATTATGTATGGTCGAAATTGGACCACTTTTGATTTATTAAAAGTAATAACTTCACCTGTTTGAGTTATAATAAAACACCTATTTGGTGCTTTTAATTTCCTCGTTAAGTAACAGAACTACAATTAACAAATCTAAGCACAATTTAAACTCGATAACTGTTTAATGATCTTTATTTTAACATTTTACTTACAAATCAACATCTTACCGTCATTGCACTTTGAAGTTTCCGTGACCATAGTAATATTTTTTAATCAGTGTAAATTTAGTATGTAGTATTCGTTAAACTACATAACTAAAAAACACTGGTACACTGGTTTAAACAAACCGTTAGTGTTATTTTTAACACCTACATCTTATCTCTATTATATGTAAAAAATAATTACTTCCATGCAAAAACAGGAGCGTTGATTTGCATTCGGTTTTTCTACTGACCGGTTAGGTTACGTTAGTTTATACGAATTAATTTTATTTATAAAAAAAGTATTTTGTTATTATCTCTATTCATACGGCAAACTCTCTCTAATCAGCCAGTCAGTAATTATCGACTCCAAAACTATTACCCAAATTTTTTTAAGGATTTTTTCAGTTTTCACAGAGTTAAGATTCGGGTATTTGGACTTAGGTATACATTATTTACATGTAGTTGATTTTAAAACATTACATTTCTTTTTAAGTAGTCATATTTGGCATTCTATTTTCGTAGAGTATGTAACTGTTGTTTTATATTTCAATAAATATAAAATATACAGGTTTAAATTGTGTTTATATTTGCTTATTGTACTTCTTACTACTTGAGCAATTGAAACCATATTCAGTTTTTTTATAAGTGGGTCACCTACTACTACTGAATAAATATAAAATGGTGAATATCTTAGAAACAGTCCAATATCGATCATACATATAACAGATCTTCATCCCTCGATCTCCATATTTAACGTATTGACTACGTTCTACCAAATAACCTATATAACATGGAAAATGTAACAATAAATTTACAAAGAAGAAGAAAGTTTTATCAACACAATATCACATTAACGGTTGCCCAATTACACTTACACCGGAAATTCGCGATTTAGGAATAATAATCGACTCCAAGCTGACTTACTGATTTCGATTACATGATCAAAAAAGCATCCAAGACGTTAGGGTTTGTTAAGCGTAATACAAAAGACTTCAGGCGCACTGATACTAAGATTCTTCTTTATAATAACTACGTACGCAGTATCTTAGAGTTCGGCAGTATTATTTGGAACCCCTGTTACGAAGTCCACTCACAACGTATCGAATCGATTCAAAGATCGTTTACTGACACTTAGCATATGTCATCCCACAGATGAATAACAGAGTACCATACGATAAGAGACTTTCAACTTTTAAAATTGACAAGCTATCAGATCGCAGACGAATGCTTGATCTGGTTTTCCTCAGAGACCTTGTAACTGGTTCCACTCCCTGCCAGGAACTGTTGGAGACTATAGGACTTGTAGTACCAAGGCCAAATGCTAGGACGCGGCAGAAGCCTTTTTTCAATACTCCTAGGTATAAAACGAATGTCGGCAAGAACGCCCCTATCACGAGAATGATCAATTCCTATAATAACTGGAATAAAATGTTTGATCTAGATATCTTTCACGATCGCTTCATGTCTTTCAAGAAAAAAATATTGACCTATAAAAAAATATTCTAACATTTTTATTGTAACATTTTAAATGACATGTTGTATTTCTATTGTAGATACTGTTCATGTTATTAAAAAAAAATGCTAATTTGCTTAATTTAATCATAATTCCTTGACATGTTATAAAACTAGCTTTCTACAATTTTCATTACTTAATTTCAATGCCAATGCTTTAATTATATTTTTGTCTTGCTTGTGTATTATTGTTGTATTCTATATTTTTGACTAATATTCTATGATTGTCCCAACCGAAACCATGACATAATAATAATTTGTGTATATAATAATTAATAACTAAAGTTACATTTTTACTCACCTGAATTTAATAGATTTTTAATTTTGTTTTAATATTATTGTAATCTAACGTAAGTACCCATATATTCTTTTAACTTGTAAATTTTACTAAAATATGTTGTATTGTGTGTTATAAAACAATGTTGTGCATGTCTTTAATTGATATAAACACTGTTAATGGACCAAAATTATAAGTATGTAAGCTTGTGTTTGTATTGTTGATATGCCAAATAAACAAAAAAAAAAAATTCAGCAGTGCAACAAAAAATGACGATTTAATCAAATATTGTACGTCTGGAGTACCCAATTATGTTTAAAATATGTAATTTTTCGAAGTATCCGGATTGCAATCCCTAGTGACAACCCTGACAAAATTTGGATCGTTCTATGAAATGTGTTTCTCGGTACGTAAGTATATATTTTTTACTCTGTGATTCGACTGTCAAAATTTCCATTTAGACGGTCGATTTTCGCCGTGCGGCTTTACTCGCCTGTGTAAAGTCAGCATAAAGCCACAAGTTTATTGGAAATTCGGCGAGGTCGCAACTCGAAAGTGGCTTTAATGTTATTACATTATCGTGGTATAATGCCCAAATTGATTGAATATATGTTTTATTATTATAATTACTATTAATAATGCAGGATAAAATTTAAATGGGTATTCGGCGGACGGCGCTTGGCAATTTATCAAGCGACTCCCCGCACGGTGAAAATCGACCCATGTAAATCCCGTATCGTATGTAATCGACCATCGATCTGACTCCACGCCTCAGCCGTTTCGTTAGCCAAATAGTGACCTCAAAAAATGGAGCGACGCCCCTCGGAGACTAATTCCTCGTATTTACCGACTTGATTTAATTGAACTTTATGTCAATTAGCACGGAAGCTTCTTTAGAATAGTTTTATCTAGTCAGAGTGATTGGATGAAATAATGTATGGATGGATGGATACTTGTAACTCTTTCACGCAAAAACTACTAAATGGATTTTGATAAAATTTGGTATGGTAGTCGTTTAAGCTATGGATTAACATATAGGCTACTTTTTATCCCGAAAAAGTAAAAAGCGTTGCCGTGGGATACTGTTTTTACGCAGGCGGAGCCGCGAGCAATAGCTAGTAATCTATAATTATTTACTGGATCCTTAATTTTGATGCCAATCAGTTTACTCTTTTATATATAAGTAAGTAATAAGCGAACACACAAAATATTAACTTCTTATTATAACCTAACGAAATAAACAAACAAATTCATCACAGACACGTGATACACGACAAATATTATATACATAAATGGGCACGACCGCACGAGAAATTGTACGGGCCCAATATAGTAGCAAGAGCAGATACTTGGGCAGATATTATGAATCACATAGACGAAAACAGGTTCCATTGGCTCATGTAGGCTGCTTGCTGGATGAATCACAATTCACAACCAGCGTCCGGCCGGCAAACCCGCTGGAAACGGCCAGGCGTAGGGTTGCCAACCGTACTTTAGTATTAAGTATTGTACGTTATCTATGATAATTGACATATTGACTAAAAAAATATTTTTCGTCTATTCAATGTACATAGTAATAGACAACATGATGAAAAAACAATATAAACCCTATTTTTGTAAATCTTAAAAAAATATAAAATATACAATTAAAATTAACAATAAGAAAGAGAGCGATAATTACCTTAATAGAATTTAATAGAAGATTACTATAAGAAAATTAATAGAAGATTACTATTCAACAATTTTAAAATTTATTTTGTAACATGTAATATTCGTCACTAGCCAATAGGCATAGACATCCCTATTGTACTCTATACTTTATCTCAACTATAAAGTACGTTAAAATACTTTATTTCGCATGATTTGATTTCTCTAAGACTCAACTCAACCTGATTAAAACCGATTTTTTTATTTATGATGTGAAGTTTATCAGTCACAATGATTATTTGATTAAAGTAGTGGGAAACATCCTTCCAAACGTATTAATAGAGTACTTAATTTTGACACAATGTACTTTTTTTCTACCCATAAATCATAATATCCAATGTACATTATTTGGAGAAATTAAAGTTGGCAAACCTAGCGAGCCGTTTGTCGAGCCACGCGCTGTGTGGGGTTCCGTAGCCTTGAGGAAAGCCTGCGCACATAACTAGAAAACACACAAGACATGTAAAAAGTGATCCATATTTTTTTTATACGGAGAACGGAACCATAACAACCGTCAAGTGTGTGTCGAGCCACGAACACGTACGGTTTCATAGCTTAGTGATCGAAGCCTAGGAGACTACCCCGGTTTCTGAAAGGCTAATCAACGCCAAAATTAACTAATCAGCGGTCAAATCTCTTGTCAGGTGTAAATTGAGTTGCAAAAAGCTTGATCAGTCGTTTGATTTGATCAACGTGTTAGTTAACTAAACTAATGTCAAACCCATAGTTAAACCACATGTCAAACCCTGTTTTCGGTTTCTGGAAAGCTATTTAAGGCGTAAATGTGTCATGTCAAGATGATCAATGATTAGTAAATTTTTCACTAATCAGCGTTTCAGAAACGTAAATTGATTTAACCTGCCTGTTAACTCAACATCGTGTTAGTTCATCAACTACTTGATTAGCCTTTCAGAAACCGGGTGATAATATGGCAAATTAATCTCCTATCCTCCCCCCATCTATGGATAAAGGGGGTATGGTCAGATGCAAAACAAGGTATTTCCGTTGCCTAGGTAACCCTAGAAACGAGCTAGCTTTCTGTTTTAGTTTCTATATGAAACTAGACTAGTCTATACTCGAAATGGAAAATTAATCACTGCTATGGTCGTGATGCCAGCGTAGTAATGTTATCCGATAAATGAGATGACAAAATTATCGCATATCGCGTTAGATATTTGTGATAACGGCATTACAAACCTATGCGATAGCGAATAGTTGAACTTCAAAGTTCACAATTATATTCTGAATATTAAATGAAGTCCAACAATCAGAGAGGACGCGGACGGAGTCAGACAAAATGATCTTAAGCTTAAATCATTCTACTACTATTATAAATGTGAAAGTTTGTGAGGATGGATGGATGTTTGTTACTCTTTCACGCATAGTATGGTAGTAGCTCTATATTAACACGTAGGCTACTTTTAATCCCGAAAAGTACAGTGTTCCCGTGGAATACTGTATTTTCGCGGGCAGAGCCGCGGGCAAAAGCTAGTCTAATATGCATTTCTTGCAGTGAATACCAAATAACAGTAGGCATAGGTTATACAGTAGGTGCGTATACGCTACACGAAAAGGCTAAACCTTCTGGAAAATATACTAGGTATTAGGGCGCGATTATATGACAAGAATCACAACGCGGCCGCCGCAAATTGCGCTATCGTCTAGGCCACAACGTACAGAATGCTGTGTGAGTTTTTCTTATCGCATTCGATTGTGAGCGCGTTTGGCGTTTACTAGGAATGTACAAACGTTCGAATGCGAAAAGAAAAACTCACACTCAGCACTCAGATTCTTAAATGGCCCTAACCGTTAGGTGATTGCCCTTAGGTTGTACGTTGTAGCCTATTCGATAAAGCTCAATTTGCCACGTATGAAACCTGGTGCTCGGACACGCCTCGTCTAACTGGACCCGTAATCAGTTTTGCAGACTTCAGCAATAAACACTAGTTTATAGTAGTTTAATTAAGCCCCTAAGTTCGTGCAATTCCGCTTTATTCCCCCATCAGCAAACCTGTTACTTGAATAAATACGTGCTAATCACGGACATCCTTGATTGCTCATAGTTCCCCTATAAAGGGGTGGCGTTTTGCAAGCGTGCTAAATTTCACAACATCTGCTAGACATTTTCAAGTGTAAATTTTCAAGTAAACGTAACTCAGAAATTTGAGTTTCGCTCAATGTAATGTGCGGAATGAAGCTTGCGGCCGATTACTCCAACGCCGCTGAATGAAGAGACTCTAAGGGTCAATTCACACCGAAACTAAACAACGTAAAATGAAAGTCTATTTTAAATACGAGAATTGAGGTTCTGATATCTATATGACATCAGAACCTGTATGTAAAAACGTGTATCTTTTTGTGTAGTGAATAGGGATTAATTTTGAATAACTATCTTAAAAGTGCAGAGCCGCGTCGCGTATCGTCGCGGTGTGAACTGACCCTTAGTCAGATGAGTCCACAGACAGTCAGATGAGGTTTGAGAGTCTCTTAACTTAAGAAGCGTTTTGGTATTAGGCCGTTGGTAGTTTAATATTTTACATCGTGCCTTGAACAGTTATTTACAATAATTCGTAGAAAACATAATGATGATAGAATGTATGCAGTAAACATAAAGTCGGCAAAAACCACGACATTAATAAAAACAGAAGTTAATTCTATTTTGTCTAGTAAAGGATACCATAGACAAAACTATTTACACATGTAAACATACGGCGGCGGAAAGACGTAATAGTTTTATTTAGCGAAATGCGACAAAAATAGTTTCCCACTCGCTTGGATGCGCAGCACACATGAGAATCTTAATTAACACTGAATCAGAAACAGCCGGCATTTGATTGGACTTTAAATAATCCCAGGGAAAATATTTGCAACACAAAATTGTAAAATCTAATTTACGACAGTCGACAGTCGGCACTGCAAGTTATGTTTGGACAGTGCAAACGAAAATATTCTAGACGCTTTGGTTACAGGTTTACGGCAATAAATTGATCGATTTTGGCCGAGATTAAAAAGGCAACATAAACTAACGCTACAAAGAACTGCTGCTTCATGACAGAATCCTGAAGAATATGTAAGCATTTTGGGATGTGTTGCGACTTGCGGCCCAAGCCCAGCCCTGATGCGGTCCAAGTCTCGACAGATTCACATCGAGAAGGCGTCCGAAGTCGAAATCTCTGCGCGAGAGTCTAGAACTCTAGACACTGATCAAATTTTACGTTTCTCAGAGTTTCTCGCGAGTCTGGATGGTCCTTCACGAGAGAGATGACAGCAGGGCAATCGCGCTATTGTTTACCGTTTGAAATCAGGTTCAATTCTGCTTTGGTTTGTGATTAAGTTTCGGTTCACTTCCGATGCCTCTGATCAGATTTCAGTATCGCACTCTCCTTTCAAACGTAACTCAACCTCAGACGAAACTCGAACGAAACATTCGATAGACATTAGGGATGCGAACCTAATATTTGTGTAAATATCTATGATTTAGCATAAATGAGCATTGATTTTGCTTGCACACTCGCACTAGTTGCTTTGTGGTATATGGGTGTTTGTCAAAGACATCACCGAGGCCACCATGATTAAAAGAAGAAGAAGTCAGTTGACATATTTCGTAGTTCGTTATAGTTTTTAAAGTGTCTTGTAAACGCAAGGTTGGTGGGACGTTGGGTGCCACTTTTTTAATTAGGGGTCTTGTTAATGCCTTTGACCGCGGGAGAGTTCGACCACAATCCTCCAATGAATATACCTATGACAAAGAACCAAAACATACATGTTTGCACTTTCAATGTTAAGTCACTAGCGTCAGCAGAAAAACTTATCGAGCTGCGAGCAGCATTAAAAAATATTAATCACGACATAATAGGACTTAGAAAAGTCCGCCGCCGCTTAGGAGAAAATACTATCGAAGACGACGAATAGATTTTATACTACCTAGGAAAAACTAAAGGCCTTTACGGTTACGGCTTCCTGGTCAAGAAAAAATATAAAAAAAACAATAAAATTCACCGGAATATCAGATAGAGTGTGTGTACTAGAAATAGAACTTGAAAATCTACCTTTTGCTATGATCCAGGCGTACGCACCAACCGACCACTCTTCTCAAGCAGACATAGACAATTTTTATTTTGACCTTTCAAAAGCTCATAACTCTACCTGTACACATTGCATTGTGTCTATGGGTGACTTCAATGCACAAATCGGAGTACCCGAAAAAACACGAAAATGTAGTCCAGTTGCATATGAATACAATTAAAAAATAGTGAATACAATGTTTCATCTGAAATATGCAAACAGATGGACGTGGATTTCTCCAGATAAAAATAAAACTGAAATAGATTACATCATGACCACAAAACCTCAATTATTTTCTAAGTACGAAGTATTCACCTCATTCCCCTTTGGAGCAGACCAACGAAAAAGAGCAGACGAAACTTTGCTATAGCTGCAATGACACTGAAAACGTTGAAAGAGCAAGACATTTACCATAATAACTTAAACAACTCTATTCCAGCATTGACTGCTACAAAAGAAAATTATAAAGCAAATGAATACTGCCAAAAACTTATGCAATCTGTATTTGAAAGTTTAAAAAATATTAGACAAAAAGAAAAAAGAAGAAAAAACTCGTATCAGAAAAAACTCTACAACTTATGAAAGAGAGAAACGTACTACAAAACAAATAAAAATTTAACAAAAAGGATAGAGAAAAGTTAAAAAAAATTTACCTCACAAACAAAGAGATAAGGAAATGCTATGATAGCTACAGAAAAAGTACTAGGTATATAAAGACATCTGGAAAACTCTAGATTCGCCAAAAAAACATATGCAGAGTAAGATAGATCAAAGAAATGGGGAATCCAAGGCTTGGCTCTACTAAAACTAAGTCCCGTACAGAGATCATAAATACAGCTACGAATATTTATGAAAAATTATATAGCCAACCAGACTTAATACAAGAAACAAATGATGTCCACTATCCACTATCCATTTACAGAACCTGAAACCCTGAAACAAATCATGAAACTTAAACCAGAAAATAGCCCGGGACCTGACGACGATGATGATGACGGCATGACAAACGAACGTATTAAAACCGCAAAGACTAACACCAATCACTCTACTATGGAATAAAATACTCGACGAAGAAGCCGTGCCACATATATGGAACGAGTCAGAAATCATTTTACTATATAAAAAAGGCGACCCAGCAGATATAGCAAACTATCGCCCGATAAGCCTCATGTCGTGTCTCTACAAACTATTTTCTTCCTGCCTCTTGGAAGGAATAACTCCAGATATTGATAAACACCAACCGATCGAACAAGCCGGATTCAGAAATGGTTTTAACACTGTAGACCATATACAGGTAGTCGAACTGGTAGTAGAGAAATATCAAGAGTTCCGGAGACCATTATATGTAACGTTCATTGACTACAAAAAGGCTTTTGACTCTATCACACACGACAGCATCTGGGAAGCACTACGTAGCCAAAATATAAATGAAAAATACATAAATATCTTGAAAAACATCTATATGAAAAGCTCAAGTAGAGTCAAACTGTCTGCTGCTGCTGACTGCTCTATAGCAGGCATAAAAATTTACATAAAACGAGGTGTGAGACAGGGTGACCCGACTCTCCTAAATTGTTCCTATCGGTATTACTAGATGTAATGAAAAACTTACCGTGGTCAAAACAAGGTATTAATCTGAATGAATTCTTTTTAACCCACCTAAGGTTCGCGGACGATATCATTTTATTCTCGGAAATCCCAAACAGCTAAATGACATGATCAATGACTTGCACCAAGCCAGCATAAAAGTAGGGTTAGAAATGAATCTTGATAAAACCAAAGTTATGATCAATGCAAAGATACCTATTCTAGTAAACAACATTCCACTTGAATTTGTACAAAAATATGTATATCTGGGCAAACAGATCTCGTTCGGTAAAGAAAGAAACACAGATGAAGTGGACAAAAGGATAGCGATCACTTGGAACAAATACAGGGCTCGTAAAGAAATTATTAAATCACAGCTACCGCTAACTACGAAGAAAAATGTTATGGGCAATGAAATACTACCATGCCAAACATGGACCTACGCTTGCCAAACATGCACATTTGACTTTAAAACCAGAAACAAAATTGATACCACCCAAAGGCGAATGGAGACAAGCATTTTGAGTATAAAATTAAAAGATAAGGTAAATAATAGTTACATCCCCAATGAAACAAAAATTAATGACGCTCTATCATTTTCACTAAGACAAAAATTTTGATGGGCAGGTCACGTTGCTAGGTATAAGGATGATAGATGGACCAAAAGAGCAGTAGAGTGGACTGGACCTCGATGCAATAGAGCGAGAGACCGCCCATGTGCCAGACGAGATATTCGCGCGCGGCGGGACCACGATGGTTAACCACCGCCACAATTAGAGATGAGTGGCATTCTTTGGAGGAGGCTTTTACTCGACGGGGGTCCATACAAACCTAAACAAAATGCTTTTGTAAACTAAAGTCTTAAAAAGTTGTATTAATAATGTAATTGTATCTGAATTGTATTATTATTTCACTTTTTATTATGTAATGGTATTATTAGTTAAGTTTTTAATATTTTTTAATTGCAATCTTGACTATTTCTTATTCTTTTTATAATGTAATAATTTGTATGGAATTAAATAAAGCTCTATTATTATTATTAATAATGCATTTGAATGACGGTACCTTATAATGAACATACAATCGGACAACGTAAAGGCATTTCTGTTTATGCGATCATTTTTTTCGCGTCTGGATACAATCTCGAGCCATTGTTGTATCAAAGTTAGAAATAATAATATATCGGTAAATTCATTTTTACCTTATATTCACAACAATTTAACACACCAAAACAAGTAACGTTTCAGAAACGTGTGAGAAAAAGTAGCACCGTATAAACTTTTTATTTTGACAGCGTTTGAGCTTGGGCTGCGGTGCGGCTGCGTTCCAACTATCTGTCAAAACGTTAGCGCGATACCGAATCATTAAAAAAATCGTGTAACGTTCACGGTTCGTTTACGATTCAACTGAAACAACTTAGCGCGATTGCCCTGCTGACCGTGTATGGGCGTGGATTGGCATGACAGTTATACGTGTGTGTGTGTGGTGTTGGATTATGGACGAACTGCAGATAATAGATCAAGTCTACAGTGTCATCCCGATTGGACGATGGCCAGTATGGTGTATGGTATGGTGGTTATCCTTATGCAATAAAGAATAACGACAAAATCCCAAAACAAACCGACCGATACATCATACACGAGAATGCGAGACCACTATTTTGCAAACAACTTTCCCCGGTATTTTCTTTTGAAACGAGACAATGCGACGTGTGAACGAGAAATGAGTCACGAGTGCGAAAGTATTTTTTTATTATCAACCAATTTACCAACCAATAGAATTGTTTGAGGTCGACCATCATACACTTACGACGTAATAAAGCTAAATTAATAGTCTTATTTACTTCAATACATTCAATATATACGGAATGTAGTCTGCAACTACTAGTTCACAAATGCCTTTCAATGGCGAAATGTAGCCTATGTTTAAATCCAGAGCCTTAACTACTACCATGCCAAATTTCATCAAAATCAGATCAGTTGTTCACATTAATTCATCTATACATTCGTCCATCCTCACAAATTTTTACATTTTTAATAGGATTAATTGATTAGTTGCTGTCAACTAATCAATTAATCCTATTAAAAATGACTGTTCAAATGACACTAGAGACAAGAATTTACGCTACCGACGTGGAACGAAATACAAATGTTTGACAGGTAGGAACATTTTAGCTCCCTGGCTATATAGGAAGGCATGTTGCCTAAAAAAATTTTCGTCTATTCAATGTTAGGCAACATGTTAAGAAACAATCTAGAATACTTACATTTTTTTATCTTAAAAAAACAACGATGTTACAAACAATTTAAATTTACAATAAGAAAGAGGGCGATATATTAGCCTATGTCATCACGATTCACGAGTTGCTAGCGCGATACACTTGTCATTAAAAAATTTATGGTGGTAGCAACTTGTGACGTAACAAATCGTTTTGTTATAAAGAGATGGGCAATATTTTTCATATGTTTATAATTTTTAATCGGGTCTACCAAGGTAACTATTTCATTTAGATTTTTGTGTCTCTATTCAACAATTATAAAATTTAATTTGTAAAAATGTGATATTCGACACTAGGCAACATCCATCCCTATTATTGGCAAAATTTTACTATTCATTTGAGTTGTGCTTATTATAAATAACAAATGGTGGAACTTAATTATATTAATCACATCTTCATTTATTTGATTTATCTCATAGACACTCATGTACATTACTTTTTGTATTTATTGAATTGTTAAAATTTAAATACCAATATTTTAAGGATGCTAAAAGCGCTTTTGATTGGCTGACAGTTGACACGTTACATCATGATAGAATAGATAAACTACAGGCAAAAAACCTCCGAAACTGGGCATTAATCATAAATGAATTAAATGAATGACTTAAATTCTAAATGGAATCACAAATATTTTTCCAGCTCATTCTATGGAGAACTAATACCTTATTATGATATTTTATAATAACGAATTTACAGTTTACAAGACAGTTTACAGAGACTGTTATTTAGTAGGTTCTAAAAAAATACAGTACTAAAATGGATTTATTGAAATCTTGAATTTGTTAAAATAATAATAAGACTTCATTTCTATACCTTGTTATTTATTGTATGATACGCTGCAAAACCCTATTTTTAGTGTCGGAAACTTTTAACTAAACCCATATAAACCCTTAATTAACACCACTGCGGAAGACCACAGTGACCCCAAGCACACTAGCTTGCCATAAAAATACTAATTTGATGTTTTTATAACTTGGATGCATACATCATTTTATTATCTGATTTCAGCGTAATCCTGTGAAATTTAAGCTATCTGTTGACCAGTCAATAACGGTTGCCTTAATATATTAAAGCAGCATTGACACAATCAAAGTACACTTGGACAAAGCTCACATGGACAATAGACATATTGTGTCAACAGGTCATTCAAGCACATTTGGATAACGGCGTTCGATCCAAGTTGACTAACGCCCAAAATTAATAACATATCTTAAATCTTAGATTGACTTCAATCTTAGATTCTCAAACAAAAATTGAACGTAAATTGACGTCAAGTTAATCCTAGAATTTTTGAAATCTCCCAGATAGCTAAAATGAGATGAATATTGTTTATTTATTTAAATAATTGATAAGAGAGTATAATAACTTCATGTCACTATAAAAATCAATGATTTACCTAAAACAGGTTTATGCATTGATTGATAAAAATTGATAAAACTACATTAAAATTGGTTTCATTTGTAAAAACAAAATGTCATGAATAATAACAAAAATTTGAGTTCATAATGGCACAATATGAACATTTTAATATTGTTTTAAAAGACAACAACTTGCTTGCTTTTACAACCATGATCAATTGGCCTTTCAATGCTGTCATAGCAGATTTTCACTATAATCAATTTGATCTGATCAATTATATATTCCCCAGGGATAGGATGCTGAGATATAACATAAGTGTATCGTTTCTCAACCATTTTTATGTCGTGACCCACGAAAAAGCCAAAAAGAGAAGTAAAAAGTTTTGCGACCCCTTCACTAAAATAATATGTACTTACATGTGCGCCATTTTTATCAGCTATACGTTATATTAGCCTTCACTGGTTCTAATTTTCGAACGAATCTTTTGTACCTCTATGTAGTTTGTATTTATTATTTTTCAACAGTCTGCGACCCCCTTTAAAAAGAGACTTGACCCCTCCAAGGGTTGCGACCCCCGCTTGAGAAACATGCATTAGTGTACTGACACAGCACTTTCAGAACACTCCAAAAAAACTATTATGATAAGTGAGAAAATGGAGAGGTCTTATGACCTCTCCATTTTCTCATCAGTATCTTATTATTAAGATACTGATGGCCACACTCAGAGACATTTAATGCTTACTTAAGGAGTCACTTAGTAGACATTTTGACATAAACTGTGTGGACTTTACGTCAAAGTCTGTACTCATTTGCTAAGTAAGCATTAAATGTCTCTGAGTGCAGCTGTAAGGGCCTGTTGGCTGTTGCACAATCACTTGATAAGTATCAGATAACTTATTTGCATGTTTCATCTTTGTCGCTCAATCCTACTAATATTATAAAATGTAAAAGTTTGTGTGAATGGATGAATGGATGTAAAAACTACTGAATGGATTTCGATGATTTAGTAGCTCTGGATTAAACATAGAATACTTTTATCCCGAAAAAGTGCAATGTTCCTGTGGGACACTGTATTTACACGGGCAAGCCGCAGGCAAAAGCTAGTCAATTGATAAGTGTCAGATAGCTTATTTTCGTAGTTCGTTCATTTCGTCTTTGTTGCTTAATTATTAATATTTGGAGCAGATTAATTTATTTAAGCCGCAACAAAACTTCCGAATAAGTTATCTGACATTATTAGAAGATTGTGGAAGAGGCCCTAAGAGAAACGTTTATATACTACAATCATAAAATTCATTTCTCAGATAGTAAAACATATTTTCCCAATAACATTCAGTTATCTTGTGAGTCATTGTAAATTGACAAATAATCATCTCAGTTCAAATACTCCTCATATATCTTGAACTCAAGAATTCTCAAAGTGACTCAGACGGTATATTAAACATTATCTTTATTTTGATTTCATCATAGAATGATTTAAATAGTATCTTTATTACATAGATGGTTTTGTATAGTATATTTTTTTGCTAATATTTGTAGTTCTATTGGTGCAAAGAAACTAGGTATGAATATTTTTATTTTACTGTTTAAGTAAAATTTCCTTCTAATCTCTCCTTTCATTAAGGAATCCTTTGAGATATTCATTAAAAACAAATTACTTGCACTGAAATGAAATTGATAACAATTTTGTAAGTTATTATTGAAAGGATAGATAAAAGTCCAAGGCGTACAATTAATCACAACAATGCACCAGTTATCAGACAATAACAATAAGAATAAGTAAAAATACTCACTTGACTGATAATGAGAAATCTCCCGGGCTAGATTCACTGATCCTTATAATAAATCCACCTTCTAGTTTATTTGCTAACATTTTTTCAGCGTCTGCTCTTGTGATCCTACCGTAGTACCAGCTAAAAATAAAAAATAAAAAGAATCTAAGCCTAATTTTTTACCATTTTGACATTTGTGTGATAAAAGTATGAAATCACATTGAAGGGAATGTTTTCAATTAGGATCTCACCTATGAGTTTTCATCTGAATATAATTGCTAGGGATAAGTCCTTCTTTGCCGTCTAGTTCAGCCCTGTACCAGTTCATATCGTCCTCCATATTAAGTATCTGCAACAACAAAGATTCTAGAAGAAAACTGTCATCGAACAACTACTTATGAGATTTACATGAATTTGCTACACTGTTAACTTACTTTAAGAACTTGGTTCTTCTTAAAACTTAATTCATCATCAGCGGTCGCATTAAAATCGTGTTTTGCTACAGCCTCCATGTTCAAATTAGGCACTTCACTCTAATGTCAATGATTAAATAAAATAACTTTATTCAACACTTTATCACTCGCGTTCAATGTCAAGGCATAAAAATAATCATAGTGATATTATGAACAAATTATCTAAAACAATTTTCAATAAAATACGCAAGTCAATTTTTTCGCTATGAAACATCAGCCACTCGCATTCATTGGATTTGGACATTTGCTTGTTTAGGGTTGTCCAATTCAAGTTCTAGGTGTTACATACTAGCTGAAAGTAAAAATTGTTTATCGATCGATATCGATATATTGAAGAATTGAAAATCGAATCATTAATATTAAACAAGGTTTATTAATGTACCTGTAATTTAAACCAAAATATAG
Organism: Phengaris alcon alcon; assembly: GCA_037179445.1. Classification (NCBI taxonomy): domain Eukaryota; kingdom Metazoa; phylum Arthropoda; class Insecta; order Lepidoptera; family Lycaenidae; genus Phengaris; species Phengaris alcon. The sequence goes on from JAYRCH010000518.1 coordinate 467,738, forward strand.
TGTATTATGTTCTCTTTGGTAAGTATACTTTATAGGATAAAGCACCTTACTCACGGTACGGCCTTCAAATCCAGCAATGGCATTGGCCGTCAATAAAATAGCCCTCGTTCCCACGATGAAATTTTGAAAGTGATTTGAAAGCGTGTTTTTGAGATCGCGATTTACGTCAGAAAAAATAGTCAGCTTGGCAAAAAAGAGTATGACGCGGAGACAGCAGGGACTAAAAACATTTTCAACTGTATCATCTCATAACAAAAAAGAAAAACATAAGAAAAAAACAGTCAGCTTAGCAAAAAAGAGTATGACGCGGAAACAGCAGGAACTAAAACATTTTCAACTGTATCATCTCATAACCTTATTAGATTGGAATGACATATTTAATTTAAATATCTAATAATAAATAAAATATAATGAATAAATATAATATAAGCTGAAAATTGTGTACAGCTGTCAAATCTAACATTTGCCACTTCGATTTTCAGCTCTCTTGTATTAGGGCAGAGTTCTATTTACAGTGCAGTTTTTTCTGTCGCGACCACAAAAACTCTCGCGGGAACGTGGGCTTATGGTTGGGTGATTGTTAAATCGAAAAAAAAGAAGACTGCACCCGATGTTTTTATTTTTGTGATTTTTCGGATTTTCTATTAGACATAATTTTATAAATCTGAACGTTTCCTCGTTCGCCATTGTTACGAAAATTACGAAAGTTTCGACGATGAAAACAAAAGGTGTACAGACTTACTGACTTATCTGTGAACTGAAGGAGGACGACACCGTCGATTCAGTGTTGCAAATTAATTTAAGGTCCTCAAAATTGAGTTAGTTTTACAAAGAGGTAATTTGACATTATACATTGGCCTTTATAATAAAATACAGTTTTTACAAATTAAAAACATAAGTATAAAGAAAAATAGTTAAATAAATTAAAAGATTTTAATAATTTGTAGTTACGTTGGTACGCTAACAGTTTAGTGTTTCAGGAATAAGCAAAGGCTTTGTTTAAAAAGTAATCCAATAAAGTGGAAATTCTGCAAATCTGAAGTTTTGATAGCTAAAACAGTTATTAGAGAGATAAACTAGAATCTTTCAGTCTTTCTAGTCATACTAAATTTTTCATGAATAAAACTTTCATTAAATGCGATGTAGGTACCCACCCTGCATGAGGTACCTGGTACCTATTTCTAGCATTTAGCTAAGTCCGTAACTAACCCCTAACACAAGATTTGACAAATTATAATTTGCAATAGTGCATATAGCGGATGTAATAAAAAAAAACAAACTGCTTTACAATCATTTATTGAAAACCAGGTTGACAGTAATTGTGATCTATAGATAGAGCTGCAAACCCATCTTCATTCTGGTTGTGAGGTCATACTCCGCTTATTTCCGTACCACTATCATCGTCATCACTATCGCTTTCGGTTTCAGTGTCACTTACCACTTCTATAATAAAAGGTTTATCTAAATACAAGTCATGTTTAAGTATTCTCCTTCTAACCTACGAACATGTTTACAATGTTGTGTCCAATTATGAACTGTAATAGCGTCAAAAGCTTCACTAACTAGCCGGGGAATTTCAACATTTTTGTGCTCAATATTTACATCAGCAACTTTTCTTTTCATTGTGCTCCATATAAGTTCAATCGGATTGAGATCACAGCCCAGTGAACACATGACTGACGTTGACATTGAAGTGACGTCAAATATAGGTCACACAGAGGTCCACAGGTCACAACAAATTACAACGTAGGTATGACATAATTGTGACTATGTTTGATGACTTTCGTTTGATGTCATGTTGGATGACATCACTTTGACCTAATATTGACATGAAACTTGACTTATATATGATGCCCTTTGTATGACTTAACTGTTACGTATATATTATATCATATATAATACGTCGTATTAGAGTCACAATTTTATGTGTCATTTATGTAATCATTAAGTCATATGATTACATAAGATACATGTCAGGTTCCTGACGTAAAACTAATATGATAATACCATATTTATCTCACCTGATTAATAAAATGCGCTTCTTGTGTCTTCGTGTGAACTACATAACGAGTTAAATGCGGTCTTCATCAATATACAGAAATGCGTTAGATTTTAAGTTAATTTTCTTAAGGAACTTTGGTTCTCATATGGCATACTAGATGGCGCTGATTTGCCGCTAGATCACGCTATAGGTAAAGCGAACCTATTTGCATAAGATGTTTATGAGGGCCTTACTAATGTGAAGTATTTTTGGATTGTAAACCAATCAAGAATAAAGTTGAATTATAACTAACTTGGTGTTTTAGTGAAAACGAGCAGCAATTTGTGTTAAGTGTGAATTCACACTTAACACAAATTACTGCTCGTTAAGTCAGTTAAGTCATGATGGAGTCAATTCTACGTCATATGCAAGTAAGAAATTCGGTAACAGCTTGACATCTCTATGACATCATTGCTATGTCAGCTTAACGTCAGTTAGGTAATAATGATGTCAAGTGGACATCATACGTACGTCATATTTATTACGTAAAAGTCTTACGTCAAGAAGTGTGAAATAATGAGTCACATGTGACTCATTCGTGACATATATTACGTAAATCCTGACATAGCGTAATATCATTTTGACGTCACTTTGACGTAAATGTGTTTCCTGGGAGTGGTAAGGGGGTAAATATAAGCATTTGAGTCCATTGTATTCTAAAAATTTTTCAATCTCATATACAGGTTCAGGCTTGTTTCTCTTAATTATTTCTAAAAGCTGAGGTTTATTCAATTCCTCCCCATAGTCAATTTTATTTTGGGTCAACTATAATTGCATATCTTTTTTTAAAGAATTCGTATTTGGGACATTGTTTACACAAATACGGTGATAATGAGCAATATCCATCACTATTATGGATGGCTCTTGTAAATTAGGCACAAGTTTTTCAATAACCCACTTTTTAAAGTCGGCACTGTTCATCTCATCATGATATTCACCACTTTTTGTGTTTAACTTAAACACAAATAGTGCATTTGTAACAAATCCAGTATCTCCTCCCGCATGAACAATAATATATCTTTGCCCTTTTGTTACAGGCTCCGTCTATACCCTCTCCTTGCCAACATTGACTCTCATCTATAAGTCTCATCTAAATAAATTATGGGCCGGGGCTGGGGAGATTTATTATATGCAGTGGGCATGCAAGTACTTTGCTCTCCAAGATGATATTTCATTACGCTCCATAAGAAGCTTCCGATTAGATTGAGATTTTTTGAAACGAAATCCCATTTTCTGAAGTAGCTTTCGCAGACTTTCTCGCTGTCCTGTGTAATTTATTTCTGTCTTTAAGACCTCTAGAAGCTTTGTAACAGTAGCAGTTTTAACCTCGTTTTTAGCAGAATATAATTCATGTACTTTCCTCCGTGTAACTCCCATGTCAAAATCATCAACATGTACAAATTCACTTTTACGTTTTCTCTCCTTGCCTGGTGTCCAAATTTTCATACCAGTTTCTTCTGCTGCGTGCCTTCCTTAACTATTTTTGAAATTAGTCCTGGAGTCACACCTAAAATGTAGGATATAAAATAATTGATGGTAAACATTTGAAGTCTGGCAGGTTAATTGGCTCACTCACTTAGTAGGTTAAGGTTGCAGCAAGAATATAAACTAATATTCCGTAGACTTAATAAATTGGTTAAGTATCGGGTAATTTATAAAAAGAAGGTTGACAACACTAACCTGTCGCAGCCGAAATTAGTTTGTAAATGGAATAATCGGATACCCCCTCGAGCTTCTTCTTCAAAAAAGTTTTTAACCTTTAGAATAATGTTTCGAGCATCACTTTTAATACAACAATATCACAACAAAACAACTATAGCACCCGAATGTAGTAGAAACCTATAATCGAATTACATTTAAAATGGCGGCTGTAGTTCCAATTTTCGCCATTTCACAAATAAGTTGGTAGGCCTGTACGCGTGCGCTCACTGTCGGAGCTCGTGAGAAACAAAGCATGTGCCAACGTGTGGATGATACGGCCATAACTCTGGCCTACTTTGATTTTTTGTCAAAAAACCGACACCGCACGGATCTTGGCCAAGTTGCGATCACAGTTGAGGCCAATATTCCAACACGCACCAATCTCTAATCTACACGATGGCCACACCGTTATGGCCATCATGATAGCCAACGTGAAGAAGGGCCGATTGCCTATTTTGGTAAAATTGTAAAAAAAAACTTTACAAAGTTTCTCGGATGTGACATTGACATTGACGTTTCTTTCAAGTCCGATCGCCTCCCAGTGGCATTAACGCGTAAGTAAATTTTTAATTTATCTTAAAATACCTATGTGATCTTAATGTTGAAGAGGTTAATTTAAATCATGATTATTACTACAATGTCTGCATTATGTAAAAAGTACGATATTTTGGTATTTACCACATAATAAACGAAAGTTACATGTGACGTCCGGTATGTGTCTCACAGTTGATCACTTGTTTCAGGTTTTATCGTTACTCAAATAAACGCAACGATGTCGGGAGGATTAGACATTCTCACCCTCAACGAGGAAGATGTTACCAAAATGTTGGCTGCAACTACCCACTTGGGGTCGGAAAATGTACACTTCCAGGTTAGTCTTCACACATTGTATCATAACCTCTACAATAAATATCTACTATTACAATATGATGATTAGATAATCCGTTCCATTATTTACTTCTGAATTTTATGTGGATCAATTCTCCCAACTGAGCCAAACTTTATCTACACTCGTAAACAAAAGTACTCGCTTTATTTACATACTCGTGAAGTCCTACGTGCTTCTAGATGGAAACATACGTGTACAAGCGCCGCCCTGACGGAACCCACGTCATCAACCTGCGCCGCACCTGGGAGAAGTTGGTGCTGGCCGCCCGCGCCATTGTCGCCATCGAGAACCCGGCTGACGTGTTCGTTATCTCTTCCCGGCCTTTCGGTCAGCGTGCCGTACTGAAGTTCGCCGCACACACCGGCGCCACACCTATTGCGGGACGTTTCACCCCCGGTGCATTTACTAACCAGGTAAATAATGATCAGCAAAATAAGCCCTGACTAACTACAAAACAGTCTGAAGACTGTAATGTCCCAAGTGAGCATTTTCTGGTGCTTCATGCCACAGGCAAATGGTTAATGTTAGTGTTAGTTTATCACCAAGTGTGCTGTGGCCTGTGCATGACAACAGCATTGAGTAGGCTCTAAGAAGAAATAATTTTTGCTTTTAATTTACTGTTTTTAAAAGATGTAACCTATAAAAATTTAATGATGACAAACAAACTAAGGAACCACTGAAAGTGCTATGCACAAATGATTACAATTTTATCTGATCATCACACAGCAATATATTTACGTACTGAATATGCCAAATCTCTAATCATCATATTTATCTGTTTTAGATCCAAGCTGCATTCAGAGAGCCCCGTCTTCTGATAGTGCTGGACCCCGCTCAGGACCACCAGCCAATCACTGAGGCGTCCTATGTTAACATCCCCGTCATTGCTCTGTGCAACACTGACTCGCCACTCCGATTTGTCGACATTGCTATCCCATGCAACACCAAGGTTAAATTAAAAATATTATGTTTGCTTTGACCTTTAAGTTACATATTTTGCGACAAAGACAGAAAAATGGATTAGCATATTCATGGTGTTAATATTTTCATAAATAAGTAACAGTAAACTTGTTTGCATGTTTTGTGTCTATTGCTCAATATACAGTATGCAGAAACGAAACGAAAAGATTGTGACACAGGCCCTTAAAAGTTAAAACTTATGAGAAATTTGTCTATCATTTTTTTATTTACTACTATGAGAGATATTTCTGGTAGTTTTTAAAAATGTTGTTATATAATTTCAGTCGTCCTACTCCATTGGTCTGATGTGGTGGCTCCTGGCTCGTGAGGTGCTCCGCCTCCGTGGTGTCCTCGCTCGTGACCAGAAATGGGATGTCGTGGTCGACCTGTTCTTCTACAGAGACCCAGAAGAGAGTGAGAAGGACGAACAACAGGCAAAGGAACAGGTGTGTAAAATATTTAATGCTATCCATACACATATAGGTGTACTGGCCAGGTTTGCCTGTACAGGTAAACCAGAGTGTGTATGTTTCACAACTGTGCCGGTTTGCATACAGCAGGTATGGGCAACCTTTGACATGTTTGAGGGCCAAACTTTAGCATGCAAATACGTTCGCGGGCCGCATTTAAAAGTACTTAGTGCATTTTAAAGTAGTGATAATATTTTTTGTGATAAATTTTAGACATGAAATAATATGACAATGTTATTATAGTAAAATTTATTAAAATAACAAAATGCACCGATATCAATGAGACACTTGAGCTTGAATTTTGGAAACTAATCCATCGATATTTGGATTAATTCCACTGATACAAAGATGTAAAGAATTTTCCAAATTATTGTCAGGTAGGCTTGTACAATGTGTTGATTTATTAACTTTCATCAATGAAAAGAACTGTTCGCATTTATAAATACTGCGAAACGCACATATCAATCTTGCGAATTTTATAAGCTGCGGAAAATGGTCTTTTTCTAGGTATTTTTTGTAGAAATCGCACAACTCTACGTCTCCAAATTTGGATTTTAGGAGTGAGTTTTCTTGAATCTCGATCAACTCCATTTGTAAGTGTATTGGAGCATTTTGTACATTACATTTTGTAGGTGTAGCAAATAAACTGAAACAGTATTCCATGTTTTTGGTCTCTAAATCTGTTTGAAAATTGTTTGACAATAATTTTGAGCTCACTATAAAACTAGCTTTCACAACATTATCATGTTGTGTTCTTTGTTTATGAAACATTTGTTGCTGTTATTCCAAATTTGCAGTAAGCTTCTGGATTTTGTCTGTTCTTAATTGTCCTGTCAGTAAGTGCAGTGTAGCATGCTTAATTGAGTAATGAGATGCCTCTTTATATTGAATTCTTTCATTACTGAAATGGATTCATTACACAGCAAACAAATAGGCTTACCATTGTGCAAGATAAAAAAGAATTCTTCAGTCCATTTTTCTTGAAACTGGCAACACTCTCTATCTACTTTTCGTTTCTTTCCACCAGACATCATTTTTGTTTACTTTTCGTTCAATAAACTTAATATCACACTATAGTTAGTAACCACTCAAGATGCACACAAAGTCACAAAGCAAGTTGACAGCTCGAGCAGTTCGCTAGGATATCACTTGTCCAAGTTATGACCTCGGTAGCTCAAATAGAACTGAACTAACGTTCAGGCCATCCACCCGCTTATATAGGCAAAATGAAGGAATAATCTGGAATAAACTAGTTTAGAATAATTGAGAAGCAATAAATCTTGTGGTGTCGCCCGTGAGGCGGCAAACCTCAAAGAATTTGATCAGCAAGCCGAGTGGCGGCGATTATCAAAGAGTGAGGCGGCAAACATCAAAGGATTTGATGTTTGCCGCATCACTGTCACTCCCGTGAGTATAAGTACCTAATGTAATTTTTTTTTATTGGGTTTTTCAAAATGTCTCGTGGGCCGGATCATATCTGACAGCGGGCCGGATCTGGCCCGCGGGCTGGTTGTTGCCCATATATGGCATACAGTATCAGCTCAAGCTTACCTGACAGGTATATGCAGGCAAACCCGTCAGGTAAAACCTTATGTGTATGATATATCATCATTAAGATAAGAAATAAGAACAGCAGAAGATATTTTACAACTGAATTGTTGTGAAAATTTCCCTTTTTGCTGTATTTTATGGAGCCAATTGGATATTAAAATATTTTGTATATAAATAATACCTTTACAATTTTCTGTTTCTGTAAAAAATAGGGGTCGGGCTTTTGGCATTCAAGTGGGCTTGAGAAATACAGGTAATCTTAAAGCAAGATCAAAATATATCTTTTATTTTGATCTACTAATAAGCCCATTCGAACTAAACTTTATATTGTTACCTGAATCAAAGTAAGAATCAGAGTATTATTTAACTGCCTATTTAAATGATTGAGAGTTAATTATGTACTGTGTACAACAATAATTAACTCTCAAGGACTATATGTTTAGTGTCACTCTTATGAATTGTGCTGTTATAAAAAGACTTTATAATATTTACAAACTATAGGTCGTCCAGTGGTCGAAATTCGCTCATAAAACTCATAAGTTTGAACTTTATAGTTTTTTTTTGCCTCTTACATAGAAAAAAACAATTGGTTAACTGTTATAGCAGATTGACAAATGTCAATGTGTAAAAATATCGTATCAAACGCACGGCAGCGTGAATTGATAACTTGAGGTAGTGTTATTATTATTATTTTTATTAATTTTACGTATTTCTAAGCATTATTAAAAAAATATTTGCTGAGTGCGCAGCTTCCTCCACATAAACTTTAACTGTGTCTAATTGCATACTCCTCCGTTTACACAATTCTCGTAAAACTATTCAAAGTTTTTGCTCCATGTGTTAATATATAATATTATGATGATGATATTTCAGGCCGTCGTCGCTCCCAAGCCCGACGTGTCCGCGATCGTGCACGAGGAGTACAGCGAGAATGTCGAGCCAGTGGAGCCCGTCACCTCCTGGACCGACGACGCCCCGGCCGCCGCCGCAGCCGTGCCCGCCGCATTCGGCGCACCCGCTGCACAAGAGAATTGGGCCGAACAGGTATCTTTTGGTTACACAATTATTCATTTTTAAAAATTATTAAGAATTTGGTTTTAACTATACCCAATACCGTTACTACGTATACTTCTTTCAGAACCAATTTAATAATAACGTAAGCAAAGAGGCAATGTCTCTGTCGTGCTACTAATTTAAATGTTTACTGCGCAATATAAATAAATACAATAACACATTAATTTTTTAGAATTTCATACTTTTGTTTACGTTTACAAACCATCTGAACAGAGTACTACAGAATCACATTGCTACCACACACAGCTGTGCAAAAAGTCTTCTTAGCTACTAGTATAATGTTCTGAATCTGAATACTGAGGGAATGGTAATTTGACGACCTCTGTGACTCAGTGGTTAGCGCATTGGCGCTCAAGCCGGAGGTCGCGGGTTCGAATCTCGCCAGGGAACAAAAAAGTTTTCTGGGTCCATGGATCTGTATTATAATTATGTGTATAATATAATAAAAATCTTAAACATAAGAATAGTATTAAAAGTATTAAATATATTTCCGTTGTCTGGCACCCGTAACACAAGTTCTTCGGATACTAAGCACGGGGCCAGACTGACGTGGTGTGAAGCGTCCGTAGATATTACATAACCTAACCGAGAGCATGTCAGGATATGTCTAAGGAGGGTTCCGTAACTATAAATGCGTAATAGGTTTTATGCAAATTACTTCAAAATAATTTTCCTAAAGAGTATTTAGCATGATCTATCAGCATGGAAAATTGCAAGTTTCTAAGTTAGTTAGAAATGCCAACTTATAAACCACTTTGGATGCTGATTACTCAAATATTGTTGACTTTGTAATAAAGTCATGTATTGCCTTTATTTTAAAATACCTATTCTACGATACCCCTCATGATGGGGTAGAATGAAAAATATTTTTCATCCCCACTCCACATGTATGGAGAGCCACCCCTAAAATTTAAAATTATTTTTATTTTATGATGCCAAAACCGAGATCTATATGCAGTCTTTAACTGTACCAAATTTCATAAATTTATATTCATAATTATAGAAGCGCGGACGGACGGACGGACAGAGCGAAACTATAAGGGTTCCTTGTGTATTACGGAACCCTCAAAAATGGCATCCGTCCTCAAACCACAGTGGTTCGCAGAATGCGATAAAGAGGGCAAAAACTTGATTATTTGCATTATTTTTTAATTTTCAAACGCCTATATGACCTATATTATATATTGTGTAGTCTCACTGAAATAATGTTTTTATCTATAACTAAATATAGTTTTCTTAATACCACAATTATTTATTAAAATGTATAATTTCAGGTACAAGAGGAGTGGGGCAACGCCGCCGCGCCCGCAGCCGCCGCCGTCGCCGCCGCCGCGCCTGCACCCTCGTGGGGAGGCTCCGCTCAGGACTGGAGCAGCAGCACATAAATTTATACTTGGTTATTAAATATTTGAAAACCACATATCTTTTATTTAATAATAGTCTTTTTTTATTATGTGCACCTTTAGGTGCTATGCTTTAGACATCCTATTTAATTGGAATATTTTATTAATAATTTTGAACACAATTGTCAATTGAAAGTGGACGTGGGTCTGGTTCAGGAGATACTCGCAGGAGTAAACACATAAGAGGTGTTGACTTTATAAAAAATAATTTAAAAAATCCTGAGTAATTTTACACTTTTATTAAATCTTAATTTATGTATTTATACAAATGTAATCTATAAATGCAAGTGTATTTCGAATTGCCTTGGTTCGACAAGATCTTGAAGAAAATTTTATCCCAGAGTAAGTTTTTGTGCTGCAAAGAGTAATATTGCTTTGTCGATAGATGGGGTTGGTATACGCCGTCTTTGAGTTTTATCAAAGTGCCATTGGCCAGCGTACCCTGTAAATAAAAAAAATCTTGGATTATTTTTTTTAAAGTGGTAGGGTACTGGTGTTACATACTATGTATATCTTAGTTCATACTAATAATATAATTATTTATTTATTATAAATAACAATAATTTTTCACCAACAGTTAACAGTTTCCCACAAAACTGGTGAGCAGTTTCTCTGTGGGCAATGAGTAGGTACATTAAGGTTTAGTTTATTAATATTATACAAAATATATCTTATATCAGAACATCACCACCGGGGTAGTTCAAAAATATTTAAAGGAAATTTTAATGTATATAAGGAAGGTTTTACAAGTACAAGAAGTTACATATAGAGGAAAGGAGCCTTTCGTTTCGGAGCCTATTCAATGCAAACAATGCATTGAATAGGCTCCGAAACTACTGGACCGAGTTTGATGAAATTCGGCACAGATATAGAATTGCCCACGGGGCCGCAATAAAAGTAGCCTATGTCCTTACATAGGGTACTTTTATTGCGGCAAAATGTACGTTTCCCTTGAGATTTCCTTGTGCACGCACGAACATCTACACACCGGCATATTTAGCGGAACATAAAATAAAGGCTAGATATCAGTATCATATAAGGTTGCTGGCTGGTTTATATGTCATTTAATTTAAAAAGAAATATTTTCAAATTAAGAAAACTGAACATCACATTTTATGCAATTGTTTTAATTTTATTCAAATACACCTTATCTGGAGCGAACTTCGAGTATTTCTTCCTTCTGAGTTTGATTTAAAATTTCATTGAAATACTGTTTTTTGTTAGTTTTCTTTTAATCGCGTATCTTTTTGGAGTTGAGGACTGAATTATGCCTGACTTAGCCCCAACGGAAATTGCCAGGGCACTCGAAATTCGAAGAAATGGTCAAACCTACAGAGTGATATCCAGAGATCTTCGTCGACCAGTTTCAACGATCCATCGCAGTATCCAACGGTTCAGGGAGACCGGTACTTATGTGAGAAGAGCAGGACAAGGCAGAAAAGACGCACTTCGAGTAGGGATGATCGTTTCATTCGGCTTCGTGTAGGTAGAAACCCCCGTTTGACGGCCGTCCAAGCCCGACATGAGTTAGAAGCAGTGCGAGGTGTAACCGTAAGTGAGCGTACGGTACGAAGAAGGTTCGAAGAAGCTGGTTTGGGTTCATTTGTGCCCGCCAAGGCTCCAAGGCTCGAGGTAAATCATCGTAGAAACAGGTTAACTTTTGCTCAGGAACATCGACTTTGGAACGCGGACCAATGGAGTAAGGTATTGTTTAGCGATGAGTGCAGAATTCTCTTAAATTGACGGCAGGCAAAGAATATACAGACGCAAAGGAGAACGATACATTCAGACAAATTTTTAAACTACAGTTGCATACGGTGGTGGATCAATAATGGTTTGGGCGGGCATTTGTTTGGGAGCTCGCACAGACTTGGTAGTGATTGACAGAGGGAGTCTGACTGTAGACCGCTATATCAGAGAAGTTTTAGAAGAAAATGTCGTACCGTTTGCCCCATATACCTATCGGTGACGATTTTGTTTTTATGCAGAATAATGCTCGGCCGCATACCGCTCGGGTAACTCAAGCTTATCTTAATGATATGAGTATCACTGTTATGGAGTGGCCGGCGAGATCACCGGATATGAACCCAATAGAGCACGTTTGGGACTTGCTGAAAAGAAAAGTTAAGTCCAGAATTCCAGCTCCTGCCAACGTGGGTGAACTGCGAATCGCCGTAGTTGAGGAATGGCAGAGACTATCCCTCGAGACCATCGATAACATCATTCTCAGTATGCCTAGACGGGTAGAAACTTTAATAAGAGCGCGTGGAGGAAATACGCGATATTAATCACCATTTTTCTAATTTAATTAATTGTTATTTTAATATTAATTTTCACTTTTCCCGGTTACATGAAAAGTTCAAAAATTAACATTTTTCACAAATAGCCTTTACTCGCAAAATCTGTTCTTAATGTGATCTCATTTTAAGGAAAACAAATGAAACTTTAAATAACAAAAGAAGTGTAGTAAGTAGATTTTAAAATAAAACCATATTTTTTTAATTATGGACCTTTTTTTGTGTTCCACTAAATATGCCGGTGTGTTTAGTTGATAATATTATTTGTCACATGTTGGTATTTCGATATTATGGTTGTCCATATCGAGGTAACATCACATGTGCTAATAGTCCAAAAAAAAACATTTTTCTTTTTTCAAGTGCTATTGTCTCAAAAGCTTAGGTATAAAAAAATTCCCTCCAAAGCGCAGCTTGATATCTCAATTCTTCATGAAGCTCAATGAATTTCTATTTTCCCATTTAAATAACACGTAAAAATTATTTTTCGAAGTAAAACTACGAAAAAAATGTTTCTCAATTTTTTATCAATTATTCTTGTAGGAAATTCAATTCTGTACAAAAAACGTACTAAAGTAGTTTTTTCGTAATCCTAACGAGTAAAAAGTTATTGAGCTTTGAGTATGTATTTAAATCTCAATAACTTTTTACGCAATAAAAGAAAATTTAATCAGATATGATTTTAGAATCCATATTGTTTTACATTTCCTGTTACAAAATATTTGATTATGTAATTTATATCCCACCAAAAACAATTTCATGTAAAGTGATGCCAAGATGTGAACTGTCAAAAAGTTATCAGATCTAATGTAAAACCAAGCTTCAGACTACACGTCTTAACGCTACAAGCCTAACTTCACAAACTTTAACGATGTGGCAGAGCGCGCGGTTGTTTTCATTGAAAAATATAACCAATTTGGGACCAAAGATGAAGAACAGAAATAATATCTGTTACAAGTAGTTGCTGCTCATAGAAAAAAATATCCAAAGTGTAATAAGAAAAATTATTCATAATTCGCAGTTAATTACTTGCTTCCCCAAAATACATGTCTAAATTATATTTTAAACAGTTTGATAAATTTTGAAATAAATAAATGAAGTCACCAAAAAAGTTTAAAAAAAGTTATTTGTTATTTAAAATCCATACAAATTAAATAAATTATTTAAGTAGTAAAATTGTCAATTCCTTCAAAAAGTTGCTTTGAAACTATCTTTCTTCATATTTTCTTTCCTTGCGAGTATTTAAATAACTATTTTAGATTTCCAAAAATTATTAATCTCAGTACTTTTTAGTAGAGAATTGGATTTCCTACAAGAATAATCGATGAAAAATTCAGATTTTTTTTGTAGTTTTTCAGAGTAAAAACGTAAGAAAATTTTTTAGATTACAAAAAAACTATATCAGTACTTTTTTGTAGAAAATTAAATTTCCTAGAAGAATAATCAATGAAAAATTCAGATTTTTTTTAGTAGTTTTACCGGATCAAAACGTAAAAAAACTTTTTACGTCTTATTTACTTTTTTAGATTACAAAAAAACTATCTCAGTACTTTTTTGTAGAGAATTAAATTTCCTACAAGAATAATCAATGAAAAATTCAGTTTTTTTTTTCGTAGTTAGTTTTACCGGATAAAAACGTAAAAAAATTTTTTTACGTCTTATTTACTTTTCTAGATTAGAAAGAAACTATCTCAGTACTTTTTGTAGATAATTAAATTTCCTACAAGAATAATCGATGAAAAATTCAGTTTTTTTTCGTAGTTTTACCGGATAAAAAGGTAAAAAAATTTTTTTACGTCTTATTTACTTTTTTAGATTACAAAAAAACTACATCAGTAGGTACTTTTTTGTAGTGAATTAAATTTCCTACAAGAATAATCGATGAAAAATTCAGTTTTTTTTTCGTAGTTTTACCGGATGAAAACGTAAAAAAATTTTTTTTACTTCTTATATAACGGGAAAATAGAAATTCATTGAGCTTCGTGGAGAATTGAGATATCAGGCTGCGCTTTGGATGGAATTTTTTTTATACCTAGAGAAGCTTTTGAGATGACCACTCTAATGTGCATACGACAAAATAAAATGGGTAAACTGGAAGACGTATGTTAGCAACCACTAGCAGACTTCAGTCTCGACAGTGATGCTACATCCGGCTCCGTATAATATTTTACATTTACTCTGTTTATTATTAATATCAATTTGGTTTCATATTTATTAAATTATTAATCAACTGATTATTATAAATTATATTATTGTTAACATGATGGTTATGACCAATGACGTCACATCAGAATTTAGTCATGAATTTATATTAAATATAAATAATCAAATATAATTAAACACAATAATTAATATTAGTAACTGGTAAAATAAGAATTATATTTAATTGAAATCTATTTAGTTAATTTATATTTAATTGTATTTTGTAATACCGGATACAAAGTGTTTATTTTGACTAGCTCTAACGACCTTCAAGTAATATAAAATGGCAGGACTCTCTGTAGCCGCCAATTACCACCAAAACGACTGCTAAATGGCAGTCACCAGACCGATTAAGCTAAAACGGCGAAAAGCCATTAGCGTAGACCCATTCGAAAAAAAAAAAAAAAAGTAGCCGCCATTATTACTTCATCAAAATTGTTGTAAGGCGGACACTCTGACGTCACGTCTGACGAATAAAAGTGTAACAGTGGAATAAGTGATTTTATTTACGCCCGTCACACGTAATAATAATATTATGTAAAAATATCTTACATGGATAGTAAAATTCCTAGGCGCACTGCGTGCGGTGTCGGGTCTTACGTGCTCGATGCTCACGCGGTCCACGCGCGTCCTCTCCGGGAGATTCACTATCACCTCTCCGCGCGAACCGCTACAATATTAAAGATTTAAAAATATACACATCGGCGCATACACACATAACCGTCATTTACACGAGAAAAATTCAGAGCATTGGCAATGGAACTGTGCGGTAAAACAATAGAGCTGATTAGCTGCAATTATAGATTAATTTCAGCTTATCACCCACAAGTGTCGAGTCAAATTTTAATGTCATATGACAGCTCGACACTCGACACTTTGATTTTCAACTCTATTGTAATAGAACTCTGCACTAAGAGTTCTATTTTCAGTGCTCTGGATTTTCCCTGGACTGCCGGATTCCTCATTCCGTATCATTTTGTAGGTACCAGCCTAACAATATATTTTTTTGACATATCCTCCTATAGGTACAATTGTTTTAGTGGTCATAGTCATAGTAAGTTCTATTGGACTTTCACAAACGGACCCTAGACTTTTGATCTTCTTGATATTTACTTAGGGAGTAAACGAGCGCGGAAGATCAAAATGGCGGATTTCAAACATCAGCTGAATGCTAATTCGACTCATATTCTTTTTAAGTCAGATTATAGAAACAAAGTTCCCGTTGGATAGACATGTTAGTCTTATAACTATATTATGTCACCGTAAAATTAAAAAAAACGTTAGATTGTAATATAACTAGCGAGATTGTAAAATATGTCGAAAGATACTTTGTGATATATTATAATATAACGAAATACAATGCGTTTATTTGTAAGCAGAATGTTCAGGTTCGCAATCTTTCGACATTTTACAATCTCGCTAGTTATATTATAATCTAACGGTTTTTACAATTTTACGGTGACATATACTCTGTTAAGATCCTGGAGTGGGTATAGTTCTTGCCTAAAAGGCCAACAATCGGACGGCGTAGGGAGTCGCAGGCTGAGCACGATGTCCGGCGACGCTGCGGCCTGCCACAGCGGTATTAGCCCCCACAGAGCCAGCCGCGTGCCCCACTCTATAGTGTCTGCGCCCATCATGGCCTTCGCGTCTTGGATGAGGACTTCCCTTGGCTCTGCCTTAGTTGTATCTGAATACGAAAAATATTTTTTTCTGGTGTTTCTTGACCGTTCACTATAAAAGTGTGACGACTATTATCACAATAATTTGGCTAGGTGGGTATAGAACGTTTCACAAAATTAATTATGGCAACTTAGGGATCACGATTTACTGCTCATGTAGACGTTTAGGCAGAAAAAATTGGAAACTCAAAAGAAAAGTCTATAGTCTGTAATTTTCATTTGTTTCTAGGGCAGGCGGAAAAAAGTTTTTTTCAAGTTTCAAATTTTTTTCGTGCCTGAGAATCGAACCTTTAACCTAAACAATCTGTAATTGATTTTGCGAAATCCTGCATTATCGATAAATTTTTGATGAAAATAGCACACTTTACAAGTTAAGTAGGTAGGTACATAACATTTCTATTGCCTACCATAAACAATAAACGCATTTAAATCCTGAATGATATTTTGATACGGAACTCTAAAAATATAGGTACTTATATAAAAGTATTCCAGAAACCAATTATAAGGGTGATAAATTAAAAATCTACATAAACTCATTGTTACACAACCCCCGATTTAAATAAGAGCTGAGTCTTTTGTTTTTTCAGAATTGTATTTTCATATTTTTATGAAATGTATTTTGTCTTAGCCGAGCGACTGCACGTTAATACTTGACCTGTTTACGAAATAGGGTAAAGCAACCTATTATTGGCACTTCTCCATAGGATTTAAGTTTTAATTGAAGTACAAGAATCTTTTGTGAAGTGCCAAACCTTACCGTGTCAATTAGGCATGACGTCACTCTCACTTTATATAGGTATCTAAAGTAAGGCCAACCAGACGAGATAAAGAATGTAAACAAATTTTCAGGGGTTCAAAACATTTTTATTTGAATAAATTATTATAAAGTTCGAATTTTAATCGCTGTCGTCTGTACTAGACAAAGATGATTCGTCGGAAGAGTCCGAGTCAGCTGTGTTTATGATAAAACTATCTATTGTATTATCAATCATGTTGTCAATATTGCTATAAAAATTGTCCTCGACTTTTATTACATGATCCACACAATTTCGCCATTTATCAGCAGATACACGTTGGATCCCCTCTTGTAGCAGTTTTTTCACATCTTCAAATTTAAATGTAATAATTATAATAATAACAACAAAAAACCAAGTAAATGCGGAGACGAAAAAATATGTATCACTTCGAACGCAATCCAAACAGGAATGAACTTGTTCACAATTGTTTGGCGGACCAAATGTTGACAACTGCGGCACTGGCCGCTTTCCTGTACCACGAAACACGCTACGACAGCTGTCGTCGACCAACTGACGTCATTATTGCATACGAGTGATAAGGACAGATATAATATTAACTCACTTTCATAATACATCTCAGTAGCGGTCCGTTTATTTACGTTTTTTATCTCGTCTCGTTGGCCTTACTTTACTTAATCCGTTCTTATTAGGCACATGCTCGGCGGGTGCGTCGTAGACGACATGGTCGGCGCCGCGCCGTTTAGCGCATCTCAACGCGGTAAATAGATTACCACCGTAAAATTGATCCGTAGACGGCATATGTTGCCGCCTGCTGAAGGATTATGTGCGGGGAACCTTTAGCGAAGGAAGATGGCAGCATCGCCGTCGTCTTTATTAAGATGATGCCCGATGAGGCAAAACGACAGCGGGGTTGTTGTCAAAAAAAAAGGTATGTACACGCTACATATTATTGTAGTATGTACCTACATAATATTAGTAGGTACATAATTACATGTTACATATAACTAGCTATCAATTATTGTTTGGATGAGTAATTTTGTTCTTTTTGAACTACGGACTAACGCCCGAAATTAAAAATTAAAAATGTTGACTTCAATCCCAGGTTCTCATACAAAAATTCACGGTAAATTGACGTAAAGTTAATCCTAGGATCGTATTGAAATCTTGATCTCAGATAGCTGAAATGAGATTAAGATTGATTATTATTAATTTCGGGCGTTAGTAATCAATGTGCCAGCAGATTGGCATTGACTAGCTATTAAATTCGAGTCTACTTCCGCATAATATGTTATAACGCATGCAATACTTACACCAAGTGATCATTAGGTATTCATTACTTTCTACTTATCAACTCACAACAAGCAACAACAAAAATAACAATTGTTACACAAAAAAAAATCTAATCTAAAACATAAATATAGGTACATATAAACAACTGTTGTGTAATATAATTTCATACGTACGAGCCAACTCATATTCAGCGCCTGTCTTCCGCACTCGCAGCGCTATTCTGGAAATGATAACGTGCAAAAACCTTTTAAGCAGGAAACGCTGGATATAAACTGAATAGATTAAAAATGTTCACTTTTAATATTCTATTTTGTATTTTATTCCTTGAAAGACTTATATTGTACTTATAGAAAGTTTATATTAACCTTGCTAATTGATAATCATGACAAGAGAAACGTGTATAAATAATTATTAATTATTTTATGTAATTTTCCGACTTTCACATTCCGTGTTTCTTAAGTTAACAGCTGACAAGACGATCTTTTGATCTTAAGAAAAGCTGGCCAATCGTCGGGTCAACTGACGATTAGACGGCTAATGCCCAGTCTGAGGTTTTTTGTCGGTAGTTTATCTATTCAATAGCGCTTTTATTGGCTTTTGTTTGCGTTATCCAATCAAAAGCGCTATTGAATAGATAAACTACAGACGAAAAACCTCAGAGAGCGGACATTAGTCTTCTTATTCTTCTTCTTTTGTGTATGGCGGACTCAGTGAGTTGCCAATGTCCGAGTGCTAAATATGTTTAAGCCCTGCTCTATTGTAGGTCTAGTGAGGAAACAAGGGTACAGTGATCTACATAACTGATGCTATGTTGTTGAATAATCTAAAACAATCACAAACAAATAAGTGTTAGTAAAACTTCACAATTTAATATTGTTAGAACGAATATATGCACATAGAATTTCAATAAAAGAAGTATTTACATAACATAGAGATGATTTGAAGTTGATAGGGCGGGGAATATTGGAAGGGAGATGGTCATTAGTCAAATTGCTAATCATATGTGACAAGTCGGCCGAGTAATCATCTGAAAAGTTGGTGAGCGGATCGGCGGTACAAACTCAAAAGCCATTTTCTGTTCGCGATATTCGAACCCGCGACTACACGTATTGAAAAGTCTCACGCAATTTGTTCTGTCGAATATTAATCGAGTAGAAAACTAATCATATCAGTCTCTAAGGATCGAACTTGATACATCATGTATCGTAGCTAAAGTTACCGAGTTATGTTCAGGGAAGTTAACAAGTTAAATGTAGTTTACTGTATAACCAGATAAACGTAACATTATAGGTAGCTGTTGTATTTAGAAAATATTAAAAAAATAGTTTCATGACATATTCAGAAAATATTAAAAAACGTAGCTATAGACCGTTAACGATGCGACGGGACTCATATGGGACTATATTATTGTCCGGAATCCGTCTGGCCGAGGAATATTCAGAGCACTGAGAATAGGATAATACAAAAGAGCTGAAAATCGAACACACACGTGTCGTGTCAATGTCATGGTGGTGGTGGTGGTGGTACGTGGTGTGAAGCGTCCATAGATATTATTTTTATTATTATTTATGACAGCTCGACACTCGACACGTCGATTTTCAAGTCTTTACTATTAGCGCAGAGTTCTATTTTCAGATGTCTGAATTTTCCCCGCTCTTACGGTTTTCGGACAATATATAATATAGTCTCAGCCTAAATGTCGTTTGGATTTTGAGGCTGTCCCGCTCGCGAATTGACGCACATGCGAATGAGTCAACGCGTTGACCGAACCGAGATTATACATAGAGAAAATAGTTAAGAAAATGAAGTTATATGGAGATGTTCTATTCTCTATTCACCGTGTTTATAGTGTATGGCCTTTTCTTTACAAAATGATTTATCGGATCTGAACTTACGTAGTAACTATTTATCAATCTGTGTCTGAGCAGAGTTTATTACGAAGATAGCACTGAAGTCTGCGAATCTACTCAGCCTTTACGAATATTTATTAGGACTTAATTGTATTATTATTTTAATGAAAGTTCTAAGTACATTGTGGGTCTGTGTAATACTGTCTTAAGTCTAGACTCCTCTAGGTCACAATGTTAAGCAAAGAATACTCAGTACTGATACCTCAATGCCTTCTCTGCGCTGACCAGTTGTAAGGCCAGGTGTCTTATTGTGTGACAGCACTCTTGGACTTGTGATTGTTCAAATACTATAAGTATCATATTAATATTATTTACGTAACATAAATTATATATACTTAGGTACTCTAATAATTAAATTATGTTATTAAACTTATAAACTACATATCTCTATATTTCAAACTTTTTATAGGTATTACGGATAGTTCAATTCAATTGTGCACTTGGAGCTATGTGAGTGGGCAGCGTGCGCTTGTAACTGCTCAAATTTGTTTTTCAGTGATGCAACCCACTACCCGTACGCGAACCTATGTGTAAGTAACGTATTGTACGAAACCCACACATAGCGCCGGGCACACAAACGGCTTGAATTATTATCTATATTTTCTGCTCCAAATATATGAAACTGCAGTCAAAAGAGGGTTTTTAAATTCGTGACATCTGACAGCTTTTTGACACGACAAGGACCGTCGGGCTACCAAGCGCCCCCTGGCCCCTGGTGACAGAAAAAGAATCGAAAAATTGTTATTGACCGTTTTTTATACCACTTACGCCACCAGATGACGCTTTGTGTGTGTTGGGTCTGCCCCCCTAACGGCAGTAAAAATATCAAACACCCTCATTAACGAATGTTGTCGGATTTACGAGGTAATCCACCTCCAATGATATTTTATCGTCTGCCCGACCTGCATGGAACCTACTAATTTTTTAATCAAAATTTCATATTATTCATAAAAAAGTTTTTATTCAACTTACTTGAGGAGGTAAATTTCGGGCTCCAAAGAAATTTTGGCATTAAATCCCTTGGTATCTTATCAGAGATCCCATGTACTAAAACAGTAAAGGCCAATTAATTTAATATTATGCCTATAAAAGATTTTATGGGAATGAAAATTGACATTGAAACACGGTTGAGGAAATACGACCTTTAGGAGGACGAGTTAAGGTCCCTTGTTAAAGCTCTTATTTCGGAGTGGTCAAAGAAAGTCACAATAATGTCGTCATGTGATGATGACACCGTATATTAAATTATTTTCGTAATATTACAGCACTCAGATGAAAACCCATCTATCTAATTTACTATTTTTTACAATATTCCTTAAAGCAGGATGTATGTCAGATTGTCTGGCCACTCTAAACACAGTAACGCTAAACTAGGAATAAGCACACGCCTCTAAATTCTTAAAGCATATTTCAAAGAAAAATTATAAAATCTATGTTAAATTTTTAGTAGACTAAGGGTCAGTTCACTCCACGAGTTCACACTAAGGGTCAGTACACAAAGGATACACGTTTCGTTTCGTCATACACTATGTAATACTGCACATGCGCTGTGCATCGCTGTGCATCGCTGTGCAACCTGACATTCGAAATCATACAATGAAACGTATATCTTATTGTGTAATGACTAAACTAAATGTTTCGGTGTGTATTGACCCTTACACTATACTGCTATAGTGTTTAAGGTAAAAATACTTACAACTGTGGCGACAGTACCATCTTGAGCGCCTACACAAAAATAATCTCGATTCCGTCTCGATTTTATTCAACACCATAGACGTATAATATATTATTATTATAGACGAGGCATGTCGAGGCAAAAACTGTTCCCACTTAAATGGTGGGGCCATTTTGACATTTGAGGTATGGTAAAATCAAGATGGCGTAACTTTCTCTTGTATGAAGATTTGTTCCGTCAAATGTACGTCATAGCCTATGTTTAGTTTTGAAATCTTTGACCAACACACGATTATCCTCATCATAAAAATCGTGTATCGATATAAACGAAACTTGCGAGTGACGAACTTACGTACAAATCCAATAGCGAGGAGGAAAAATGTGAACAATATTATATTCCGACAGACACTAATTAGCGGATGCTTATTATGGCTTTTTCTCTTCATATTACGTTCGCGAGCATTTTGTATAGAATCCCGACGCAGCACGAATTTCCTTTTTCCAAATGTTCTACCTTCAAATAAATAAATTGTTATAGAGCAGAATAATATTTTTTTTCTCCATGTCTAACGAACAACCAAAATTATTGAAAATTTATTATAAAGAACATGGCTCTTCCACAGTAGGTACCTCCTGTTAATACTTAATACTTCTGTATGACCAATCTATCTTCTGTCTACATTATATTATTAAGTATATAAAGGGCAAAGATGCTTGACTGACACCTTAACTGAACCCTTCAAGCTAGAAAGTTGAAATTTTCACACTCTAGTGCTAACTCTTTCTCATATGACGTAGGCATCTAAGGAAGGATTTTTTTAAATTAAACCCCCAAGGGGGTAAATGAGATTTATATTTATTAAGTGAAACTTTTTTATTCCTTGGACAGATTAGCATGGAATTTCGTATGAATTGAGTACGGAAAAAATAATGAGTTACGTATTTCAGCGTTTTATAAACTTCAACCCCTAGATGGGTAAAATAGGGGTTGAGAATTTTAAATTATTATAAAGATATCGTTTAAAACCCAATTTCACGCGGGCAAATGCTATAATAAAATATGTCGTCACTCGTCAGTTACTCGTTAAGAGGAGTTATGTTTATAACTACATAATTAGCGACTGATGAAGAGATTTCGAGATTTATTACCTATGGTACAGTATGACTAATATAATATGGAGTACTCACTAGCAATATATTATATTACTATCTGTCCCGAACTCCCGACACACGTTGTTCTGTCTTAACTATACAGGAATAAATAAATAACTACACCTACACCTCCAACCTACACCAACCTCTACAACTAGAACTCCACAATAATTATTTCAAGACCAAAATAATCCAAATCTGTCTGTCAGCCGTTCTCGAATTTTAGCTTAGAAGCATAGTTTCAGCGAGACATTGGAATTGCATTGATTTTTTATATATAACGTCTCCGAAAATAAATTACGGGTACTTCGGGCACATGTTTCACTGCTTGTGTAAGTATGTTTAAGCAAAAAAAAAACTTGAGAGGCGTCAAGGGACACCCGGATGGAACGAAGTTCCTTTCGATTAATTAGTGAAGGAATTGTAATATATATATTTTTTTAAGTTATAATAATATATTTTTTTATTATTATATAATGTAATAATATAATGTAATACGAGTATAAACTTAATCAGTAGGCTCAATTTTAGTAATAATTGAGAGAGAGAGAGAGACAGACAGAGAAACACGCGCACGCCGCACGGCTTACAACTATCAAGATTACAAAAAGTGTCGTTACAACTTTTAGTTTTAATTTTTTCCGTCTAGCCCCCTTCCGCAACGCGTGATAAGGAACTTCGTTCCAATATTTGTCATACTCAAAGTAAAAAATCATCTCATATATGACTCTCCGCTAGACGCAAACTAGCACGCTCCGCTAAAAGAATTAATATTAGGTAATTAATTACATATGAAATTGGCGTTTTGTAAAGGAGGAACATAAATTCTATTTTTTTAAACATAATATATTTATTTAATCAAAATATATACCATTGTTATCTATGCGCTTATGCCATCTCATAGGTAGTTCATTGATTCCTTTACTAAAAAACCATTCGGACAGGAATCAATAAAATCTTTGAATGCGCACCCCATCGGAGTTGAATTTTTTCCCTTGCAAGAAGTTATCCAAATTTGGAAAAAAATGGTAATCTAATAATTGGAGCAAGGTCCGGGGAGTACGGTGGATGTTTTAGACATTCCAATTAAAGCTCCTCTAATTTGGTAGCCGTATGTTTTGCAGTGTGTGGTCTAGCGTCCTATTGTCCTGAAGCAGCAGTGGCCTAGAGCGAATGACCAACCTCGGTTGTTTAGCAGCTAGCTTTTCCATCATGATTTGCATTTGCTGGCAATAGACATCTGCCGTAATCGTCTGGCCAGATTTAAGAAAGCTGTAGTAAACGACACCGGCACTAGTCTACCAAACGCTCACAAGTAACTTTTTTTGAGTCAATTTTCGCTTGGGGCAGGCTGGTTCACCAGGGTTCAGCCATTGCGATGAGCATTTCCGATTATCGTACAGGATCCACTTTTCATCACAGTTAATGATTCGATTTAAAATCCCTTCATTATTGTACCGGTTGAGTAATGTAACACAGCAGTCGACGCGCGTTTGTCGGTTTGCTGCACTCAATTCACCTTTCAAGCTTTTTCACCTTCCCAATTTGCTTCAAGTGGATTAAAACAGTTTTATCACTAACACCGCAGCCTGCAGCTAACCCGGACGTGGTTTGCGGTGATTCGATTCCACAATAGCCTTCAATTCTTCATTATCAACTTTGGTCTCCGGCCGTCCACGGGGTTTGTTCTGCAGGTCGGGCATTTCCAGAAAGAAAACGTTGGAACCAAAAACGCACTGTGATTTCTTTTGCGACACTGCCGCCATACACATAATTAATCATTCGAGCCGTTTCTGCAGCACTGGTGCCACGGTGGAACTCGTAATCGTAATTTGAAATTGGAATTCCTAACCAAAGATATATTTGAGATCAAAGTGGCCAGTACGACAAAACGCCGATTTCATATGTAAGGACCTCATATAAAAATTACACATAAAATATGTGTAAATTATCTATGTGTAGCAATTATGCTATATGTATTAATTATGATATATATATTTGTGTGAAGTGGGGGTTGACTTTTCATTCTATCTCATCATATTATGGGATATTGTTGAATAGGTACGAGTATGTTTAAATAAAAGCGTGGTTTCGTACATGACTGTGGTTAAATAGTGAAATATTTTCAAGTAACTCCATTCCAAACTTGTAACTCCATACTATTGGGTCACGTCGAACTCTCTTGAAGAAAATTATTTTCATTGAAATCGGACAATGACATTTGGAGCAATTTAATAAAACCTATTGCACTGAAATGTACGGAACCCTTCTACAAGCAGTGTCTAACACGGTCTTGGTCAGGTTTTTTCCACTTTATTTTCCGATTTTCAGAATATATTATACCTACCATGGGAAAATAGCTGCTGGAAAGTCTACTGATAATGATGATGTAAAGGGAAAACTAGTGCAATTTGTTAAAACCATTAGGGCATCGATAGTTAACGAAGCTAATCGTAATATTTTGTACAAACTAACGCCCGAAAGTCGGTCGCAGGGCTGCCATGCCAGGGCCGGCGCGTTTCAGCACCCGTTCACAAACGAGTGGTAACCCTGTCGCCATGCCGTTTCCAGGTCGACCGAATTAGGACGGCCACGGTTATTCAATATAAACGATCCAAGAGGGTATATTGTGGATCGGTGATGCTGGATGAGCCATAACGCGTTACGGAAGTAAATCATTGGTACATAATATAAAGTAATACGTATGTCAAAATTTTATGGCTGATTCACTTACACAAAATGAAACATCTTAAAATGATGTTGATTATAACCAAAAGTGTAGAGTGTAATATTCATAAGTTGTTTATGGACGAGTTGCCAACGTTACCATACTGGGTCACTGTGGTGCTGACCGTGCGAATGTTTTCATATTGTTGCATTATAATAAAGTTGGACACAGTAAAACCACGTTGCTAATGGCCCTCTGCAATCATGGTTCTTCTATGGAAATTACCGATTATGTATGAAAAACTACGATTGCCAAAAGCCGTTGAGATTGTGGTCGTACTGTACAAATATTTAAAGTCGAGCTTTTGCCCGCGGCTCCGCACGTGTAAATACAGTATCCCACGGGAACACTGTACATTTTCGCTAAAAAGTAGCCTATATGTTAATCCAGAGCTGAAACTACTTACTACCAGACCAAATTTCATCAAAATCAGTTTTTGCGTGAAAGAGCTACTCATGTTATCCTCAACTGTTATCCTCACAAACTTTCATATTTATAATAGTAGTAGGATTTGTTAAAAAAATATTCAACAAATATTTTTGGTATTATTTATTTGTATGTTAGAGCTTTGTTACTATTCTTACAAACGTATTAGGTAAGGATCACAGTTCTTGAATAAATCAAAATTGTACTTCATACCTAAACGATTTATTACTTCATTACTTCATAAATTATATTAAGAAGGTATATTGCAATAATGTTATTGAGATTTCAAAGCGCAGTAACGCGCTTAAGTTAATGCTTTTTAGATATATTTTTTTCACATTAGAATCTCTATGGTGTAATAAATTAATGATACAGGATGTGTATATTTTTTAATCAGTTGTTAAGTTCGATTCCTGGCTCGAGAAATTTTATCAAAATCGGGCTCGCATTTCCTATCAGTATTTTTCGCTATTGCTTATAGTTTCGGATTTCGCCTACCATGCCCACGTGAAAAGTTCACCCAAATTTTCAGGCAAAATTTCAGGTGTCAATATCTGGCTTTCATCTCTACCGCACTACCGCCTATCGACTCTATCGTCATGATGACGTCACGGGACGCGCCAAATCCTGTAATCCGCTTGTGAGCTGACAATCCCGGATTGACGTGCGGGCATATAGGCAATGGAAAGTTATATATGTCTTGTATGCTGTTAATAATTAAGTTATCTCTGAGTCGCTTTTAGGTAAGCACTCAAATTCGTGTTATCTGTGATACTTGAAATTCTAATTTAGTATAACATGATACTCTAATTTAGTATCTTATTGTGTACGATTTTATGTAACTAATTACTATCTCTTGTTAATTTATATAATCTGCCTTGCATCCTAAAGAACAATACTTTCAAAGAGTAAAATAATTAAAAGTTACTTTTAATTGGCCTTTTAAAAAATCAGTAAAATTTACTTACTTGAAGAGCACCATGGTGGAACATAATATTTCTCCGTAAATAAACTGCTAACACTTCTTTCCTTTTCACATTTATTTGAAACCATGTTAGGAATAATCTATTTATTTGGATTTTCCGTTTTTATCTTCACGTGCAAGCAATTAGTGCAAGTCCCAAAGAGAATGTAACTATATTACGTAACAAGAGGTGGCACTTTGAATTAAAAAAAAAATGTTCGAAATACAAAATTTTACCGTAACTTTTATACGTATTGTCGTCTAAAAGTCCAAAAGATTCAAGCCTAAAATGAAAAAAAAAATGAAAAAAAAAACCATACGTAAGTCATTATTATGGTTTTCTTTAATACCCAATTATTAAAAAGGCAAATAAAACAACAAAACAACTATAATTCGGTCGTTTTTATTGCATTTAAAAAAATACAAAAGTAAGGCAACGTTCCTACGAGCGTTTTAATGTAGTCGCGACAGAAAAAACTGCACAATAAATAGAGAAATAGATAGAATATAATGTAACTCTACGCTAATACAACACAGCTGAAGGAGTTTTGACGGGGAGTTCAATGGGTGACGTTGTGGGATTTTGTATTTCTTTATAAATTTTTGTTATTTCGATTCTTAATGTGTAATATTGGTAAAATATTAACCATTAAATATTCGTTAACGTGCACAAGTGTGGGCAAGTGGTACAACTTCTAAAAACGTGCTATTTTGTGTTTCCTGCCAAAACTCCCTAGGAACTTTCAGTAAAGCTTCTATCACTTTACTAAATCGACTGACATGACTCATGGACTGTACTAACTATTTATTTGGACTTTGACTAGACTTTAGACTTGACGATATAGGAATACAGTGTTGAAAATTGAAACGAAAGTTCTATTTCCCGCCTTTTTTACTTGACACTGGCAAATGGTTTTAAGATAAGCCGACGCCATATATATATATATATATATATATATATATTTAAAAAAAACAGCTGAAAATCGTGTACAGCTGTCAAATCTGACATTTTACACTTGACACTCCGATTTTCAGCTCTATTGTAGGTTAGCTGCAGAGTTCTATTTACAGTGCAGTTTTTTCTGTCAGGAGTCGCGACCACAAAAAAACTGTCGTGCGTACGAGGGCTACAGGTTTGTAACCAAAATATTTCAGGTTATCTAGCTTCAGCGGTTATCTGTTGGTGCAAAATAGGTACACTTCTGTGGGCCTACCAGGAACATCGTAATGTGTCTGTATTTTTATAAATAAAATATCAAGTATAGTAAGTAATATAGCAATAATATGACTTTGTTTTAAACATATTGCGTGCATTATTGAACATTCGATTCTTACATTATAAAAACAGAAACTTTACAAGCTTAAATCTTAGCTTGCAGATTAAAATCACTTCTCAATTATATTTTTTTTTTTTTGAAAATTGAAAAACATTATCTATTTTCATTAAATCGAGATGTTAAGGAAACATTTTATACAAATACTCAATCACCGATATTATTTAAGTTCAAGCATGTTTATATAGTGGTTATATACATGAATTTATTTTATAGAAATCATTGTTTCATCATAATAAATATTGATTTCGAGTTCAATTCACTAGAAATTACAGTTTTTTGCAAATAACAGAATTTTGTAATAGTTGGAACTAATTTCTCAAACTTACAGAATTTTGAATTTTAAAAATATTCTTCTTCTATTTCTGCATCACCAATCACGGGCGATGTGTGAAAGAGTACACTCGTTATAAGAGCGAGCCAGTTTGCACAGACCTGAGAAGAAAGACCCCAGAGTATTTAAGTATAATTTTGAATTTCGAACGCCCATACTTGATCGCCAGTTGCGACACCCCGGGCAAGTCCCACACGATTTTAAATTTAGAATTTTAACATTTGATTTTTCCTTTCATCAATTCAAGAGGCAAAGGTATACTGGATTATTACTCCGTATTTGTCACAATATAGCGTTTTCCCATTATCGATATCAGGCTGATGCTGAGAAAACGCTCTTACAATCATGTAGGTTTTATTTATAATCTATTCTGATTTAATTTATTTAATTTTTTTATATTTACAAATAAGTTGTATCCTTGTATCCTATTAATAAAGTTTATTTTACAAATAAGTTGTATCCTGGGTCATGGATGTGTATTGAATATCTGTATAATATAATAAAAATCTTAAATATATGTATAGTATTAAAGTATTAAATATACTTCCCGTTTTCTGGTACCTGTAACAGAAGTTCTTCGGATACTTAGCACGGGGCCAGATTGACGTGGTGTGAAGCGTCCATAGATATGATATTGTTATATACTATATCTAAGGTTTAATTATCTGATAAATCTAAGCGACAAAAGTACCTAATAGTATATTGTTTTATATCGTTCCTCTATAATATAAAAGTATAAAGTAGAGATAACGAAAAAAGTAAATTAAATTGTACACCCCCAGGCATCCGCCCACCGTTGTTGTCGATAAACAATTTATTTCCGCCCCATAATTACAACTCATCGGTTTTTTTTTACGTTTTTTTGTACATTTTTAACATTTTACATTTTTAACGACTACCTACAATGTTTTTAATGTTCAAGAATGATGTGAATGATGTGTATTTTTTACTTTTTTGTTTAAAATTGCTGGAACTAGCAAGATATTTAAACCATATTTAAAAAAATGATATTAAAACAAAATATTATTATTAAAAAAAGCACTTTTTTGCTTTTTATTAAACTTACCTACTGTTATAATATACTAATTTGGGGTCACTGAATTCGGAAACAAACATGACTTTGTTAGCTCTTATTTAAAAATTTGACTAGTATGAAAAATTGAAATTTGCACGAAACTGTTCCGTGGTAATGAGCTTTTTTTAAATTCGTGACATCTGACAGCTTTTTGACACGACAAGGACCTTTGTGCTACCTAGCGCCGCCTGGTGACAGAAAAAGAATCGAAAATTCTTATTGACCGTTCAGATGACGTTTTGTGGGAGTTGAGTAACTGCAGAAAAAATATCAAAAACCCACATCATTTATTTATTTATTTATTATGAAAACCAACAGCTTAATACAAATAATTTCTTAAGATTAGTATTTTACAAAGAAATAGCCAATAACAGGTTTCCCATAATTAACAATAGTGCTAACGTGAAAAGATGAATGATAATTTAAAAGTAAGAAATGTCAATAGTGATTCTTAAAAAAAAAAACTTGGTTTACAATTTTAATTTAAAAAAAAAAAAAGTTTACAGTAACTCTTCCTATGAGTTAAATTAAAATTTTACAGCTACCATGTAGATTAGGAATTTGTAAAAACAGTACCTGTATCATTGTAGCAGTAGATACTACCCCAATAACACAGCAAACAAGCAATTAATATTTTATGAGTCATCAGTTTAGGGATTTTATTGTTTTTATTATATTATTTTTGAAATTAACTTTAGAGCTAGTAAAAAGATCAACGTCACTAAAGTATTTATTATATGATCGAGCGATTCGTGTCAGGACCGAGTTATGTGCATAGGTGGTGTGATGCATTGGAACATGTAGTAGAGTGGTGTTACGGGTTCGATATTGGGGGTTCGAAATGCGATGTTTGAGACAAGGTGAATGCAGTCTACCCTGCTATTTATAATATCATACAGAAAACCCATATCGAGGACAATGCGTCTGTGTTCCAGAGTCAACATATCATACTCGGCGCAAGCGTCTTCATACGTGTTAAAGTATTTGCGGTTACGATAGTTAAGAT
This sequence comes from Phengaris alcon alcon, assembly GCA_037179445.1. Taxonomy (NCBI): domain Eukaryota; kingdom Metazoa; phylum Arthropoda; class Insecta; order Lepidoptera; family Lycaenidae; genus Phengaris; species Phengaris alcon. The sequence continues at coordinate 498,656 of JAYRCH010000518.1, forward strand.
GGGATATGAACTTTTTTTGTATTCTTTCTAGTCTGGACTTATAAATAATGTAATGAGGAGACCAAATAGGGCAACTATATTCTAAGATACTTCTTACAAAAGCGGAATAGACAGACTTGAGAGCTGTAATGTTTGTGAATGGTTTACAACTGCGGAGAACAAAGCCAAGATTTTTGTGTGCTTTGGTTATTATTTTTTCGATATGATCAGAAAACATCAACTTGGTATCTAAAAAAACACCTAGATCCCTAACACCTCGTTTCCTTGGAATTACGCTACCATTAAAGTTGTAATATTGGGTAATAGGTTTTTGTTTACGAGTAAAAGTTATACACTCACATTTGCTCGAGTTAACTGTAATGTTGTTCATTATATAATACGCAAATAAATTATCGAGATCTTTTTGAAGTAATAAACAGTCTTGAGCTGTGGTAATTTTACAAAAAATCTTTTTATCGTCCGCATACATTAGATATTTAGAGTGTTTTATGATTGAACCTATGTCATAAAGATACGCGTTGTATAGGAGTGGACCTAAATGTGAGCCTTGAGGTACCCCAGTTGGAACATTAATGAAATTCGAGCGATAACCACCCATCACCACAGCCTGAGATCGGTTTGAGAGATATGACTCTACCCACCGTAACAGGTCACCACGAATGCCGAGTGCATGCAGTTTGTGGAGGAGAATAACATGGTCCACACGATCGAAGGCTTTCTCAAAGTCCGTGTAGACCACATCAATCTGCCCACCACGATCCATATTCTCTAATATATAATTGGTAAAACAGGCCAGGTTAGTTGTCGTTGAGCGGCCTTTTAAGAAACCATGTTGCTGATTGGGTATAGAACGGTATAAAACGGGATAGATATAGTTGTATACAATTTTTTCCAGTGATTTAGCCGGTATATTTAGAATAGATATTCCTCTGTAGTTCTTCATGTCCACGCGCGACCCCTTTTTATGTATGGGTACTATTTGCGCGGCCTTCCATTCACGTGGGAAGATACCTTCTCGTAGGGAACGATTAAATAATATTGCTAACGGTAGAGAAAGTGAGTCGGAGCATCGTGACCAGAATATGGCAGGAAGGCCATCACAGCCGGCGCCCTTGTTGATGTCTAAAGATTTTAAAATTTTTATACTGTCGAGTTTGTTGTTTGTACGTTCGATACAACGTCTGTGCATGAAGGCAACGATTGATATGAAGTACAGATATCAGAAGACTTACCAAATACGCTTTGGAAAAAAGAACTAAAGGCATCGCATATTTCTTTACCGTCTGTATAATCCACTCCGTTTAGGTTTAATTTTTTAGGATAAGCTGAGCCTCCACGCAATGCTTTTATGTAAGTCCAAAATAGCTTCGGATGGTTTTTTAAATTGCGCTCGCAGTTTGTAGTATAGTCCCTAAAACATTTCCTTTGTATCAGACGTTCTCTCGACCTTAACAATGAAAATTCGTCGTAGTCCAATTTATTCCTATACTTTTTCCACCGTATATGTGCTTTGGATTTTTCTTTTATAATGTTAATGGGCATAAGGGCAGGAGAGTACCACCTTGGATATGAGCGCTTGCCCGAGCTACGACTGATAGGAACATATAACTTAACGCACTCGTTGATAGTATCGTACATAAAGTCGACAGCTTCATCCAAGGTGCCCGTAGATAGTGCAGACGACCAATCTTGTTCCATGAAGTAGTCGTTAATCGATGAGTAAGGCGCCTTTCTAAAATTATACCTTTCAGTAGCGACCTCACGCAAAGGTGTTACATTTAAATCCAACACGGTGAATATAAACGAAGGGTGAGCACGGTCTTCATTGAGAAGGGGTTTAGAAACTGGGATTAGATGTACTGGAAGATTTGAGAATACTAAATCTAATGTGTTATTGGAACTATTTTTTAAGTAATTGTATTGTTGAAGGCCATAAAAAGCTAGTGAGTCTATAAATTTGGTACCGGAAGCTTGGACCTCCACCGACCCTTTCCTAATCGAGGAGCTACCATATTCATCCCAATAAACACAGGGCAGATTAAAATCTCCAATTATTATGAAATTATCATCTGGACTGAGTTCTGCCATGTCGGTAACGGTTTTAATGACTGTATCCAAGTCGGTAGGCAGACTCCTAGGATTTGGTGGAACATAAACAGCGCATAAGTGCAGGTCCGATGTCGAGGAGCACGCACTAGATGGTATAGTAACCCAAAGCATCTCCGTGATGGGGCAGGCGCGCGCGCGCGGCACGGCGGCCAGCGCGCGGCGCACCAGCACGGCGACGCCGCCACCCAGACGCTTGCCGCTGGCAGCCGGGTCGCGGTCGGCGCGGAACATGTCGTACCTGTCGTCGCACAGCTCGCCGTCGAATACACCGTCGTGCAACCACGTCTCAGTCAGAACTATTACGTCGTAGTTGTTACTTAAAATGCTAAGTCTTAGGTCCTCGCATTCAATTCAAAATTCATCTACAATAATGACTATAATACAAATGACTATCATAATCCATACATTACACGTACCTCTAAAACAGTTTTTTTTTAAATGTTATTATTTTTAACTTTTCCAAATGAGATGAGTAGAATCGTCAAATATGCCAATTTTATAAAAATAGCGAATGTAAAATGATTTTTGTTGAAATTAACTTTTATTTTGTAAGTTTTTATTCTGATTAAACAGCTGTTTAGAAACTATAAGAGGAGTTTAACATAAAACGAATCCTTATCTTTGTGTCATTCATTTCTATTACTTATATAAAAGTGTTAATTTTAATCGATCTTAATGAGCAATTTGTTTACAATTGTTAATTGTTTACAATTGTTTACATAAACAACTCCCTTAAAAACTTTTTTAAGTTGCATATTAATTGTATGGGGATCCCTCGCGGGATATTGTGTCGCATTAAGGGGACAATTGGTGAAATTTCCGGTCTTTTTTTTCTCATTTCTTGGCACTGACACGTGGGATTTGTGTACTTTATCATAGATAAGGTAGGGAATAGGCGGTGGAGAAGTATATTTCGGAATTTTGGATTTCGGGTCAAGTTAGGAAGTTTTACTATGATATATATACGATATTTTACTATTATTTTACATTATATATTGAATTTTTACTTAAATATTGAGATAAAAATGAATAAACTAATTTATTACATGAATATAATAATATTTGAATAGAAGTAGGAAATGGAATAGAAATGGAGGAGAGGCTATAATAAAGATGGGAATGATCATAAAGAGGACAGGCAAGAACAATGTGATTTAAATCACCAATTTCCAAACCGCAATCGCAAGCATCATCGTTGCGGATATTATTTTTTTAAATGAGAAGGTATACAGACGTGTTCCAATCTCATTCTGACTATAGACGAAGTTGCACTTTTGGATAAATTAATTTTGAAAAACCAAGGCTTAAACTGAATTTCAGATTGTATATATTTATACTGAATCCCTTTCCTTTGACTGGTCACTGCCCAGTCCTTACTCCAATCCCGTTGGAGAAAGATTTTAGCAAGAGAAGGCAAGTCATGGCAGTAATTAATATATGGAAAGACATCCCCACTAGAAACTGCATCTTTAGCCAGTCTATCCGTTTGTTCGTTTCCTAGAATTCCGCAATGACTTAGAATCCAAATAAATGTAACAGAAAAGTGATTGTAATTACATTTTTGCAAAAGATTTCTAATTTGTATGATTATGGGGAAACATTTTGATCTAAATGTAAATCTGTTTAATGATTGAAGGGCGCTCAAAGAATCAGTAAAAATTACAGTCCTCTTAAGTTTCGCTAGCATAATGTAGTAAATTGCTTTATATAGACCATAGCATTCCCCTGTGAATACGAAGGTTTGTAGAGGAAATTTTACTTTCTGAACAATTTTGTATTGGAGATGGAAAATACCAACTCCTACACAATTATTACCTATCGACATTTTTGAGGCATCTGTGTATATATGATGCCAACCTTTCCAATTATTATTTGTTAAATAGTTAAAAAATGGTTTTGCATAATACTTGTCCTATTTTCTAATACCTATGTCATATCGAATATCCGGGGCTAAAATAAGGGATTCAAAGGAAGAGTTAAATAGGGGATATACAGGCAATCTATACGGAGGGGCATCAAGGGATAAATAACGAATATAACTATTAACTAAACAAGGACGAGATTTGTGTTACCTAAACTTGTTATTGTTTACTAAATCTAGGAGAGTTTTTAACTTAGGAATTAGGGGATGGTTAGAAAATTGCAGACAACGAATAAAAAAATTATCGGCTAGATATTGGCGCCTTAGGTAGTAAAGCGGCGGTTCACCACATTCTACCTGTAAGGCATTTATTGGCGATGATCCATGGCTCCACAAATTATTCTCATTGCTTTTGCCTGTATTTTGTCTAATTTTTTAAAACCAGACACATTACAAGGTTCCAGAAGGAATGTTCCATAATCCATAACACTTCTTATCAATGCGTTATACAACAATTTTAGGTTAAATGGATGAGAACCCCACCATAATCCCCATAAATATTTTATTATATTTAAAGTACGTTCACATTTCGATACTAGGTATATATTCATTATGAGCAGAACCATTAAGTATAGAATCTAAAATTACCCCTAAAAATTTTGCCTGACTATTAACTGGAATCGGCAATCCATCATATTCAACTAGTAAGGGTGGAGACAAGCGCATACGAGTAAATAAAACTGTGGTACTTTTACTAACTGCAAGATCTAATCCGTTTGCATCTAACTAAACCTTTAAACGCGCTAAGGAGCGTGTTATTCGAGAGGCAGCTGTATTGATAGATTGATCTACTATATAAAATACCAAATCGTCAGCATATTGCAATAAATTTATTTCACTATCTACAGATAGGATATGTGATTCCAAATCTGATGTATAAATATTATACAAAGTTGGACTCATCACTGAGCCTTGAGTTTACCCTTAGACCCTTTATCTACAACCCGCAATTCCGTTGTATTTTTCAAGGGCAGAGCAATAAATCTTTCCAGTAATATATTTATAATAAAATTACATAATATTATCGGAACGCATAGTAAATGAATCTTTGTTTCGAGTATATCTACCCTAACGTAATCGTAGCCGCATTTATATCTAAAAAGGCCGCAAGAACAGATTTGTTTTTCGAAAAGGCGATACGAACATCAGTAGTAAATACCGCAATATTGTCTATGGTGGCCTTACCTTTACGGAATCCATATTGACTTTTTGATAAGAGGTTATTATTTTCAATATACCACTCTAAACCATTTTTTACTAGATGTTCCGCAATTTTTAATAAAACTGACGATAATGCTATTGGGCGATATGAGGAAGTGGAAGATTGGGGCTTATCAGGTTTTAAAATGGGAATAACTTTCTGGGTTTTCCAATTATATATAAGATATTGCCTGTCAATAACATTGAATTAACCAAGTCCAAATAATACGATAGAATATTGTCACTAGCGTGCTTAAAAAAAGAGTAGGGAATCCCGTCCATGCCGGGAGCTGAATCTTTTAAACTTGTGACAATACCTTTTAAATATTGTAGTGAGAAAAGCGAGATTAAATCTTTAAGGCTTACTTTACTAATAGGTGATGGACGGAGGGAAGTAACAGAAGGAGGTGCTAATCTATTTAGAAAATCATTTGCTAAAGAATCAGGCATAGGATGAAATGGTGGTTTATATGCAGATCTATATCTTCTAATATTATTCCAAACTATAGAAGCATGTATGTCTGGACTGATTGACTGACAAAACTTTTTCCAACTTGCAGATTTCTTTTTCCTAAATAATTTTTTTGCGTCGTTAACAGTTTTATATTTATTTATTAAATATATTATTTCATTTTTTTTGCTCACTGCACTGCGACAGTTCTATTGGATCAGATAATCCATAATGAGAGTTGGTTTGAGGTTTGTTACTAGAAATAAAGGCTACGTTGAACGGTGCAACTGATGCTGATAAAATATTTGACTGTGTTAAATAATTAATTATAGCTGTTATTAATTCTTGTACTGAAACATTGTTATCATTATTTGCTGAAAATGCTGAGCCATTTGATCCAGATGGCAGATTACAATCTTTTGTTAAATTAAAATGAGCCTTTTTATCATATCCAATAACCGGCTTCGGTGGAGTTCTAGGTTGCCTGAATACTGTTTTCTTATACGACTCTGTGATTGTTTTATTTGCAGAACTTTTGCTAACTGAATTTTGTATTGGTAAATTTACTAAAGAGGGAGATTTGGAAGATGCTAAAACATTAGAGTATAATTTAGAAACAGCATGGTGAAGTTTTGAAGCTTCAGCATATGCCAAACATTTATGAGCCATGGATTCTTTTATCCACTTTTGTCTTTGGAACTCAGGACAATTCTTACTAGTGGCAATATGTGAAGCTTGGCATAAACAACACAATATAGAATCCTCATCTACTGAACATTTATCACCATAAGGCAATGTAATATTAGCTAAAATGTCATCATCAGTCCAATCTGCCGGTATTTCTCTAACCAAGCCTACCCGACAAACTTGGAAAGAAGGAATGAATACTTTGTAGTTTTGCTTTTTTAACTCTTCATTATTAATAAAATCATTTTCATCAGTGAACACTGAAAAGGATAATGCTAACCTATTTCTACCAATTCTCTTTAGACTACCATTGTCTACATTTTTAATATTATTGTTTTTTAGAAAGCGACCAAACTCAACAGGGCGCAACATGCAATTTCCATTGGCGCAACATGCAATTTCCACCTCCTTCTGAATATGTACTACATAGGGTGTGGAGTCTGTGTTGGTATGTAACAACCGACTAATACGAGGATAAATCAAGCCTTGATCTTTCTCTTTGACATCAATTGTATATGGTACATGTTGTGTTTCCTGAATTTTATTTAAGTTTTCTTTAATTTCTATGTCACTCGAGCACATAAAATTGACATCAGGTTTTGCTTTGTCTGGGTTTTTCTTGATTTTTTTATTATGTTTTCTACAAACACGCCTCGATGCTGCAGGACGTTTGCGGTTAGAAATTGTATTATTAGTATATGTATCAGTATCCATACTGGATTCATTTATTACTTCAGATGTTGAGATTGTGATAAATTGACCAACAGGGGGGCACTCTGGCCCCCCTGGGTCCACATCCATATTTACAAAATATATACAAAAAACTTACCTATGAATTGCACTAAATATAATAAAAATTAATATAACTAAATACAAAATTAAAGAAAACTAATTAACTGAGTACAATAAATTAAACCAAAAATAAAATTTCCAGAGAAACACGACCGCCTTTTTCAAGATTCACGCGCTTTTTTCTTTCCTGTCTTTAGTTATTTATGAAAATTTGTATTTTTTTTTACTGATATTCTATTGGTTATCACAAATTCTTACAGCCACATAAATTTCGCGTATTCTAGTGCCGTGCGAAAAAAAATTAAATTATGACCTACATGTAGAAAATAAGAGTTAAAAAACAAAAGGGTCAAGTGTTACCTATTGATACCTACCTATTGTTTTTTTTTGTAATATTGTGTACTAGAACTCCGACCTAAGCTCGGTCTAACATGTACTATCTATTTAATATATATATATATATATATATATATATATATATATATATTAATTTAAAAATGTTTACTTGAATAAATTTAAAATATTTACAAAATATTTGATGTGTTTAATTAAGATTTTCTATTTTTTTCTCTGGTCTAGTATAGAATTATTATTTTCAGGCTTATTCTACGACGATTCTGATTTATCTTAATGAGTTTCTAAACGCGAAATCTTCAAATACTTAGGCTCAATTTAACACAGCTATGTAACAGAAACTGTGGTAGGTAGGTAGTGCTCTTAACACAATAACAAGACATAGTTGAAAAAGACATAGTTTTAAAAAAAAAAACAAAATTTTTACTAAAAACAATATAAAGAATGATTAAAAAATGAAAAAGCAAATTATGTGTTGATACTTACAATTATACAGACATCTATAGCACAGATTAATTAAAAGTCACTACGCAGACAGTAGCACAAATGCTTCAGCTGCTGCGGCAGCGAGTGAAATACTATAAATCTGTAAGTACTGTACACTTACATGCCAATTTTGGTAAAAAATGTTGTTATACGTTCATTTAGACCCTATCCATTTTGTAAAGAGCTCCGTGGCGTAGTGGGACAAAGACCGTTTGATTCGCACTCGAGAGAGTGCGGGTTTCGATTCCCGGGTTGTGGAGTGTACCAATGAGACTTTTTCGGATCTCAAGTACATTAGACGGACGCTCTAACGGTGAAGGAAAATATCGTGAGGAAACCCGCACACGGTTGGCCCCAGACGTATTGACCAGTCATTCCTCTGGACTAGGCTGACTATGTTGTGAGAATGCCGTGTGTGCTTGGGCAACCACATGACATATAAAAACCAACTGTCCCAGGCACTACACTATTTCAAGAGTGGTTACTTCGCTCGGACAATACTGTATAAATCATCCAATAACGGATGAAAAGGCCTAAGTATCCATTTTGTGTTCATGTTAAAATTATACTAAACTAAAAACCGGCTAAGTGCCAGTCGGTCTCGCGCACGAAGGGTTCCGTACAAAACGGCAAAAAATCACGTTTGTTGTATGGGAAATATAAATATTTATTTATTCCGTTTTCAGTAGGTACATTTGTTCTAATAGCGGCAACAGAAATACACCAGTCGTGAAAATTTCAACTGTCTAGCTATCACGGTTAACTAGGAGATACGGCCTGGTGAAAGACAGACAAACAGACGACAGACTGACAGCGAAGTCTTAATAATAGGGTCCCGTTTTTACCCTTTGGGTAACGGAACTCTAAAAATATCGTCGTCTAAAAATAAACTTTAGGAATTCACATGCAAATGTAGCACTGACATTTCTTTTAAGTGTCGTTTTATTAAAGCAACAAAACGACACTTTTATCTGTTTTAGGACCACTTTGGCCCAAGGACATAATATTATAAGGAAGTCTCATAACTTTGCCCTTTTAAAATACTTCTTGTCTCTTAAACAAGGATATTGCAAAGTTTTCAGGGTCACCAGAATATTCAAGGAACACTAACGAGTTAGGTATGTTAAATGCATTATGTTTATCAGTAACAATTATGTATACATTACGACCACGATCTCAATGTCTTACGGGAATCATCGTTTTTCGTACATCATCTGTCATTTCTATATTCCATTAGCAACGTGGTTCTATGGAACATAAGTATGTTTAACCTTTTAAAGTTCTACTTGTTTAAGAACTCTTTAAAATTATAATAGTGCATAATAAGCATAGCGTCGTAATAATCTTGTTGCTTTGTATTTGAAATGAAATGTATCTGTGACGTCACGCGTCTTCAATTTCGATGTTCTCAATTTGAATTGAAATACTTTCCTACCTTCATTACGAATTTCATTGACACTGATTTATTTTCTCACATTAAGATACGAAATTGTGATTTCATGGCGTAGCCTTTAAGAGGAATGGCGGTTTGAAGCGGAACAGTTTGTTTAGTCATGTTCGCAGCTGTCGTTGTTTTTTTCGTTGCGACTGTGTCTGCACAGGACCAGTCTCTATCAACCCAGACCCATCCTCCACTACCGTTTATGGACTTATTTACCGGCGCCTCAAACTTTTACTCGAATCCTATTCGGAAAACGTACTCAGACTCCGAATATCATCATGGATCCTGCCAAAAAACTGACACCTTAACTTCGTTCGCGAACTTCCTAACAAGTGCAGCAAAAGTTATGTTGTCTGCTGCAGTGATTATGCTATTGAAGCTATTAGGAGGAAAACTGCTGCTGCTACCAATAGCTGTGATGGTGTTCGTGAAAATGGGACTGAAAGCGTTACTTTTATGGCCAGTGATAACGAAGATGATAAAGCATTTTAAGAAGAAAAAAAAAAGGAACAATTCTCGATCGATTCGAGATTGTTCCGAGCGTCTCGCGTGTTTGATACAGAGGTCATCTAACAGTTTCGGGAGCAACATAGGGGCGGCGGTGACTTTTTCGCTGATCGACGACGTGGACGATGACCATTTCGTGGCGAAAACGCTGCTCAGCATTCTCGCGGGGGACAAGGTCGCGCAATGTATGTCATTAGATTGCACCTCCGGGCCTAACATCAGCTGACATGTGTATATTGCTGGTTAGTGTGCAAACGTGACTTTCCTTGTAAATTATTCAGTGAGTATTTGATATTCGAATTGATTTGTAAAATTATGTTTGATATTGTTTTTATTGTAAAATTATGTTTGATATTTAGCAAAATTGCCTACATACGTAGGCAATTTTGCTAATGTTTATTAATGGCATGTATTTAAACTTGCGACAAAACAATAAAATTTTGGGTGTGTAAAAATCGAATATTGATTACTAAATTATCAAGTTGGCGAAAGAATAGAAGGTACAATTTTTTTTAAATCTGGTGACTAATTAATACCACTTTTTTCACTGAATATTCCAAACTGGCAGACATATTATTTTAGCGAACAAATAACTATCTTGGTGACAATTTGAGAGTACACATTTATTTTAAGAATAGACACATATTTTTTCCCTGATGTAGGTAATTCAAAAAATATAATAAGCACCAAAACAAGCACACGCAAAAAAAAACGTAAAGGAGTGTACAAAACTCCTATTTTTTATTAGTGTAGGTTCATTTCGAAATTTCGAAATGGTGAATGAAAAAACCTGATGATGACTTTGTCGAAACCGGTCGTTTAATATATTAAAATTAATGTAAAATACTTATTAAAGTGGAAATAGTGCAAGAAGTCCTGTGTGTTGTTACTGTGAATGAAAAACAATTTTTCTGTAAAATTGATTCTGGTGTCGTCTTCGAGATTTTTAGGGGTGCTGAATATAAAATGATATCCATTCTGAATTTCAAAGATAGCGGACATTTATTTTCAATAAAATGAATCTAGGTGTCCTTTTTCTAGGTTTAGGGGATGTTAATTACAAAAAAATACATTTATTTTGAAATTTCAAAATGGCGGATATATTTTATTTTCTGTAAAATTCTTCTATCTCAAAAATAGGGCGTCCTACTGAAAAAATAATGAAAATTTCCTCTCCCTTAGTAACTTCCGCCACATATTTTCTTTATTACAAGTTTTTTTTTGAAAATATTGAATTTCCAAAAATTTCTGTAGCTTACATAGCTGGTACTACATAACATACTTACTGTGTTAATAATCATCAATCCTAATCAGCATCCGCAACAACATTTAAATTAGTACTCATTTTAACGAAGAATGAAAATTTTCCATTTTGGAAATTGAAATTGGAAGACAATTTTATAATCTGCAACCCCAGAAACCTAGGAAAAGACACCCATATTAATTTTAATGAAAAAAATGTACGCCATATAGGAATTTCAAAATTTTCATATTATTCTGCACCCCAAAAAACTTTGAAAATGACACTCATACTAAAGGAAAACAAACTCCAACAGTATCCAAAAATGCGTTTTTCAGTAGCCTGCAAATTGAATTTTTAGCAGCCATTAATTTATCAACCCAATCTGGTTTTATAGCTGCTAACATCGTATAATAGTCACCAACTCGGAAATTAATTCGCCAAAATATAAATTTCGGCGCCAATTTGGATTAAATTTCGCCACTTTTTATCTGCCGATTTTTGTATTTTTTGTCACCTGAGTGCTTTCGCAAATTTAGTAATTTAGTCGCCAGCATATTAATTCGCTGCCAAATTCAGTAATACAGTGTGCTCATGTGCAGTTGCCAACTTATTTTTTGTTCGCAAGATTAATAATTAATTATATCCCTTTATTAATTAGTTTGAACACGTATATAATTCCAGATACCTATACTCCTACCTAGTAAATATGTCTTATAAATTTATAGTCTACATTAATATGTATTATATATTTATAAATATATTTTATGTAAATAATATTTATGTAAGCAACGTTCTTTGTGTCAAAGTAGTCTCGAGATAAATCTTGTATGTAACGCGACTCATATGATTAATTTGTTTATAGCATAAAACTACTCCCGGGTACACACACACATATATATATCCAGGGCACTTGATCCAAGCCTATCCGAATAAACTAACTTGGTATATATATATATATACACCATGGTTAGTTTATTCGGATAGGCAGGGATCAAGTGCCCCTTCAAATATTTTTATTACTGATTATTTATTTAATATTTCCATTGCCCTTAGGTTTAAAAAACAACAGAGTACCAAACCATAAAATTGCAATAGGGTGGTGAAAATTTTAATGGGAAATAAATTCTAAAAAACCCCATGCGAATACAATAATACTAATTGCATAAAGCTTTTCGTGGTGGTAAAAATTAGAAGAAAATTAAGGTTAAAAACCAAAATGTGGGATTAACTGTCTCCATTTTTCGCTATTCGTTTAAATATTTTGCTTTAATAGTTTTCACGTGCCTACATAAAAACATGTTTAGTATTCGTGACGATAGAAAAACAATTTGCAGTATTATTAAATAATTATATTATGTCTTAGCAAAATAATACAATATTCGTAAAAAATAAATAACTGAACTATTGTTACATACAAATCATCTTTTTGTTAATATGTAGATATGTCCTACTTACAAATTTTGCAAGGTACAACGTTCTAATTTCATTACAAAAATAAAATATTGTTCGTACATATTAATGTCACGTACGTTTTATATTTATTTCATGTGTAGTCGCCGCGAGTGGCACAACTAGTTCGTTGCCTTACTATAATAATCATGAAAAAGTTAAGTTTAGTTATCATTGCAATTAGTGATCTGTGGACTTTTGGGGAGCCAGCCAATAGGATGATGTATCGCCCGGCATTCGATTTTCAAAATGTATCGCCCGAAGGCCGATCTACTCTACCATTTTCTAACGCAAAGTTCACTTCAAATGGGATTCCAACAACATCGCAACAACAGATAATGCATACTGGCAGAATTCTATCGCAGCCGTTGCCAACTTTCGAGCAATATAATGTGAAAAAATCGAACAACAATCTCGATGGAATTTTTCAGATGGTAAATGAAATATCCGACGAGGAAATGGAACCGAATAAGAGTATTCACACTGCAGCTAGAGAGGACATGCCACATTACGGGTATAACCTGCCAGGATCCAGTTATAATACAATGCCCGAACACGAGGCAAAAGGTGATACATCTATCAAGCCAAAATTCAGTCTAATAGACTCCTTGACGACGAAAAGTGAGAGCAAAGTGAACGGGCTAATAAGTTTAGTCCTAGCGCTATTGTCTGGATCGACGCAGGATAATCCATTCGGCAAAGGTATTAAAGATGTTATTATAAATGGTCTCGTTCGCCCGTTGTTGGTAGCTAAGGGTGGTATTAAGATGTTGATCAGTAGACTAGCCATACCTGTTGTGTCCTTGATATTAATTAATATAGAAGTGTTGATAACGGTTTGGTGGCTGTGGGACGATTGCCCAGTGTCGAAAGCTATGCAGCCTACGACGCAAAACCCGACTTATAACTATAACAGTTATAATAGCTCATATTAAAATTAACCCAGTATGTTATATATTAAAAGTCTGCTCATTATTGTGTACTGCCAGATTGTCAATAATATATTATTTGCAATCATGTATGTACCTATTGTAAATGTTCTTAAAAAATGAGACAATAGTCTTGTAAAAGTATTTTTTAAATGTTTGTATTTGTACAGTGATACTTAAGCTTATATTGTTGTTTAATCTAATAAATAAAAATATATTTGTATGTGCTTTGTTTTTATTTATTTTCTTTTTAAAATGAAAATTTTATATCTGCAGTATTATAAGTTAGCTTTATGAGGTATTAAAAGGTTAAAATATTTTATAGGGTATCCCTAATTCAAAAAAGTATTAAAACGAGTAACGACTGATTAGATAAGCTGTTCCTGCATATTATACCAGTGGGCCTAGCAGGAAAATTTGACAGCAGCGTCAACGTAACGTTGACGCTGAATGAAAATTGTATGAAAATCTGTCAAAATCATGACAGCGCCCATACAAATTTTATTCGTTAACGTTACGCTTACGCTGCTGTCAAATGTGACTGCTAGGCCCCCTGACCCTTTTAAAACGTCACTTGTCAGAAGGTGACAAGGACACTGATTAGCTCCCTATTAAAAAAGGGAAAAGGCATCGATTTGCTTTCTCTTTCACTCTTATGAGTTTTTGCCCTTAATGTTTTCTGCTTTGACTTTAGTGATCCTTTCATGTATACTCGTATTTCTTACTAACCCTATGGGGCTCGGTGTCCTCTGCCTAACCCTATGGGGCTCGGTGGTCTCTACCTAACCCTATGGGGCTCGGTGGTCTCTGCCTAACCCTATGGGGCTCGGTGGTCTCTGCATATCTACCCCTATCTTGGGAAATGGGTGCGTGAACATGTGTGTATGTGCGTCAAAATTTCTGTAGGAAGTAAATTACGTATTCGTAAGCTCGTAAGGTATTGACATAATGTTAATTATAATTCATGTTGTCATAAAACACCATGCCGTCGACAGTCGACGCATATTTAAAAATACGTGAAATTGAATGGTATATAATTAGCCAACGTCCATAGATGTCGCAATAAAAGGGGACGTAATGACATTAGGAGACAGGAGTCTGCATTCGTTGGCTCTACCCTATTACTCCTAATTGGGTTATGGCTATACTAAAGAATATAATTCAGTATACGTTAGAGGTACGACTAAATTTCAGACAGTATTAGTAGTAAAATATTGTGTTTTATTTATTAATCTTAACTTCCATACAAGTATTTAAAATGCGAAAGTCACTCTGTCAGCCCCTTATGCAATTATATCTAAACTACCTACTGAATTTTTGACGTGATAACGTCTTATAAATCGATGGAGCCGGCTGCACGCACGAAAAAACATGACGCATGCGTTACCTGTTACCCGTTACCAAGTACCGTTATCAAGTACCAGCGTTACCTCGCATTGCCTTTACCTTATTATTATTATTATTGTTGTTGTTGTTGTTGTCGTTGTTGACGTTGTCACGTTCAACTATCGTCAGTAAACCGACTTTACAGACAACCGGTATTTTTTTTTGATCTAATAATATATTCCTGTACCATGTGTATTAACGCCCGAAATTAATAACGTATCAAAATCATAGATTGACTTTAATCTTAGATTCTCAAACAAAAATTGACGTGAAGTTAATCCTAGGATCGTTGAAATGTATTGAAATCTTGATCGCAGATAGCTAAAATGAGATTAAGATTGATAATTAATTTCGGGCGTTAGGGAATAGAGATAGATTAGATCACGGCAAAATGTGCGGTTCTCGCGCGAGATACCTACGGATTTCTGCGCGACTAAAGTTGCTTGCCACGTCCAGGAAACTAGGTATAGCCTGAATAATTTGCAAGATTAACATGGCAGCTTTGTTGTGTTGATTTTTTTATTGCGTCTGTCTTTTGTGTTAAAACGAGACTATTATAGGTCAGATTATATACAGGTAACAAGCGATACAGCTCCTTTATGTGTCAATAATTGGGTCGCTTACATTGTTTGGCAATTCACCTATTTTTAACGTACTTTATGTGTACAAAATGCAATGCCGCGTTCCAAATTTTTCAAGTTGTTTTTTTTATTTATAAAAGTAATTTATAAAAGTATTTATAAAAGTTTCAACAAACAAACAAATTAATAATTAATATGACTAGTATTAATTAAATAATAATTATTAAAAAATTAACACACGAACTTGTCAATTTCTCGTAACATCGCTTTCAAAGTTTCGCGTGATGTTAATTTATTTTTGGCACCAGTGTAAAAGTTACATTGGAAAAAACTTGTTAGTATGATCGTTAGACATGAAAGGCGAACTAATCAAAATCATTATTGATTCATTTGGGCACGCACGTGCACAACAATAATATATATATACCTTGATACCTTGACCTAGTAAACTGAAAAATATTCTTCTTTTAATGCTGAATTCATAATATTTTTTTATTAAGAAGGCAATTGTAATCAAATCACGGGTTTTTCATACACTTCCTATTACAGTTAAGCTTATAACAGGGAAAGGCTTATTATCTAAGGATAATCTTCGAGGTAGGGTTGCCAATTTTTTTTGTAAACAAAGTGTGTTTGTTTGCATTGACTTCGAAACTATTGGACCCATTTTGATGAAATTTAGTACAGATATAGAGTAGACCACGGAGAATAACATTGACCAGTTGGAACCGTACCGGAGTTTATTTTTTCCTTCTTAAACAATGGCAAAAGCCAGCTGGCGTAACGAGCAGGCCTTCTTTTTGATTATTCATATTAAGTATTAATTACAATTACACAAAATAATATACTTGCATTACTTTATAATAAAGTTGACTAGCTGTGGGCTTAGCATGACTACCGGAGAAATGAGTTTTATCTACGAAACAATAGACAAAATGAGATATTGATATATAGCGGGTATTTCACTACACGATATTCAGGGTCTGGCCCAAGGTAGTCAGGGTAGTCTGTCAGTCAGTCTGACAGTGTGAATGTGAATGCGGATATATATATATATATATATATATATATATATATATATATATATATATATATATATATATATATATAGACGTTAAACAAAACTACCTTTTCTTTTTTGATTATACCTACTACGCAAGCGCTCTCCACGCTAGCCACGTGACGACTGAGCTCCCTAACCAGTTTTTTTTTCTAATTTGCGCTCATACTATTGATATTTTATCGATAAATGTAACATTGCAAATTCTAGTATAAATAATTCACAGATAAATAATGTAACATAAATAAATCCAAGTTAGTGTACTTTTTTATGCTTTAATAAATTATTTAGCAATTTTAATAACTAAATTAGTAAGACGATGACGTACAGCATGTTTAAAAATGTACTGTGCTGTAAATTAAAAAGTAATAATATCAGTTTCACTGATGAGTGATAAATGAGTCATTTGATGTTGTATATTAATATTTTTTTTAGTTTTAACTGTTTGTGAGGGGGTTTTAGATTTATCAATCTTAGTTTCAATAATTCGTACTCATAGTAATGATTATTTTCAAAGATTTAATTTAATTACAATTCACAACCACGTTTACTATCTCACAACCTCCAAATTGTTCGTATAATCTTTTGTGGATAATTATTATATCATTTTTGATTAGATTAATTAAAAATATTTTCCATTAACTATGTTTCGCTGCCTGCTACTTGTGACATACCTATTTGTATGAAATTGTATCAGAGACGTCCAAGTAGGTAATGGTACAGGTATAAATACATATATATATATATATATATATATATATATATATATATATATATATATATATATATATATATATATATATATATATATATATGTATTATATATATTTATATAAATACATAATATGAAAAGAACAATCACTGCTTTTGATTTCGACATGATATTCAAGTATCATTAGAATATTATGATTCCATTGGTAAAGGAGTATGTAGGTAAGTACGAGAAAAGTACCTAAATGTAAAATGTAAATGAATAATACACTTACCTGTCCTTATACTCAAGATATTCAATTTTTCTAATAAAAATATTACCCTCTGTTTTGTCAACCTATATGGGATGAAGAAGTTGACGACCTCTATGGCTCAGTGGTTCAGCGCGTTGGTGCTCAAGCCGGGGGTCGCGGGTTCGAATCCCGCCGAAGGAACAAAAAGTTTTCTATGTTCCTGGGTCATGGATGTGTATTAAATATGTGTATAATATAATAAAAATCTTAAATATATGTATAGTATAAAAGTATTAAATATACTTCCCGTTTTCTGGTACCTGTAACACAAGTTCTTCGGATACTTAGCACGGGGCCAGATTGACGTGGTGTGAAGCGTCCATAGTATTATTATTATTATTATTATTATTAGAAGTCGATATCATCATATTTATCAAAATGTTCCACTCTTTGACGATATAAACAGGGTCTTTTTGGTAACAAGTCATTAGAAAATAATTCAAGCACTTCAACAGCGTTAAGTTACCAAAAACTGTCTCAGATCGTCTTCCATTTCAAGGGATTCACGTATTTTCAATCACAATGTAATGTTAGGTGACAGTTAAGGCGCGACATATCGGGCCCCTAAAGTTAGAGGCCCCCCTAAGGTCTTAGATGGCACCTAAGCGTTGGTGAAAATAATTTTTCTTAAGAGGCGCCCTAAATGGCCGCTAAGGGATACCTAAAATTAGGAGTCAGTTGGTGAAAACGGGCATAAGTCGCCCTAATTAGGGACCCTTACTCCAGGAATTCTATTACACTGCCCAAAATAAGGGTAAATGAATACCATGTAGTAGAATACCCGCTTAAAGAATTTGTTATTTTGTCTACATAACCTTACAATTTTTTTTATTCTTTCGCAGGCAAAACTAATTTCAACGGTTGTAATGCTACGCATGCTGGATATAATCCTGAATCCTCCATATTTTTGTCCAATGAATCTATGCCCGTTACACTCTTAGGAATGTTAGGATTAAATGCCGTGAAGCGGCAATCATTGTGGCATAGTTCGAAGAACGTGCGTGACAATGCGATCTATGTAATTACTATGTTCACAGAGGCTTCTTCGTAGTTTAAAGGCTTATTAAGAAGATTTAGAATTTTGGCCCACCACAATAGCTTACTGCGAATCGCCTGTCCAAAGTATTGTCTAATACAAATTCATATAATGGACAAAACCTAAATGCTGATACATAGGGTCCAAGTTTCCGTTGTTGTGTGTTGTTGGTCTCTAAGGCTTTATTTATTATTAATTGATTTATTATTTTTAATATTATTTATTATTTTTACCTATATCTCTATTTTTCGAGGTAAGTTGTAACAAAAATAGACATTTACCTCCAACGTTCGTACTTATAGTAGCGAAACCGTCGTCCTTGACTAAAAAATGTATGTTATCTAAGTATTATCAATAAATCTAAAGAACTAAAACGCTGTTTTCTGAACAAAAGATCATAAAAGTATCATAAAAATAGGTTATATTCACTGTTATAGTTAATGTAATTTCGTGAATTACAATCTAGGTTTCGAGAGTAAGAATTTATGATTCACATTCTCTAGTTCTGTAATTTTTTCAAATATTTTACGAAGATACATAATTAAAATAATTTGTAGAGGTGACGTGGAAAATGAATAAATATTAGATTTATTGCCAGACGTATTCAATTATGGGTCGAGCCACACGGTGCGGCGCCGCACCGCACCGCATTACTCCGCACCGCACTGGCGGCCACACGACGTCGTGTGCGGCGTCGCAATGAATCAATGCGGCGTGTGCAGTGCGGCGTCGCAATGAACCGTCGAAAATTTTATATCTACGAAACCGTTGCGGCACCGCTGAGTCGCCGCGCCGGAGCCGCACCGCGCCGTGTGGCCTGGTGGCTAAGACTGGAAATAGACAAGGTGCCCTCAACTTACGCGTAAGTCGTAGTCAGATTTTTGAACTGCTAAATAATTATGACACCTATGTATTATGTGAGGTAGTATTTGTGACATCTGACCTTGAAATTTTGTATGGCAATGACTTTCCATGATAAATATGCTATTCAATGGTGACTTACTAGGTACTACAGTAGAGTCAAGGAAATTTAATGCATTCGGCATATGAAAAATTAGTTCAAAAATAAGTTTAAAAAACTATAACCCGACTACGTAAAAAAGGGGTCTAAAAAGGCCGAAACAAGAAAATAATTCAAATAGAAATCCAGAAATGCATAGTAACAAAAATGGTCAAGGTAGAGCCGTGGTCGCGCACCTACTGTTCGGAACAATCGATGTCAAAAGGCAACCGTCTGTAACTATATTGG
Organism: Phengaris alcon alcon; assembly: GCA_037179445.1. Lineage (NCBI taxonomy): Eukaryota > Metazoa > Arthropoda > Insecta > Lepidoptera > Lycaenidae > Phengaris > Phengaris alcon. Next base: position 518,541 of record JAYRCH010000518.1, read on the forward strand.
GGCATGCATGTGTACATTACGACATACGCAGTTTCAGTTTATACCTAGACGTCACGCATCTCGGTGTGAACTGACGCTTAGATGACGCCATTAGTGTGTGCGACCACGGCTCTACCTTGACCATTTTTGTAACTATGCATTTCTGGATTTCTATTTGAATTATTTTCTTGTTTCGGCCTTTTTAGACCCCTTTTTTACGTAGTCGGGTTATAGTTTTTTAAACTTATTTTTTTATTTAATATTTTTCCGTTTTAAGTTTAATCTAATACAAAACTATTTTATTTACAATTTAAATCAAGTAATTACCGTATCACGAGGAAACAATAATTAATATTATTTATTAAAGGACCTTAAAGGTAATAAAGTAACTGAAAAACTGAAATTAAAATAAACTAACCATAGCATACACAGTAAATGACGACTTGATTCGCACTCGAAGAACGATTTATAAAATATAACTATTTATAATTTATATTCAATAAACGCAATAGAGATCATTCAACATTCATTAATTTCACCAATGCAATTATATCACTTATTCACTCTTAATCGTATTTTGATCGTATACAATAATTGTAGTGGAATATATCATAAACTTCTAAACACAACGATACCGCGATTCAGAAAAATGTAAGACTCGTATAGTGTCTATCGAACGAGTGAGTAATAAACGTGCTAGTAATTGATTTCATCTTCATTTTCTTATTCAAAACTGATGAACCAATTCACCGATTTTGATCTAGTTTTTTTTTGTTTGAAAGCTGATATAATTAAGAGTGGTCTTAGCTATAATTCATCATCATCAGCTCGTTCACTGCTTGACAATATAGGTGTTATTTAATTTTTTTAATTTGTTACGTATTGCCTGTAAAAAAATATATTTATAAAATAAAATATAATGATATGAAGGAACATAATATATAAATTATATATTTATAGTCTTATTATAGGTAATGTTAGAAAATTGGACAAATATTGTACGAATTGTATTTTGAACGTATATTTTGACATAAACAATATGGTATAATATAATATATATACTAATTATGTAAATATTTGTAGTGTGCTTGCCAAGACCTTTCTTTTGATACCAAACATGTGATAATTATCTTGATTTAATTTTTTTAGATGTTAGATTCGGAGGTTAAATTTTCGAAATACAAAAGTTTGAAAAAAATTATATAGCCTATGTTACCCGCGGCATCATTACGAATCTATTGACACCTCATTTATTAAAATCGGACCAGTAGTTTAGACGCTACGAGGGAACAAACATACATACATACATACATAGACTGCCAAAATCATTACCCTTCCTTTTGGTTTCGCCGTAGTCGGGTAAAAATAGCAATTTTATTAACACACTTAGCTCACTCAAATTTTGTTGTATCATATTTTTTAATAATTTATAAAAAACTTTGTAATGATTTATAAGTTACCTTGCATTTTATGTTTTACACTCCGGACAAACCTTAGTGATTTATGGAGAGTACAATTTCATTGAATGTATGTTTCTTTATAAAAATAAATAATAATAAATTTAATTTCCCGACGATAGTCGACGCGAAGACATCACTATCAAACTGCTGAATATCCCTTATCCCAAACGGTACAATGTATACAGTGTCCATCATGAATTTTATTCATCTAGCCTTGTTTGGAACGTTGGTATTTCACGATAGTGAAATAGTCAATAAGTAAGGAATAAAGTAGGGGTTTATCTGTCTTATCTTATCTTAAGGAAGGTTCAGTCGAAGCTAGGTGTGGCCATTACGATCGTGTTTTAGACGAAACTGCTTTAATCTTAATTAGAAAGGTCACTGAGGATTTATTTTCTATCTATTTCTGCTACGAGACACAAAAGACGACTTGTATCTGTCCCATATATTTCCATTGTAAGTACTTTATTTTATTCGTAATTGTGCTTCTCTAGCCTTGCAGATAATTAGGTCTGTTCAGTACTTAGAGCAGAGGTTCCAAAACATATTCCGTCTAACGCCCACTTTGAAAATCAGTTATTTTGTAGCGCCCCCCATTTTTGTTTTCACATTAAAAACTTCAATAACATATTAAACTCTCCTGGAGTAAAAAAAAACTAATTAAACCTAACCAAGAGTTTTATTACCAGTGAGAGCAATAATAATGCTTTACAATATTAAGAGTATCTTATAATCAAAATAAGCAATAATCAACATTGAGCAATAATAATGCTTTACAATATTAAGAGTATATTATAATCAAAATAAGCAATAATCAACATTGAGCAATAATAATGCTTTACAATATTAAGAGTATATTATAATCAAAATAAGCAATAATCAACATTGAGCAATAATAATACATCTTTACAATATTTAGAGTATTTTTTACCTATTCAAAATTAACCAATAATCAACATTTGTTTTAAAACTAGTCTAATGTGAAGTATGCATCTGTATGCTGAGTGCGAGTCACAACTCGCCGTGAAGAAGTTAACTACAATTTGTATGGCATCGAATTAGTTACCATAATATTAAATGCTATACAAATTGTAGTTAACTTCTTCACGGTGACAAGTGATGAAAACTCGCACATAGCACACTGATGATTTTTAACAATTTTTTGTTAATATTAGGTCATTACATATGAAATTGGCGTTTTGTAAAGGATGAACATAAAGTCGATTTTTTTTTTAAATAACATATTTATTTATTCAAAGTATTGCTATCTATGCACTTTTATCATTTCATAGGTAGTTCATGGATTCCTTTACTAAAGAAACCATTCGCACAACACCATTCGGAATCAATAAAGTCTTTGAAGGCGCTTTGGACTGCCCCATCGGAGTTGAATTTTTTCCCTTGCAAGAAGTTATCCAAATTTTGAAAAAAATGGTAATCTGTTGGAGCAAGATCCGGGGAGTACGGTGGATGTCTTAGACATTCCAATTGTAGCTCCTCTAATTTGGTAGCCGTCTGTTGTGCAGTGTGTGGTCTAGCGTTGTCCTGAAGCAGCAGTGGCCTAGAGCGAATGACCAACCTCGGTTGTTTAGCAGCTAGCTTTTCCATCATGATTTGCAGTTGCTGGCAATAGACATCTGCCGTAATAGTCAATTCTTCATTATCAACTTTGGTCTCCGGTCGTCCAGGGGGCTTGTTCTGCAGGTCGAAATTTCCAGAACGAAAACGTTAGAACCAAAAACGCATTGTGTTTCTTTTGCGACACCGCCGCCATACACAACATAAATCCTTCGAGCCGTTTCTGCAGCACTGGTGCCACGGTGGAACTCGTACTCGAAAATAATACGATATTTCAAGTTTTCCATTTTGTAAACAGACGCAAAGGAAAAATCAAAAGAGGAAAAAACAAATGAATTACGGTTTTCGAAACACAAATGCATGAGTAAATAGCGGTATAAATTTGAAATTGGAATTCCTAACCAAAGAAGATATGGCCACTTTGACCACTTTGACCTTTCTTATAAACAAAGAAGATATATTTTTTTTTTTAATTTATTCATGACCATGGATACAAAGTCCTTCAGTCGGATACATTTTGAGAAAGAAGATATATTTATAAATCGTAGGTACAATATTTGTTCACGCCATAATTTAACCTTCTAATTTCTATTTTATTTTTACTAGATCGGTCAGGTGCATAAAAAATCCCGCGTTCGGCAAGAGCTCAGCTTGGCCACAACAATAGATTATACCTCAACTGCGACACATGAAAACACGAATATTTTTCAGTGTTTGCAGTGCCGGATTAATCCAGCGCGGGGCCCGTAGCAAATTCTGCCGCGCTGCCTGCTCTCAATTTTTTTTTTTAAATTTATAATTTTTTTTCTGCCTAAACGTTATAAGATAAGAAGTAGATCATATTATGACTAAAATATCCGTAATTTATTTTACCAAACCTTATTTGTACACAGGGTTATGAAATGTTTTAATTTTTTATTCACGATATTTTGACAATTAATTCTTATGTTTTCATTACATGCAAAAACTTGTGGCGTGTACTTTTGGATTTTCCATACTTATTAATTTTTTTTCGGCTGTGAGGCGCGATCGTAGGTGGTTGCCCACGTCGCCCACGCCTTGCCGTGCCGCCTCTGCTAATATGGAACGTTAAAAAGCTAGTTAGGTGCTTTTTATAACGCTTTTATTAGTTTCACCTGTATGTTTGCTTGCTTGCTTGTAACCGACTCTTTGGGCTCGATTTTGTCCTACTTTGAACGATCAGATTTAATTCAAACTTTGCACACCTGTCAAAGACCGATGACAATGCAATAATTCGATTTAATTTAATTTTTAAAATTAAAAAAAATTAAAAAAAAAATAATTAAAAATTAAAGTTATAAATTATTATAATAAATAATCATGCGTACAGTTCCAGGCTCACTCTTTGGCAAATCGTACTAAAAAGCAAAAAATAATATCTTAAAAATCATTTTAAACGAAATCTGACCGTTTGAATTTTGTTTTTTATTTTTTAGTTAGATTTTCTATAAAAGCGTGTTTTTTTAGTTTTTTAAACTATATTTTTTTCTATTCAGATTTATTTTCAGCTCTATTGGGTAAGGTACAATAGAGCTGAAAATCTAACTCACAAGCGAGTATTTTAATTGCTGTCGTGTGATCGACTTTCAGCAATTTTCAGCGCTGTTTTTAATATGTATGAAAATTATTTTTTACGCTCCCGCGGCCCGCCAAAGTGCGTGGCCCGTAGCTATTGCCTCCGCCTATATGGCTAATCCGGTACCTAAGTGTTTGATACATATTACTAAATATCTTAAGATATAAATAGCGTTGTGAACGCATTAAAAATAAAAAATATTTAATATCTTTTTAGTTTACATTTACACCATGAAATATGATATAAATATAAACTAATAAATGGATGTTGTGAAGTAGGAGGATTTTAATTTCAGTGAATTTTAAAATATGTGGTAGCTGAACTTACAAATCACCCATCGCCCCCTTAAATCACATCAGCGCCCCCAATGTTTTCTAGGCCCCTTACCGCCTCCCTCTAGGCCTCCAGCACCCACAAAGGGGCGTTACCGCCCTGCATGCATCGGGAAAGACTGACTTAGAGCATCGATTTGGTTTGATGCTCTAAGGTACAGTAGGATAATTTTGTAATTTTAAAATAGGTGAAGTTACAATTCTAGCAAAATTAAGCAAAGATAAGAAATAAACTTTCATTATAAATATTATAAGGTTATTCGAAATCAAAATACGGATATATGATCTACTGCTTATGTCAAGACGTTTAGGCAGAAAAATAATTAAAAATATAAAATATTTAATAATATAGGTACGCTAAATAAAATTACATTACGCTCTTTACTTTTAAGGTCATTGACCTCACACAGCTGTTGTATTGGTGTTATTTAGGTCACAAAGTCTTTTCTCCCTTTTTAAATCACTTGTTTCTGTGAGGTTAATGAACACAGCGCCTTAGAGAGCGCAAAGTAATTTTATTTAGTACTAGCTGTCCCGACGCACGTTGTGTGTACACCTACACATATTCCTTCTCCTATAGCCTACAAATATACCTTTTCCAATATTTATCACTTTTGAAACCTTCACTGAACTTTCACAATAATTTCAAGATTAAAATTAGCCAAATTGGTCCAGCCATTCTCGAGTTTCAGTGAGGCATTGGAATTGCAGTCCATTTTTATATAAAAGAGCAGATAATATATTTTTCGAAAGTTTTAATTACTTTTCTGCCTAAACATCTTTACATAAGCTGTAGATCGTATGCCCAAAATATCCGTTATTGATTTTGTTCAACCTTAAATAGAATACCAATTATAATTCATAATTTACAAAGTTATTAAAATCTGTAAATTCAGAATAGGCTATTTGACCTTGTTTTTATTTATGTCCTAAACGATTCATAATTGTTTCATTACACACAATAAAATAATATAACATTATTTTGAAACCTAAAAACCTACAAAAAAAATATTTAAAAATACACTTTTTAACAACCGCTGAAAACACTATTCACCATGTTAGGTTGATAGATAATCTGTGCTGTGATGTAATACTAGTACTATTTGTAATCTGTGCTATAGTCCGTAGTAGTAAAATGGCGGTGTTACGTTCTGTTTGACGTTTTGACATAAATAACTTTTTAAGATGTCATGAACAATATTATTTACAGAAACGTTCCGTTTCACTACTACATATGTGTTTAGTATGCTTGTGTCGTCACATCCTTGCCGGAAGTTACTTCGAGGTATTTTCATCAGTAGAAATTAAAAAAACAAAAATACATATTTTTAAATCAACTTTATTTATCAATCTTAAGTTTTTAGTTTACGATATCGCTAGAATACATTTTCCTAAGCCAAGTACTAAAGGTAGTACTCCTTCAATGTATGAAATTAAATATGAGCCAAGTAGCCTATTGTATAGTGCGGGTATAAAGAACTATTACATTATTAGCGAAAAATTATTTTTATCCTTTCAATTATTATCGATTGCCGGTTACAGAGAGGGGCCTACTCGACCCTATTCGATTAGGAATCAGGGCGGACGCGGATGCGTGATTGGGACCTGTTAGGGCTCAGGGACCCCAGGGACCGCCATTGATTTCCTATCAAACATGCATTATTGTCGGTAACAGTATCATCCAGGGTTGAATTATATTCGAGTCCATGAGTATAGACTCAGACCAAATAAAAGAGTGAAGATAGAGCTTTGAGCAACAAAAACTGAGGTCGGTTTTTAAAGGAAGGTAGTGCGTGTGTAGCTATGCATTACATACATAAAAAAACACACACTAAGACAGCTCGCCTTGTAATTGTGCTTGAGGCGTAGCTTATAGGCCTATTACACTACACGGTATTCAGGGCCGGGTAGTCACGGAGGGTGTGGCTCCTTGCAAGGGGGTCGATTATTACACTGCACACTCATCCTTTCTTTTCTTAATTTATTTCCTTAATTTCAAGCAATACATGAAATTAAGAGAAAATCACTCCAATATGCGGATACTCAGTGCCCTGGAACGAGTGGAGTTAAAAAAATATTTAAGAATGGTAGAGGAGGAATTTGAGTACTTATTAAATTGATAAGCTCCGTATATAAAAAAGAAGACAATTTAAAGCCAGAGTGTAAGTGCTAGACAAAGACTGGTTGTCACATTAAGATTTCTAGCTACAGGAAGCCCCCTAAACGCCCTAAGTGTTATTACACTACTCGATCGTAAGGGCGATTAGGGAGCAAGGTTTGCTGGGACCGTCCGGGCCCCCTAATTACTCCAGGAATTCTATTACACTGTTCTAAATAAGGGTAAGGGACGCTGAATACAGTGTAATGTAATAGGCCTTTTAGACCGGCCTCACTGTGTGGTTAGCAGAACTCTTCTTCGCAGAACTGTTTTCACTTGTGTATTTGGTCCGAGGGCATAGATTACTGATTAAAATGATAAAGTCCCAGTGTGTGGGTTAATGTGCACAGTTAGGGATTGAGTGTCTCGCAGATTGAAATAAGATACTCTTGAAATTCGGCACGTTACGCTCTTCCGTCGATAAGCGCACGTAAAACCACGATTACTTAATCTTACTTGTTACTAATACTATAAATGTGAAAGTTTCTGAGGATGTATGGATGGATGAATGGATGGGTGTTTGTTACTCTTTCACGCAACAACTACTGAAGGGATTTTGATGAAATTTAGTAGTAGTTTAGGCTCTGGATTAAAACATAGGTTACTTTTTATCAAGGAAAAATATAGTATTCCAGCGGGATACTCGATAGTAGATTTACGCAGCCGGCCGGCGGAGCCGCGGAAAACAGCTAGTAGGTAACTACTATCTGTCTCCCGCGGCTACGTAAGTAAACTGATGACGACGTGCTCTTTTTTGTGAAATGGACCCTGATCCATTCTCGTTTCCTGAAACGAGCAGTTGGATCGCCTGATGGAAAGCGATTACCGCCGCCTATCGACACCAGAGGAGTTACACTTGTAACTCACAATCTTTCGACATTTTACAATTTCGCTAATTATATTATAATCTTGCGATATTTACAATTTTACTGTATCTGCTTGCTTGTTTTGACATTATTGAATACGAAGATGCCTACAGGCTACTGCATTAAAACTAATTTCCAAATGGCCCTCGGCAATCGTCGTATTTCTATGGCAATGACAGATGAAATATGAAAAACGAAGATACCCGAAAACACTTAAGAACGACGGTGAAAATTCAGTGCACTAAAAACAGAACTCTGTCGTAATACAATAGAGTTGAAAATGGATGTTTGGAGTCGAGCTGTCATAATATATGACATTGACATTTGACTCGACACTCATGTGTTTGATTCTCAACTCTATTGCATTAGCGCAAAGTTCTATTTTCAATACACAGAATTTTCTACGGCCTTCCGGATTCCGGATCATATTATTCAGCCTCAAAGACGTTATTATTCCAGTGTAAGGATTACATCTTGAGTGAACTAGAACAAATAAAATATATTCTATGGCCTGAGAATGGCAATGAATTAACTAAGACCTAGATAAGTCTAGAATACAGCTCGCTATGGACCAGTCACTCGGCTAACAGCTTATTCATGTTAGGAAGGTATAGCTTTAGTCTCTCGGGATATAAACCTGGTTATGGTCTGTAACCGGGACGTAAATAATATTATTGAATAGTGTGTTGTTTGTATTGTATGATTGTATACAGTATAATATTATGCTTTAAACGAGACTATCTTGTATGTATGTAATCGGTTTCTCGAAAACGGCTGCAATTATTACCATACAATTTAGTATGCAGGGAGTTTTGAGTGAGAAAAATTGATCTAGTTAGGTATTATTCCTGGGAAACTGCGCATTCGTGCAACAATACAATATCTGATAGCGCGTTAGCGCTATCGCCAAGAGTTAAGCGGCCGTAACTATCTTTTTTCGAAGCGTTTCGCGGCTTTTTCGTGCCCCCATATTTTCGTTTACGTTAGCGGCACAAGCTTTTGTTTTAAATTTCATAAAAATCAAGTGCATAATATAGGAGATATTAAGCGGCAAAAAAACCTGATTTTGAAAGATATGGATAGATGGAGGTATGTATGGAGGTAGGCAGAATAAACATAATTCAAAGCATACTTCTAGCAGACTTAGAAATTTCAAATTCGCTGTCAGGCTAGGTTAGTAGCTACATATAAAGGGAAAATATAGAAAAAGTAAAAATTATGAAAAAAATCATGATATTAGAATTTTTAATTTAACGAATTCACAGGAACAAAATGTATGAATACAAGTTCACTGATAACTTTATAATCGTTATTTATAATTGGTGTTTTCCCAGTCAGTGTCCAAACTTTCAGGAGTGAATATACTCTTTAATATAGGCAACTTATATCTTATACTGGTATAAGTAAAAAAAACCGTGGAAAAACACCCGGTACAACTAATATCATAAATTGAAAAGTGGTAGGTTATTTTAGGTTACGGTAGATGCTTCGGGACGAATGGGCCCACTCGACCGGATAAATAAGACGGCCTAACAGAAAACCGATTAAACTTGCGTTGCGTCTCACTGCATGAGGAAGATACCGGTGTCTCAAAGTGGGACACCGAGTGATTGATTCGAGAACACACTTGTGGTTCCTCTGGTGTTGCCGGTATCCACGGCCAGTAATAATTTTATTTATGGAATAGATCTAGAAACAAGCAAATGGACAGCCTGATAGTAAGCAATTACTACTCCCGCAGTAAGCCGCGAGTGGGCACTCGACAGGATAATTAAGACGGCCTCACAGAAAACCGATAGCACTTGCGTTGGCCGTCTCACTGCATGAGGAAGACACCGGTAGAAGTTGTAATAATTTATTACCATAAGGTGATCCGTTTGATCTGCAACACCAGAGGAGTTACAAGTGCGTTAAGAATTATAAAAACCTCCAAACTCTACCCTTATCAAAGAAATTGTAGGGCTAAGGGAATAATTGATCCTAGAACGTACTTGTGGTTCCTCTGGTGTTGCGGGTTTCCACGGCCAGTAATAATTTTATTTATGGAATAGATCTAGAAACAAGCAAATGGACCGCCTGAGTGTAAGCAATTACTCCCGCATTAAGACATTCGCAACGCCGGAGAAATTATAAGTCCGTTCACGGTCTTTAAAATCCCAAATTTCTTGGTTTTCGGGGTAACCTACAAAAAGTAATGAGAGCCCACAAAAACATTACCTAAATGAAAAAAGCCAAGTATTTCCTTTGCATAAAGTTATAAGATGTAAAAAATATATAACCGATTGTGGAAAATTTTATTTTAAAATTGATTAAGTTATTAAATAGTGATAAAATTTTCCACATACGGTTACATATTTTTTACGACATCTCATAACTTTTTGCAAAGGAAATACTTGACTTTTTTCATTTAGGTAATGTTTTTGTGGGATCAATAATTTCGACTCTATTATGTTCGTCCAAATAGCAGTTTGGTATGCGTGTATATAATTTTTGCTTTGTTCGAAAATTCGGAATGTGGTGGACTCAAATCAACTACTGAAATTTCAATACCCAGGTAACTAATATTTAAGTAGTTGAAAACGCCAAATTAGCAAGTAATATGTTACACGTCCAGCGGACAACCAAAAAAATGATAGTAGTAGACAATGTTTTTTTCGTAACGTGCTTTATTGCTGAGTTATGAGCTTTAAACACTTGCGGATTGTGTCGCGGTGCACTTTTCTTTTTCCCGACGTGACGGCTACGTGCACGGGAGGACACGTGCAGCCCGTGACCACGGCTTCTGGAAAGTAGCCGAAACGTCGGGAAAAAGAAAAGTGCACCGCGACACAATCCGTAAGTGTTTAAAACAATGAACCATATTCGCGTAAACATAAGATATCAATATGAGTTATGAACTTTTAAAAAAATACTAAGAGTTCGTCCGTTAAAAATGTCAACTTTTTAACTATAAGAAACAATACTTTTAGGTTTTTGTTACAAATTAATTGATGAAAATATTAACCATCCAAAAATAACGGACTTCACTCTTAGTAATTTTTTTAAAGTTTATAACTCAGCAATAAAGCATGATACGAAAAAAACATTGTGTGTACACATCCACGTCTACTAGGAGTATAACTGACCAGAGTATGAACACAATTCACGACCTCTTTTTTTTTGGTTGTCCGCTTGACGTGAAATGCCCCAATAAGGAGGAGTTATGAGCTCGGGTATGACTCTACGATATAACCAACGAGAGGGTAGTACCTACCTACATTAATTTTAGAGTACGATTTTTTACCAACACCGTTTAGCTATATGTACAGGATGTTTGGAGCAACATAGTCAATCCGTGAAATATAGACCCGGTGGACAGCGGCGATGGCTGGTTCTCGTTCATAGGGAAGCCCTAGCATGTATTATGGTAGGGATTTGGATGTGGGTTTTCAAAAGGTAGAAGGAGAAATTTTATCAACTGATCTAAGCACAAGTTAAATCTGATAAATATTTATAGATCTTTAATTTATAACTCAGGACATATAACTAACTAACTAACTCTTTACTTACAAAACGTCTGTATAATACTATTTGCACTTTGACAACACAAAAAGGAGGGGAAAGGGGGGGGGGGCATCTTATGAACTACTTTAGAGGCCGATTTCTGGAAAATGGTTGACTTTGTAAAAAAAGTCATGTATGAAACCACATCTTGGCCCAAGATCGGTGTGGTGTCGGTTTTAAGATAGCGATTTAAAATGAAATTTATTCACTACACAAGAAGATACATGTTTGTGAATGACTATTTGAAATTAAATTAAATTAAATAAATAATTAATTAATTAATTAATAATTAATTTAAATTCCTACTTACACCCCAAATACACACTGGATGTTTTATTGGACACCATAACATCGATGTACGCGGTTGGAGTAGTGAATGGACTAGGACGGCCACCATAACTTGCGATCGGAGCTGTCAACGTGAATGACCAACCAAGCCCCATTAGGAGGAGGATAGTATTTTTTAGTAGTTTGCACCCCAAGAAGGCCAATTTGGGTCACAAGTACTATAGTTCAAGGTTTTTTATACTAGTTAAGCAGTTTTTTAATTTTTGTCTATAGTTTATCCTATTATATAAGTTATCATTTATAGTTTATCTTTCCAACCTATAACAAACAGCCAGGATGCAGGGACCTCCACTAATATTTTGACCGTGTCCTTTGGAAATCTGCTGCAATGCTCCCACTGTTCCCGATATTTTAAAAGCCAGCGGGGTTTGAACGTCCACGTAGGCAAATGCCACAAACAGCTTCCAATACTCATTCCCCCAATAACCAATTCACTTCCGAACCCAATCTATCAAACAAATTTCTGGCAAGAAATATCCAAATTTAAACGTTTTGTACCAGTTCTAAGACGGTTAGGGATCCGTGCCACAGTGACTGTAGCCAAGAAGCTTGCCGAGACAATACGCCACACAGTGCTGGAGAACTCGAGGCAAGCCTGGGAAAATCTACTCACCTTTCCCTACCGATTTCTGCATATCACTAGAGATCCGCTCAACAATGCCTCCCTCACTTCAAGAATCAAAAATAATTGTTTTTCGGACATTAACCTCAACCCAAATTTTTCTTCACATTCCTTGGTCAAACATAACATCGTGAAAACTGTGGAAAATAAAATAAGCGAGGTAGACATTAAGGGTGCAGCGCGGCTACTGTTTTCCAATGACACGGTCGCCCCCGACTGCCCAGAAACCCTCATCGCCCTGCAAAACAAACATCCATCACAATCCAATCCTTTCACAGTTTCCAATGACGCATTACCACCACTACAAACGTCGACAGACAAAGTACGCGGAGCCATCATGTCCTTTCTTCCGGGTTCAGCTGGCGGCCTCGACGGTCTCACCCCTCAGCATCTGAAGGACCTCACTAGCGGTTGCTGCGGGGAGGCCGGCGAGAAGCTCCTGCATGAACTTACGAATCTGTGCAACCTGATGCTACGTGGGGGGGTCGCATCAGATATCGTAGACATTCTGTATGGAGCTAACCTCTGCGCCTTGAGGAAGAGAGATGGTGGCATTCGTCCGATTGCTGTCGGCTCCACATACCGGCGCCTATAGCGCCGGCGCTACCTGAGTGAAAGAGGAGTGAATGTAAGGTATGCTGGTATGGAAGTGAGCAAGGAGACCAACAAGGGGTGCGTGCAGGGATCCATAGGTGGACCTATCCTGTGGGACCTCTTGTTGGACCCCCTGCTATGGATGTTAGATGAAATGAATGTTTTTTGCCAGGCTTTCGCCGACGACATTGTGTTAGTTTTTGAGTGGGACACCGCTCTTGAAATAGAGCGAAAGGCAAATGGGGCTCTTGAAAGAATAAGTAAGTGGGGGGAGTTGAACAAGTTGAAGTTTGCCCCCCACAAAACATGCGCTCTATTATCAAAGCGAAGGTTGAAATACGACGTGCCAAGACTCTCGATGGGGGGTGTCGACCTAAAATACTATGACCACATTAAAATATTGGGCTTAACCATAGACAGCGCACTAACGTTCAACACCCACGTCAGCAACGCTTGTACTAAAGCTATTTCAAGATACAAGCAGCTTGCAAAAGCTGCAAGAGTGGGATGGGGGCTTAACCCTCAGATAGTCAAAATCATATATACCGCAGTAGTGGAACCGACTGTTTTGTATGCATCAGCAGCGTGGGCACCCACCGTGGAAAAGATGGGGGTCCAGAAAAGGCTCAACTCCGTCCAACGGGGTTTTGCCCAGAAGATCTGCAGAGCATATCGGACCGTCTCCCTGAACTCTGCAATGCTGTTGGCTGGGATACTCCCTCTTGATCTCAGGATACTCGAAGCTTCGAGGCTCTATGAGATCAAGAAGGGAGTACCGCACCCGGCGTTGAAAGACAGGGAGGTGGAGCGAATGGCTCCAGCGATCGAGGACCCACATCCGGCAGAGCAGGTAGAGCTGAGGTTCGGGTTGGTAGACGAGGACTCGTATGTAGACGTGGTTAACAGCCACGTCCATAGGATCTATACGGACGGCAGCAAGATTGAGGGTCGAGTCGGAGCCGCACTCTCCGTATGGAAGGGTGAGGTCGAGACGAAGGCCGTCAAGCTTGCGTTGCCGCCGTATTGTACCGTCTACCAAGCCGAGCTTCTAGCGCTCCAGAGAGCAGTAAGTATAGCCTGCAAGAGTGGAATGGCGAAGGTCGGTATCCTTAGCGATTCCAGATCGGCTCTCCAGGCAGTCACCCTTAGTTCCCCTCATCCCCTGGCAGTGCAAACAAGGGAGGCCCTCCGAAAAGCTGCATCGCAGAGGCGGGATTAAGTTATCTCCCTGTTTTGGATTAAGGCGCACGCAGGGTTGAGAGGGAATGAGAGGGTTGACGAATTAGCCAAGGAGGCCGCGCTGCGATTGAAAAGGAAACCTGACTACGATCTGTGTCCTGTTTCATTCGTCAAGCGTATCTTAAGAGAGGATACGGTTGAGGAATGGGACAGGAGATACGAAGTGGGAGGGACGGCCAGAACCACGAAGCTCTTTTTCCCAAGCGCTGCTGCTGCATACAAGATAGTAAACAAGATAGACATCACACATCACACCACACAGATTCTGATCGGACACGGCGGGTTCGCTTTCTATTTGAACAGATTCAAGTTGAAGGAGGACCCGTCGTGTTCATGTCAGCCAGGAGTTGAGGAGACGGTTCCTCACCTGTTACTCGAGTGCCCGATTTTTGCTAGCAGTAGATATGATACTGAGCAAAAATTGGGCATATCGATGACGGGTGAGAATCTGCCTGCCATCCTGGGGGGAAAGAAGAGGGACATTTTCCTCTCTTTTTGTATGAGAATTGTGTGTGTAACAAACAAGAAAAATTGTGATATCTCGCTGTGATAAAAAATTAGTGTTAGGTTTCTTAGCGGTAGGTTTTTAAATTTGTGATATTAGGTTAGTCGAACGTTGTGCTGTATTTTTAATTTTATCTTGTTTTGTTTTATTGTCTTATTGACATTTTATTGAATGCTATTAATTATTGAAATTTTAAAACTGGAATTTATATAACTGAAATATTATATTATATTGGAATTATTTTAATGTATATTTTAAACTGGACATCTATTTTATTGCTATTATAATAAGAAATTTAAAGAAATCACTTGTAATGATGAAAATATAATTAGACAAAGAAATGTTCTACATGTAAAAACCTGACAAAATGATTGTATCATTGAAAATTGTAAATCTGAAAATAGTATATGTATATGTATGTAGCAATAAGAAAATGATGTAACAAAAAATAAATAGAAAAAAACAAAAATAAAAAAAAAATAAAAAAAAATACAGTTGCCTTTCTGGGCGAGGCCAAGGACGCCTGGAGCGCAACTAGTGCTTGTAGCGAATTGCCTGATAATACTTTTTCCCAAAGGCTCTGGGACGAGCCACTCTGCAGACTGGTACGGAATAATCTTCTTAATACGTCCTCCAGTCCTGCGGAGCAGGCTCGTCTCTTAGCTGCGGAGAAGTGGGAGTCGGCCTTTGGCTACAAGCATTACCGTCACCCAATACGGGCACATTGATGGATCGAACAGCTTTCCGGTTAGCCACTTCCCTGCGTCTTGGCATCCCTCACGTCGTCCCCCATCGCTGTGCTTGTGGTGCAAACGTGGACAGCCTCGGACACCACGGGCTGTCCTGTCAACGAAGCGCCGGCCGCATCTCCCGACATCACTGCCTGAACGATCTCATCCGTCGGGCTCTTGTCACCGCCGGAGTGCCAGCTGTGCTGGAACCCTCTGGTTTGGCGCGCGACGATGGCAAGAGACTAGACGGTATGACCTTGGTCCCTTGGAGAGTGGGACTGGCTTTTGTATGGGATGCTACTTGCGTCGATACACTTGCTCCGTCCCATGTCCAGGGCACCTCGAGTTCTGCAGGTGCGGCCGCCAATCAGGCGGAAAACCTCAAGCGGCGCAAGTATGAGAACATTGGTGGGGATCTCATATTTGAACCGTTTGGGGTTGAAACCCTAGGCACATGGGGTCTGGATGCGCACAAACTTTTCAGAGAAATCTCCAAAAAACTCATTGAGGCCACCCGATACCCCAGAGCCGGCACCTACCTGGCCCAGAGAATAAGTATCGCAATCCAACGAGGAAACTCTTTGAGCCTTCTAGGTACTCTGCCTGGTGGGGACGACCTGGGAGATTTCTTTGTTTTGTAGCATTTTAAGTTTTGGAGTAGTTATTTTTTTTTATGACTATTTTAGAAAACGCAGCGCCACGTCGAATCGCGTCGCATCTCGGTGTAAGCTGACCCTTATGCGCCTACTGTAATTTTTATGTTTTAGAAAGGTTATTCTTTAATATGAAAATTATGTAATTTTTATTATTTTATTACAGAAAGCCTATCATCATAGCGAATTGTACCAAAACACATTTCTTTCCTTAAATTTTCACAATACGAGTAATACGATTTAATTTTCCGTGTCAAACAAGGTAATTTGTAACACGGGTGTCGGAATTCAATTAGAAATGTGTTTTCGTTTCATTACAACTATTTGAGGTGTTCACAAAATGATTGTAATAATTTTGTAAACACCTCAAATAGTTTTGGTGACCTTTAAAGCAATTTAAAATCCCAGCAATATTACCTACGTCTAAGTATTAAGCCACACATTACTCACCTACTACTTTCTACCATGCGCAATTTTAAGGGTTTCGTACCCAAAGGGTAAGAACGGGACCCTATTACTGTGACTTCGCTGTCCGTCCGTCCGTCTGTCCGACAGTCATCAGGCTATATCTCCGTAACGGTGATAGCTAGACAGTTGAAATGATTTATTTCTGTTGCCGCTATAACAACAAAATATAGGTACTAAAACAGAACAAAATAAATATTTAAGGGGGCTCCCATTTTTTTAGACGGAATTCTATTATGTACGGAATTCTTCGTGTGCCAGCCTGACTCGCACTTAGCTGGTTTTTTCTTATTAGCTTTTTTAGCGTTTAAGTATTTGGCAATAAGTCTTTTTCCTATCCTATCTAACAACTCTAACAGGTGCCTTTCAGCGAAGGTCGTTCGTGTTAACAGTATAACAAAATTGCAAACTTTTACCCCGGATTAAAGAGGAACAGATAAACAGCTACATAGTTAGCTATCGATTTGATTGCACTACACACGAAAAATTGTGGGCCGTTGAAGGAGACGTCAAAATTCTAATATGGACCGATTTATAATAAATAAACAAATAAATATATGTTAATTGAACATACAAGGGACATAAACACAGCTAAAAAGAAAATAAGCAAATCGAAAATCAGAATCAAATCCCCACACCACATGTTCAAAGGGAATCCACTCAGGCAGTATAGTATTTAGACCGTTCTATGAAAGCTGTTTCTCTGTACGTAATTGTATATAATATATTATCTACTCTGCGCTTTTACCATACTTAATTACTCAGTTTTTTTTTATTCAGGCAGTATTTTACTGACTAGATAATACTTATTTAAGGCTATAAGAACGAGGTCGTCAGTCTAGCGCATTTGTTCTACGCCACGCTAGAAAAAAATCACAATTACGTAAATATACAACGTGGAGCTTTTTAACGGAAACTCATAATTATACCTGGGCTAGCAATGAGGTCAGAACAGGGTTGCCTGAGCAAGGTTTTCCGACAAAATAAGTCTGTGAAAAAATATCTAAGATTGGCAGCCCTATACAGCAGAATTTGTTTTTTTTTTCGCTACATGTCTGCAACAGTTTCAATTAGATGTGAATGAAGACACAAAATTTTACTTCCAAATGAGGGCTATATAGGGCGTTTTTCATAATCTTCAAATAAGTGTCGGATAGCTTATTCGGAAGTTTTGTCGCTACTAATTTTATATCGAGTGACAGAGACAAAACATGCAAATAAGCTACTTGCCACTTATTAGAAGACTGTGAAACTGACCCTTAAAGTAGCAAAGTTCGAAGGATGTGAAGGAAGGAGTCATAATAAACATGATCTGAAGATTTCTGAACTTTTCACTATGCACAACAAATGTTTTATTCAGTTTGATTTTCATACAGCGTTTGTTTATAGAATAGATATCATATTATTATATAATATCAATAATAAATATAAATTGAGTGTGTGTAATACATACTAGATGGAGCTACTAGGAAATTTAGAGCATGTGTTTGAGGCAAGCTGAACCTCCTGTCCTATACTTCTCCTATTGTGCCACAACATGAGACCGCAGGACTGGCTGGTCAGAAGCGGGGCTAAGTCAATATAAAAATTTTATTTATTCCCAAAAAATATGTTTAAGGCAATTTGAAATTTCGATATGAAAATAATATTCTACTAAAATTTCAAGGTGCCTCAAACACAAAAGCCGACTAAATGGAATGGCTTTTTTTCCCAACTCCTTAAACATTAACACTATATCAAAATTTCAAACTGCCTCAAAAAGTTTTGGGAATAAAAAAAATCACTTTTAAAAAATTTCAAAATTGAATTAGCCCCGTTCCGACCAGCCAGTCCTGCAGTCTCGTGTTGGGGTACAATAAGACAAGGTTTAAGCTTGCTTTAAACACCTGCTCTAATTTTCCTAGTAGCTCTTAGACTATAATAACAGTGCGTACAAAGTAACTTGATGCCAGGAATGGTATGAAAGTTAACGTCCTTAATGGCCATAAAATGTAAAAGAGATATTCAGAAAGTAATATTTTAATATTCTCTGAAGAATAATCGAGTGTCTACTTAAATTTGAAGTTGTCTAAAAATAACCTTAATCCTGTTTTAAGCTTTCAGAAGCTAACAACGTAAGCTCGCTTGCCACTTGACCCCTTTTTCGTCGAGCCTCCAATATTAAATCAGACATTTTGAAATATGTTCTTATTTCAGGAATTTTCCGTCGTTTGAGCTCTGTCCGTATGCTACGTTATAATTACTCCAATATTCTACATGCCTAGCTGCGTGTATGTATCATATTTGGCATATTTGGTCGGTTGTGTTCCTTATCATGTAGGTATGTATTTTGTATTGGGTGAAGTTAGGCGCGGGCGGTAGCGCAGAGCGGCGCGCAGTATCGACGCGCGCACGGGCCCTGAAGTGGCGGCGGGCAGACACGCGCAATCGCGCCCTGCCGCGACAGCCTCAGCCGCGACCTCCGCACGCCCCACAACAACACGGCATTTGTGACGCGATAAATAATACTAATATTCGTTTCCAAACCAGTGATAGACTAACCGAAATCGAGGGTGTTAAAAATATTCAGTTCAGTTCGGTGAAAACAAACAGCACAGTGTCATTAGCGCAGGCGCGCTGCACGCGGACATGACGAGAGCGGCCATCTTGGTCGTGGATACACTTTCGCCTCGCCCCAGTGTCGGAGCCTGATCCGCTACCACCGAAACGTCGAGCGACCGGGCATGTGTCGCGACACGGAGGCCGGGCCGGGCGCGCTGTGAGCACCGCGTCGCTATCGATCGTCGGGCGCGATGGCGCTCGCGGAGTGAATGCGGACATCGGGACCGCACCGCAGAGTCCGCGAGTACGAGGGGATTGTCCCGGAAGAGAGATTCCGGGCGCCCCGGGATGTGAGGTGCGCGGGGCGTGGAGCAGCGCGCGGGTGGCGGCGGCCGGTGGCGCGACATGGGCGAGGAGTACCCGCGCTCCCCGTGCGAGCGCTTCCCCACGGTGGGTGCCTTCAGCGTGGCGCCGCCGGAGCGGCTGAGCCCACCGCCGCCCGCGCCGCTGCCGGACCGGTTCTCGGCGTCACCGCGGCGGGTGCGGCGCAGTGCGGAGGTGGAGCGCGCGCGCCGGCCTCGCTACGTGCCACCGGCGGCGCACGTGCCGGTGGAGCGGTACGTGCCGCGGCCGCCGGCGCCGGTTCGTCCGCCGCCGGTGTACTGCGGGCTGGCGTGCCGGCCGCCACCACCGCAGCGCAAGTGCTGCGGGCCGGCGTGCCGCGAGGACCTGGCGGGGTCGCCGACGCCGTCGCGCTACGCGGAGTATGTGGGTGCGGCGCGGCGGCTGGCCTGCACGCCGCCGCCGCCGCCGCCGCCGGCACTGCAGCTGCCCTGCGAGGCCCAGGAGCCGCCGTGTTGTGTTCAGGCCCGCAGGAGGCCGCAGCCCCCGCATGATTGGTGAGTTGATTTGTTTTGTACACAGATCGATACTTGTTTGATATGGACGACAAAGTGACGTAACTTCGTTTCGTACTATTTTATTGACGTTGGCAGAGATTTGACATGCTCAGTTAACCTAGTACGTCTTAGGAAAATGTAAATAAAATTACACATTCAATTTGAAGTGCTAAACAACAGTTGGTCCCTTCTGTTGTTTAACGCCCGAAATTAACAATCAATCTTAATCTCATTTTAACTATCTGATATTAAGATTTCAATACATTTCAACGATCCCGGGATTAACTACACGTCAATTTACGTCAATTCTTGTTTGAGAATTTGAGATTGAAGTCAATTTAAGATTTTAGATACGTTATTAATATCCGGCGTTAATGATCCACAGTACCTAAATGTAAATAAATAGATGTCTAGAAACGTATAGCAAATCGGGCGTAGGCAATGATAGGTCTACGAGTGGCACGCGATGGACATAAAAAATTAACGACATGAAAGGTTTTTAATATCGGCGTGACGGTGGCCTGCGCCGTTTTTGTGATTGGGCAGAAGTTCGTGGGCGGAATTGATACGGGTGATTGATGGCGCCGCTAACGATACACAAACTTCGGGATTTTTCATTAATTACATTCAAATAGACGATTAACACGTATCAGTGACAGAGACGACACCCAAACTCGATAAGCTCCAATGTTTTTATTTGTTTTTTGCTTTGTCAGTTTGGATTCCACGAATAGGAACTCGGGGTACCTAATACCTATACATCAACAACTTGAACAAAATTGTGTTTGTAATTCAAACAACTTCTATAATAGCAGAATTTATTTTCGTAGCTTAGTATCCTTATCCTTATCTTTAAATGTAACAAATTAAAGTCTGTCTGTCGGAATGTTCACGGTAATCTCAAAAACTACTGAACGGATTTTCATGCAGTTTTTATTTATCGACCGAGTGGTTTCTTTGGAAAACTTTAACAAATTATACACCTACAAGTGTTAAGGTTTTGTGGAAATTGATTGAAATATTATTATGTCAATAATTGTTAAAGTGTCGGAAATAATCAAGCCACCTGGAAGCTTTAATCGTAAGGCTGGGACTATATGCTCCGGAATCCGGTGGGAATTCAGAGCACTCTATTGTATTAGTACAGAGTTCTATTTTCAGTGCTCCGAATTCTCACTGGCGTGCCGGATTCTGGAGCATATAGTCCCAGCCTAAACGCTGCCTAATCCGTTGGATCTGACGTTACTTAACAAAACAATGTATGGATTGTTTATCCTTTATTGGTCTAGAAAAATGTTCGCGATGGCATATATTTTTTACACCATACCCTTTACATCATACACTGTCACACAGTTTAAATTAATATCTCAGGAGATATCCAAGAGATATCTCCTGGCGAGCGTAAGGGTAGGCTTTTGACTAGGGGTAGCCTGAATTTATGTATTTTTATGGTTGGGTTTTGTGGGGAGTACTTACCCCATAATTTTGGGCCTTCATTACCAATTTTAGGGAGAGGAAATGAGTATTTTACTTTTTATAGCCATTTTTGTGATTAAATATATCTTTTTTTCATGTACTCGTATTTTACAAAAGTTACTTACGTAAATCTGTTTTTATCACTAAAATGTGTATAATAATGCTAGTTTCTTAATATAATTATATATAAATTTCGTTTTATGTGTAAATAGTAATATAAAATAAATTAAAAAAGCAATTCAACCTCAAAAAAATCCGGCGTGATATAACGTTTGTGTAGTTTTAGGTTAGGTTAGGTTAGAACTTTTTTAACGCGTTCAATACGTTCATATTATTGTTTTTATAATTTATAAATTATACCTAACTACCTCTGTATTATTATCAAGACTAAATTTTAGTGACATGTTTTGAAAAATCCTTTTTAAAATTAATTTAGAGTAAGCTTTAGTAAATGTCTTGAAAAACAAATATTTCAACTGCTTAGTTGACATTAAATTATCATTTAGGCTGCATTTCCCGTAGCGCCGTAGACGTGACAACTTTGTGACTAATGTTACCTCTCCTCACCCTGGGAATGGTGGAGGGGGTTAGGCTACCCGTATTCTAAAGCAACCCCAAAATTTTAGCCGAATTTAAAAGGGAAATTATTTAGAAAATAGGATTTCTTTCATTATTTTTGTGAATTTTTACTTTGATGTTCACTTTGATTTTCATTATTTGATTACAAATAATAATTTAAATTGCAAAGGTAAAAATATTTTTACCTTTGAAATTTAAATTGTAATTTTAAATGTATGTATTATCTACATACAAAGTTAAGATCAAATATTAATTCTAAAACTATTTTCTGAATAATAACTCCGAATAATAAGCACAAGAAATCTTAAGATTATTCTGATGAGACCTAACTTTTCACTTTTGTCATAACATTCTTGTTAAAAATTTAAAGTCACCAAACCCCTTACCGACATTTTTATCCTGTCATTTTACAGAATTAAATGAATAAACGGTTGCCCGTCCATTAGTTCAAATATTATTTCAAGGACAAAATAACAGTTCGAGCTTATATTTCTGAACCGTTTATTTCAATTTATACAAAATATTACTCGTAACATTACCTAATTAAATAGTATCTTTACCAGAACTTTGTAAGTTGTAACATAGTTTAGCTTTTGTAGTCCCCTCGAATGTCAATGTGATATCATGTCATCCAGGCTTTTATTTGATTCATTCAAATTCATTAATTCGAAAAAAGAATTTTAATTTTTTGTTGGATTAGTCACTTTGTTTAAAAGCGTTATTATTA
Organism: Phengaris alcon alcon; assembly: GCA_037179445.1. NCBI lineage: Eukaryota > Metazoa > Arthropoda > Insecta > Lepidoptera > Lycaenidae > Phengaris > Phengaris alcon. The sequence continues at coordinate 541,433 of JAYRCH010000518.1, forward strand.
TCCAGGGGCATTAGTCAACGTGCCTTTTTGACGAAGTTCGAAAATTAAAAATGTATGGGATTGACATATTTGGTCGATAAAACACGTTGACAGCTTTCTCCTTTATCAACCTGATATTTTGTCTATTCTTCCGTGGAAAGAAACCATTTCTACGGAGTGAAAAATATCGTAAATATCGTAGTAATCGTCATTCCACCGACTTACTCGAATGACAGCGGCGGTGTGTGCGTGGGTGGGCGAATGCGGAGGCGGGCGGGGCTGCGTCTGAGAGAGTCTGAAAGAGAAAGTAGAGTCTTCCCACGGGAACACTGTACTATTTCGGGATACAAAGTAGCCTTTGTTTAATCCAGAGCCTAAACTACTGCCATACCATATTTCATCGAAATCCGTTCAGTAGTTTCTGCGTGAAAGAGTAACAAACATCCATCCATCCATACATACATCCATCCATCCTCACAAACTTTCACATTTATATTAGTGGGACGTAACCAACAGAGAAACAGCTATCATAGAACGAACCAAAGCGACCCAAATTTGAAAATTTAGACGTCCCCATCAACATTCCACAATTTTTCCACACAGTCGTGGACACATCGTATGCTTGTAGTAGTGCAACCAAATCGAAAGCTAACTAAGTATGTAGCTGTTTATCTTTTCGTCTCGTTCGTTCGTTCGTTTTGTTTAGAGAATGTTGAATTTTGCTTCAAACCAGACATTTAGCAAACGACTACTTCACAGTAACATCACGAACGACAGTTTACATCAGTGTAATATAATTCGCTTTATTAATATCCGTAATAACCTAATCCAACAATAGAACACAATGGATAAAATAAATAGCTTCATTCCACTAACCTAGATCTTTTGATTCCTAATGTAATGGCCCAGTAGGAAATTGTTGCGACGTTCATTGGGATAGATCCTGCGTATTATGCCCTTTTCTATTGAATAGAGAAATTATGGGCTCGACTCGGAGTATTAAAAAGTTCCGCCGAGTTCTTTATAGATATAGAGGATATCTATGGACATTTCTTATTGCAGAACCTCTAGCCAGAAGTTCTATTTATGATTTATCCATAGGATATAAACATATTAAATATATAAAGTGAAAATGACTAATTCGTCTTCATCTCAGAACAAATAAAAAAGTGAAGACCTCACGTCTTTGTGAAACAAAAACCGAGTCTGGTTTTTTATGTATAAATAAATAAACATTTATTTGACACAATGAGACATTACACCACATATAAAACAACGACTTACATACAAAATGTGCGCGTGTGGCTAAGTGCTACAAACATAATTATAAACTATAACCCGACTACTTAAATGATATAGCCTATGTTATCCGGGTCATTACTACGAATCTATTGATACCTCATTCATTGTAATCGGACCAGTAGTTTAGACGCTACGGTGGAACAATCATACATACATACATGCCAACTTGTTTCCAAAGACAACAGTGTACCGAACCACGGCATGACCGTTTTATTGGGTCAGGGGTTGTCAATCGTTATCGAAATCGCATTTTTTCCAATCGAGTAACTTGCAACTTATTTTGTACTTTTCTGTTATTTTGTGCATGGTTGTGCTATGCATATTTTACCGTCTAAATTTATTCACCCAAAATAAGAAATCTTTTAGACTGCGGTTCGAATCGACCCATTCTACAAACGTCTTGGGCGATTCGAAACTCGGTGCGAATCGATCCCATTCAGAAACAGCGCTGGGGCGATTCACACCGCGGTATAAAACGACTAACAACCCAATTTATCGACCGTACATGAAGTAATCCGAATATTTAATGAGCTTCCGATTTATATCGCTCTCTTTTGAAAGCAATAACATAGATTTACTAGCGTTTTCTACGTGATAAACATACACTGTATATGGCTATAGAATTAAAAATTAGATTCATAATAAAGTGTAATGGACTGAGATCCCAGACCCGCCAGACCATCCTCATATCCTTACTGATAAAAACATATCATACTGTTATATTAGTGAGTACATTCAACATATGCACATCCGCTAGTTTGTGTCGTGGGCAAATTGTTATGTACAAGGCGCTAAAATTGCGGAAAATTGTAGAATTTCTAGCAGAAATCAGCTAACATTAACCAGCTCATCAGCTATATGGACCACTGGGTGTAATATATTTTTCCTATGTTCGCAATACCTACGTGGAACCTATCACCATGCTCAACATACACGGTACCAATGTTTACTTGGAAAAATCTAAATGGTAATGCAAGAAATGCACTGCGTCAAATGTTGCTTAAAGCAGCAAAACTAGACGTGCTAGATAAATTATGTTTGCATATTTGGATTTAACTTGTCATATTTATATATAACACTAATTATAACTCAAGAATGGCAGAACCGATTGGGCATAAAATTAGTGGAGAGGTATCTTAGAACCAGGAGATGGACATAGGATACTTTTTATCCCGTTCCCGTGGGACGTGCGACGTGACGTAGAATAACAAAACGCAACTGACAGCTAAACGTAATGTTGTCTATGGTTAAGTGTGGTTGAAAATTTGACAATTATAAATTTTGAAGTTATAGGTGTTAGGATAAATAATCGACACCTATTATAGTTTATACGCGTATATTGTCCACTTTTTAACACGACACAGTTTTAGTGAAAAAGGTACACACAATTAGACTTAAAAAACTAATAACGTAAAATTATATGCGCGCGCGCAGCCTTCTGGACCGTATAAAGTTATCGAAAGACACGATAAGTATTATAAAATTGACGTGAAAGGTATCACGTGTGTCAAGGTATTGGTGACCCCGACGTGTAATCACGTCGGGGTCACCAATGTGGGAATATAGTGGCAAGCCCCAAAGGAAGATCTCCGACCGAGCGAGGTGGTATGCTCGGTCAGGCCGAAGCCCAGTTGTATGAATTTCAGATGTTGTATATATTCCGCCGATCTTAGAAAACTTCGATAGCGCGAATCAGGATTGTGGCGCTAATTGGTCCGCCACATCACTCCCCCCCGAAGATTGGAGGTCGAAACTTGAGTCTTCTGCTTGAGTCGCCAGTGCCAGAGAGTCCCAGTGAGTCGGAACTGTGCTGCTACTGCACGAGCTCCAGTGAGTCGGAGTGCTGCCGTGCGGGCCGATGCTACGTGCTGACCAGGAGAGATGTGTGCTCTGCTTGCTGATCGGTCGTTGTAGTGAGTGTGCCCGTTGAAGCCGATGAGGGTTCGACCAGGCCGCAGTGCGTTGAGGCTGGTTGGTCGAGGTACCCGATGAGGCTGAAGCTGGCTGGCGTGGTGCGGAGGGGTGGGGAATGATGATGTCCAGATGGAGGCGTGTTGTGTCGAGGGTCACCAATGTGGGAATATAGTGGTAAGCCCCAAAGGGAGATCTCCGACCGAGCGAGGTGGTATGCTCGGTCAGGCCGAAGCCCACTTGTATGAATTTCAGATGTTGCATATATTCCGCCGATCTTAGAAAACTTCGATAGCGCGATTCAGGATTGTGGCGCTAATTGGTCCGTCACATCGTTGACCGGTGGATGTGTTTGTTTCGCGTTTCTATTAGCTTATTGTGCCGATATTATCATTATCAATGCCGCCACCAAGACGATCGAATAGACAGACAGACATACAGACGGACGGACAGAGCGCAACTATAAGGTAATAGTAACAATCCATTTTTAGGGTTCCGTAATACTTATGGAACCCTAAAAATGGATTGCAATTCCAATGTCTCGCTACGACTCGAGAACGGCCGGACCGATTTGATATTTATATTCTTACTGATAAAATATTTATTATATTGTAGTACTAGCTGTCTCCACACACGTTGTTCTGTGTCTGACCTATGACCTGGGAACTATATTATATATGTATGTGTATATTATATCTACTCTTATAAGGGTTAAATATAGTCTGTTAAGCCTGGGATCTCAGTCCATAAATGTAAAAGAAATTATTCTGTAAGAAAAATATTGTTCAATTCAGTGAAAGCTGTACGAATGAATTACAAATTGTGCCAGAGAGTAGACGCGTACAGAATGTCTAATCACTTTATTAACTGGAGTGTGACCTTTCACCTCAATCGCGCGATTGAAATGTCAGGGCACAATACGCCGTGGGCTTACCCATTGACATTAAACAGTTTGGGAAATTAGAAAATATTAATCTAGGACAGATCACTTTGAACTTGAACATTTTCCACTTGTATAAAGTTTCAGTTATTTAAGACGACCCCGATGGCTTAAGGGCGTCACAGGTGGCGAAGATACTATAAATTATAATATTTTATCTTAAGATGCCTGGATATATTTCACATATATAATAACTATATATTTATATATTACAGTACGTAATATATAAATATGTAGTATGTTAGCCGTGTGTGATAGTACATACAAACTATATAGCAAGCGATATTATATCTTAACATTAATTATTATTATAGCTTCGCCGTCTGTGACGCCATTGAATGACAGAATGTGGACGTTTGAACAGATTCGAGCAAATTTTAAAATAATAACAAATTAAAAAATAAACTACCGACAAATAAACACAGAAACCGGGCAAAAGTGGTAGTTATGATTGAAATCACGGATTATTATCTTAATTCTTTGGCTTCCATTTCGACCCTTATTTTTAATCAAAATTATCGTTACAGATAATAGAAATCTCCATCTTATAAATCACGGCGTTCCTTTCAGCCTCGACCTTTACAAAAACGATAATTGTCACCTCCTACCTTTAGTAAAACGCGATTATGATAATATCTTATGAAAGCTTACTATGTAGCTGTTTATCCTTCTTTTTAATCTGTGCTATTGCTGAAAACTGCATTAAAATTCGCTGAGTAGTCTAAAAGATCTTAGCGTACAGACAGCGGAAGGAGTTTTATACTTTGTAAAGATTTCGATGGCAAACCTATGATATTAACATTTCTGTTTTCTTTTTAAATAAATTTATAAAAGACGGACAAGCCAACGGATCGCCTGATGTAAAATGATTCCCATGAGTGTATTCGAATATTATTATATAGTATTGTATATAAATGTAGTCGTATAATCATCATTATCATCATCAGCCTCCCCATCCCCAATGAGCGCCAAGAATACCAATCTTGGGCAGCCCTCATTCATCCGCTGCGAGCCACCTTCTTCAAATCGTCGGTCCATCGTGCCGCAGGACGTCCAACACTACATTTGCCTAAGCGTGGTCTCCACTCTAATACTCGTCTGCTCCATCGACCGTCTGCCCGTCTGCAGACATGTTTGGCCCATTTCCACTTCAGCGTGCTAATTCTATGAGCAAATGTAATAATACAGTACTTGGCATTAATGATGGCTACATTTAACGCTAAAATGATAGTCGCCATAAATTCCAACTTCCTTCGTCTGTGCAAAATGTAAAGATGAGTTATTGCAAAGGACTTGCTCTGCACTTACTGCAAATAATTATATCAAAGTTAAATTAAGTAAGATTTGTCTTTTTAGGGTACTACATAGAGACCTTATAATTTCGCACTGTCCGTCCTCCTGTCTGTCTGTATGTCGGCTCTTCTAGCTTCTGTAACGATGAATTTAAATTGTTGAAATTTGGAAAAGTTATAGATTATATATAGATTTCGTTTTCGGCATCATAAAATAATAATAATTTTATATTTTAGGGGTTGGCTTTCCATACCTAGTACCTACTACACTACATGTGAAGTGGGGATGAATTTTTTTTCACTGCATCCCATCGTGTGGGGTATCGTCGGATGTCCTTTTAAATATAGGCTATGTTTCATACATAACTTTTTATAAAGTTTACGATTTGCGAGTAATCTGCCTCCAAAGGGATCAAGTTGGCCTCCGCCCCCGGGCATTTCCGAACTATAAGAGGTAGAAACTTGTAACTCACCATGTTTGATAGGTCATGCTGAAAACTCTTCAAAAATATTATATTACGCGAAATCGAGCAACTTTTCAAGTAATTTGATAAAAAATGTATTGGGCGTTGATAGTTACGGAACCCTCCTTAGATATGTTCTGATTCCTGCGCTTGGTTCGGTTATTTTGCCTATTTATTTTTTAATTCATGAAAACCTAACTTTTACGAATTTGTTCACTGGCCTGGCAATCTGCGGTTCTTTCAGGTTGTATTTTCACATAAAATACAACTCATCATATTTAATTTGTCTCAATTCCTTTGTTTATTCAAGCGAGTTAAGCTTTCGTATAAAATATTTAGATTAATTAATTAATATTTTGTCGCTGTTGAATACATGTTAATAAGCTATCTGACACTTATCTCTAGATTGTAAAACAGGCCCTGCACATTAGCAACAAATTACGCACACTATTGCAAAGTTGTTTATTGATATTTCTATTTACTGAACAAACAAAAAAGTAGAAAAAATTGTCAAAAAACCTCTAGAGCCGCGTTGAACAATAGGTCGGACGAAATATGTAAATTTAAACACAGACAGAAGTATGCGCCAAGTTCATAAATATTTTTATTGAAACAGAGGCCAAGTTCGAGTCGGGCTGTGTTACGTAATATTTTTTCCATGTTTTGCGTTAGGTAACTTATTTCTTTATTTAGACAAACTAATGACCCTCATGGCTGGCGCTTACCTCGGCCGACGTATCAGTTTGGCCATACAGCGTGGCAATGCTGCCAGCCTCTTAGGTACTCTACCCGCATTCTCCGGTGTTATAATAATGCGGTGACTCGCTCACGAAGGCTTCCGTACAATTCGGCAAAAAACCACGTCTGTTGTATTGGAGTGCTCTTAAATACTTCTTTTATTCTGTTTTCTCTGTAAATCATGCTGCTTTCATCTCAAGCTCTCTAGCTATTATGGATAAGGAGATACAGCCTGGTGACAGACGGACGGACAGCGAAGTCTAAATAATGGGGTCCCGTACGAAACCCTAAAAACAGCAGTACTGTAAAATACTGTAGATATGGTGAGCAGTGAGCACTGGAAATGAAATTTGTTTTATTTCCAAATAAAATATACGAAGTTTTATGGAAAGTCAGAAAAAATATACCTCCTATTATGTTTAGAACTCGCAGTGCACATAATTAACAACCCTGCAGCATGGGATTGCCATAAGAAGCCCTTTAGCAATCGTCTTTCAACTTTCAAAAGCACAGTATGCAACGAAAAAAGGTATTCAGCGTTCCTATGCGTAGGACGACTTAAACATAAGGGATCAGCTTCCCCTTTTTAGGGATCCGTAGCTTAAGTCTCGGAACCCTTATAGTTTTGTCATGTCCGCCCGTCTTCGTCTTACCATCCAAACGGTTAGTGCTAGAAAGATGAAACTTTTCATGGATATGTGTATTTAGTATTTACCACATCGATAAAGTGCTAATACAAAATCACCAAATTTTTTTTCGGGTACCTCCCTTATACGATATGTGGGGATGGTTTTTTCTCGCGTCTACCATCCCATATATAGGTCTTTTAAAAACATTGAGGTTGAGGCTGCTGAAACGATTTTTGTTTTAGGTATCCGTTTGCGAGATATTCAACTTGAAAGCGCATTTTTTTGTTGAAATAGGGCGCCCTCTAAAAGCTAAGCGGCTCGAAAAATCTGAAAAAATACATGATGGTAGTCCATGTGATGAACTCCAACTCTAACGGCTTATATAACTTTGCTAGTTTAGGAGGTTTTTGTTAAAATTTTGTTTTGTTTAGGTTAAAATTTATTTATTCGTACAAAATAACGAAATAAAAAGTAAATATGTAAAATATTGGTATGATGGTACGGAGCCCCACGTGTGCGAGCCCGACTCGCAATTGGCCGGTTTTTACTTAGCTAAGGTATCCTCTAGGTAGGTAATATCTTCTTTTCAGATTATATCCCAATAGGCTAGGCACGTTTTTACTTTGTGTAATTAGATGTATACGTAAATGATCAGAGTTAGTCAGTGTTATATACATTATCCGCGAAGGAGTGCCTCAGGGGAACTTATTCGTGCCGTGTTGTTTGTCTTATATAGCTTAGCAGCAGGGCAATCGCACTATTGTTTATCGTTTGAATTCAGGTCCAACTCTGCGTTGATTGTGATTCAGTTTCGGTTCGGTTCCGATGCGTCTGAACATAATTCAGTATCGCACTGCCCTTCCAAACGTAACTAAACCTCAGACGTATTTCGAACGAAACTTGCGACAGACATGCAGGCCATTCGCGTTATTGTTTATCCTTTAAATTCAGGTTCAACTCTGCTTTGGTTATGATTCAGTTTCGGTTCGATTCCGGTGCGGCTGAACAAACAGTATCGCACTATCCATCCAATCGTAACTCTATTTTACTTTTATATTTATTTTATTTTACAAGTCATTTTTACCCCATAATCTCAAACTTAACACACCAAAACAAGAAACGTTTCAGAAATGTGCGAAAGTAGCATCGTCTCAACTTTTTGTCTTGACATCGTTTGCGCTTGGGCTGGGGTGCGGCTGCGTTCCAACTATCTGTCAAAACGTTAGCGCGATACCGAATCATTAAAAAAACGTTCACGGTTCGTTTACGATTCAACTGAAACAACTGAGCGCGATTGCCCTGCTGTTTCGTTTAGTTAACGTTTAGTACCATCCGAATTAATATCTGGCTGGCGAATGTCTCAAGTGGTTGGCACATTAGTAAATGAATGGTTTAATTTTTCATCTGTATTGAAATTTGTACAGTCAGGAAATGTTTGAAGAATTTTAGCAGTTTGTTGATTCTATTTTTACCTCACTACGGCGAAGCCAAAAGGAAGGACTTTGGCAGTCTATGAATCTATAATGTATGTATGTATGTTTGTTCCACCGCGGCACCGTAGCGTCTAAACTACTGGTCCGATTTTAATGAAGTGAGTGAAAGAATAAAGAGAGTGTCAATTGATATGTAATAATAGTTCGGATAACATAGGCTATTATATAATTTACGCAGTAGGGTTATTGACTATAGTTTTTTATAAAAATTGTAGTTATATAATAATAATATGTATAGTGACGTGGTGTTGTCAGGTACTTACCATAAAGAAATCGTACAGTAAATAGAAGTGTGTCATTTACTAAAAGTAAATTTCCTCGACTGTGCCTAAAATAATTTCCACAATCGTTCGGCTGTTCACTGTAAGTTTTATTTACTATTGCCTTTTGTACATTTCTTTTTATAAAACTAATACTTCAACTGAAACTGCTATTTTTGTCTGCCGCTGGAAGTCGTAGGCGAGGCATTTTATTATCCTACTTAATATTATAAATGTGAAAGTTTTTGAGGATGGATGGATGTTTATTACTCTTTCACGCAAAAGCTAGAGAACGGATTTTGATGAAATTTGGTATGGTAGTAGTTTAAGCTCTGGATTAAAACATAGGCTACTTATTATCCCGAAATAATACAGTGTTCCCGAGGGATACTATATTTACGCGGGCATAGCCGCGGGCAACAGCTAGTTATATATAAATTCTTCAACGAAAAATTTAAAATAAGTCCATTAGCTGTATGCCTACAAGGCGACCTTTTCACATCTAAATTAAACAATAGATGAATAGACCAATATAAAGAGCTACACTGTGTTCCAATCCATTCTGATCTAAAAGTAAACCAAAATATGAAATGCGACCAAATTATTGTCATTGTATTTTTTGTTGCATCGTAAATAAGTGACATTTAAATTGGTAGTATTATATGTTCTATTGTCAGTAAACTAATGAGGCTTTTTTACTAATTTAGCAAAACATTTGGAAACTTTTTTGTATTTTAGATGTATCTAGTTACTAAACTACACATTATATAATTATTATATTTATCAAGTAATAATACCTCAATATTTCTAATTGTATTATAAATTAAACTAAATATTTTATATCTAGTCGTCTCCCCTATTGAGTCTGATTTTTATTTCAAGATTCAATGGCCTGGTAACGAGACCTTTATGCTAAGTCTTGTTTATTGAATCTGAACGAAGTATACCATAGACCAAAAGCAAAACCTATAGAGCTAGGAGAAGTTGGATTTATGGCATTCTTACCGTACCGTCTATCTTATCTTGGTCGTATTTCAACAGATTAGATTACGCGGTTAGTTGCCTAGGTTATTCCATTGACTATCATCTACAAATTCGAATCTAGCATTAATTTAAACATAAAATGGAATTGGATTGTGTATTTTGGGTTTGAAATAGTGTTGTGACGTAATTGCAGCATCAAATGTTTGTAGTGTGACGTCATTTCTTCCGAGTCTTGCGACAGCATGCAAAAACAGTAAGTGACAAACAATTGAATCTAGATCACCTTTTTAGGTTATAAATTGCTGATTTAGGATATGAAGAATAACATTTAGATCGCTAGCCATTTATGTGTTATATTGTATTCTTCTATAAGTAATATTATGTTCGATACGCTTGAATTAATATATTTTCTGTAGGCTTAAGAAATTTATTTTTTATGTTACTGCTGTTTTCTGCTTAATCGAAATCAACAATATAAGATACATTTAATATTTCCAACAAAATGTTGCTGTCAATTTGCATCATTTTTTATTGTAAATACTGTTTTCATATTTACGACATACTTTGTCGCTTATACACATAACTAGCTGTTGACCGCGGCTCCGCTCGCGTAAATACAGTATACCATGGGAACACTGTACTATTTCGGGGATAAAAAGTAACCTATGTTATAATCCAGAGGTTAAACTACTACCATACCAAATTTCATCGAAATCTGTTTAGTAGTTTTTGCGTGAAAGAGTAACAAATATCCATCCATCCATCCTCACAAAGTTTCAGATTTATAATAGTAAGTAGTAGGAAGCATATTATTATGTCGTTTGTTTTCATTACATTCCTTATTACAGTTTAGAGCGATTTGATTGTATCTGATCGGGACGATACTATTTATTTACCCCCTTATTAATAAAAATATTTTGGACATTGGGTAAACTATACAATGTTTTGCCCTTGTCTGATACGTTAAAAAGTCGCTTGACAGAGAAAATATTGTATAGCTTATCCCTCAGATTAATTATTTATTTATTTCATCTGAGGCTTATCAATGGATAAAATGTATGGTGGTGTAAATATTTTTATTAGTAAGGTGGTTAAAATAATAATTTAAATTACTGTTTTTAAATATGAGACTTAGATATTAGTAATGAATAATGTACTAGTTACTATTTTATTATGTATAACATTTCTGTATATTGAAATACGGGACTCGATAGCCGAGTTATCCTTTACTTGGCAAATTATCCTTTGAGTGCGGCGACACACACTGTCTGGGTTACAAATCACTAATACCTACCTATCTATTATCCGCACATTATTATGCAATAAGGGGCTAACGAGCTGACGAATAACCTGATGGAAAGCAATTACTGTCGTCCAATGACACCCAACAAAATTAACTGTAACGGAGGAATTTATTGTCGCCGAAGAAAAAGTACCTAAGCCCAAAGCCAAAACGGAAGATAGATGTGTTATTTTCTTGAACATTTGTATCGGGGTTTCGAAACATTTTTCTCAATTAAATGCTGTCTTTAATATTCTGCAGACGCGGCTTATGATTTTTGTAAATGAAAGAAAAAGGAAAGTTCACCATCATGCCTTACGACAATAAGGACTCCATTTCTCGAGGTACTATCATCATCATTGTTATTATATGTGGAGAAAAAAACTTTCATAACGGTTTTTTTTACAAGAATTGTACATTTGTTGTCGTCATAAAATCGTCATTTTTAGTCCTGTATCTTTTTAATTTAGCAACTTCTCTTCACTTATCACATTTTTCGGTCCATATTAATTTTATGTTGCCTTTCGGAAAATATAAGAATTTTGCTGATTTAAAACAAATGCATGTATCCTATTATGGTCAAATTTCAACCACTAGTAGAGTATTACCAAGCGAGTCTACTTCGGGTTGGCAGTCTTTAGGAGGCTTTAAAGATTATTATTTCTTGGTCTTCTTGGACACACTACTTCTCCCGATGTATTCTGTCCACCATATTATAATCTTCTTTTTCTTATATACAAAAACGAATTTCAAAACCGGTGTCTCGCTAAAACTCGAGAACGGCTGGACAGATTTGTTTAATTTTGGTCTTAAAATAATTGTGGAAGTTCAGGGAAAATTCAAACAGTTAGAAATATTAAAAAAATTGCGAGGAAAACGCAAACAATGATGATTGAAAACTGTTAAGACAGATCAACGTGTGTCGGGACTGCTAGTTTTTAATAAAAGTAATATTGATGTTATAAGAGGTAGTCTAGATCAGATTGGAGGATTCAAGAATTTTGATTCAAGAATTCTAGAACTTTGGAATAATACTTATAAGATAGGCGTAAACTGTAGCCTTGCATGTGTCTGCTGTCTACGAGTTGGGTCAAGTTTCACACGACGCCCAAGGGTAAAGGTTTTATTGTTTATCGATTTCAGGATTGTCTCTTATATATAACCTCATCAGCCTGCGGCTTATATGCCATTAAATCTTGATTTTAGAATTTTTGACCCCACATTGTAAACCTTTAAGGGGGTTAATCAAAAAAATCCAGTTAAAGCGATTTTGCACTATAACCACTCACGCACAATTGTGTTAAAACATTAGAAAAGTTTATATTTTCCGTGGGTGTAGCCGTTTCTCTATGTAGATTGTAGAGTGTCAGCTCATAAACTCTTAGAATGCGTTCTGGATGTTGAATATTATATTCGAAATGTAGAGACTCTTAAATTGACAAAGAAATTTTTAAATGAATAAATGAAACGATTAAATTGATAGAAATAAATCAATAAGCTAAAATATAGCCTATATTATGCAGACTATAAAAAATAAAGCCTAATGTTAAAAAACAGGCGATATTGTATTTTTTGCAAAGATTTCAAAACTAAGGATGGGCTATGACGTACATTTGACAGAAAAAATCTTCATACAAGAAAAAACCAAGATGGCGTATCTTGGATTTCACAATACTTTTAATGTCAGCCATCTTGATTTTACCATAGTGTTAACAAGACGTTAACGACATTTACAGCGAAAAACTAAAGTGTGGTATAAATGTAAAGTATCTCAACTTCTCACATTACTTAAGAATATTGGAGTTCGCCGGCTCTGAATAGTAAGAACCTGCAAGTGCTATTGTATTAAGTAGAAATATCTATAAACTTTTGTACAAGAATATGGAACCATCTTAAATTTAACTTTACCAGTGTTAATGTTATTCTGATATAGCCGAAGTTTTTGCTCAGTTTTAATTTGATTAAAGCAACTACACTGGCCTGCAAAAAAGTACTTCTTTTGCAGGCCAGTGTAGTTAGGTTTTGTGGTTATATAAGGGTAGTAAACTGACACAGTTCAGGTTCCCAGGATCATTATAATCAACTAGATTTCTATCTATGTGAATCGTGTGGTGTATCAATTTAAGAAAGCAAAGACGCGAAAAAGACCTAGCGCTTACATAACTTATCCAGTTAATTAGCACAGAAATGTGATAAGTGAAATCAATTCACACTGAAACGAAACGATACGAACATTTACAATAACAATAATTTAAGGAACATTAAAATATTGTTCTTGTAAATGTTAATAGTTACTTTTTTGTATAAGAAAACTATACCTATAATCTTTATAGTATATACCTCAGCTATTCTAAATAAAACGTCCCAGCACAAAATATTCGGAAAACGACTCGACAAATCGCTAGAACCGGGAGCATTCTAACAATTTTGTAACACCGAATTCTTTAGTCGAGTCAGGTCGAGAGCTGTCGACCCAGATGCCGCCATCAATGACAAACTAACAATTATGACGTATCGCATCGACTTCTTCCGAATACATTCAACATTGTATGAAACGAGTACGGAATATGCCTTTGAAAGTGTAAAATATGAATTTTATACGTGGCGATGTATTAAAAAATAAACTATAAATAATATTGTGATACAAGTAACATTATGACGTAAGAAGTCTATGCACTTCTTGCGAATACATTATAAAAGTAAAACACGAAATTTGAAAAGTTTTGACGTTCTTTCGACGGTCCACAAACTTTGCCGGATTTTTCCACTATTACCGCGTAGGCGATAGGAGATTTGTGGACACTGGACACGCATACGTTCACCGTACGCTTGTAGTAGTGCAATCAAATTAAGAGCTTACTATGTAGCCGTTTATCTGTTCCTCTTTACTCTGTGTTGATAGTCTGAGATTGCAATAGAAAATTGTTTGATTTCGTTTAATTGATGATTATTAAAGAATATTTATATTTTGTTTTAACGCAAAGATGAGCGGGAACTTAATAAAGATTAAAGACTGATTTGATATTACTCGTGTAGTTTTTATTACTCATGTTCCATTTAAACCAAAACATCCGGTAACAAAACTAAAAGCCGGATACAGTCCGGACAAAAGTCTATAAGACCGTACAAATCCGGCCGCGCGGTAACCCATATCGTAGGGAAGCATATTATAAATAATGTTCCTAATAGCGCGTTAGGTCTGTCTACCCGCAGCTGGGTAACTCGGTGGAGAATGGGCTCTCCATATTGTGAAGAAAGGCGTCATACAGCTTTCAAATGTGTTCGCGTGTTCAGTGTTCATTGTTCACATTTAGAAAATACGAGATACCAACTGTAATGTTGGCATCTCGTATCGGAAGAACCAAATAATCATAACCAATAATACTTGTACTTTTGACACTTTCGGCTGCTGCAAGGTAATTTAAAGTAATATCCAATTTCGAAAGTATTACGTAATAGTCGTTCCACCTCAATAGATCGAACTTTTGTCCATCGAAGTGCAATAATGTAACTTCGGTACAACTTCGGAACTACGAACATGTTCAGTTTCAAGTTCATCCGTAGTTCGTCCTGTAAACATTCATTACAAGGCTTAAGCGGTTTTCTACTGTCTCCTTATCGAGAAATTCCTGTTCAGATTTCTCATTCGTTTCCTATTAGAAGTTGTTTGTTAAAGGGTTAATTTATTTAGGTATTTATTAATAGAGTAATTGAAAAAGATTTAGTTAGCTCACCTTAGATAAATCATTTGTCTCGGCGCTCGAATAGATACCGTGCTATCTGTCAACAACAGCTCTGTGAATGCGGCAACTCATTTTTGTATTGTGGGTTTATAATATTATCCTTGTGTGTAAGACTATTTCGACAAGAAGATTTTAATGTGACGGGCTCGGGCACGCCGACTTCGGCGTACTATTTATTGCCGCATTTTCAAGTACGCCTATTTTCCCCCCCATTTATCTATGTTCCTCGTTTATTATTATATTATTAGTAATATACACACACCGGCATATTTAGCGGAACATAAAATAAAGATTTGATATCAGTATCATATAAGGTTGCTGGCTGGTTTATACGTCATTTAATTTAAAAAGAAATATTTTCAAATTAAGAAAACAACTGAACATCACATTCTATGCAATTGTTTTAATTTTATTCAAATACACCTTATCTGGAGCGAACTTCGAGTATTTCTTCCTTCTTAGTTTGATTTAAAATTTCATTGAAATACTGTTTTTTGTTATTTTTTTTTAATCGCGTATCTTTTTGGAGTTGAGGACTGAATTATGCCTGACTTAGCCCCAACGGAGATTGCCAGGGCACTCGAAATGTGAAGAAATGGTCAAACCTACAGAGTGATATCCAGAGATCTTCGTCGACCAGTTTCAACGATCCATCGCAGTATCCAACGGTTCAGGGAGACCGGTACATATGTGAGAAGAGCAGGACAAGGCAGAAAAAGACGCACTTCGAGTAGGGATGATCGTTTCATTCGGATTCGTGTACGTAGGAACCCCCGTTTGACGGCCGTCCAAGCCCGACATGAGTTAGAAGCAGTGCGGGGTGTAACCGTAAGTGAGCGTACGGTACGAAGAAGGTTCGAAGAAGCTGGTTTGGGTTCATTTGTGCCCGCCAAGGCTCGAGGTAAATCATCGTAGAAACAGGTTAACTTTTGCTCAGGAACATCGACTTTGGAACGCGGACCAATGGAGTAAGGTATTGTTTAGTGATGAGTGCAGAATTCTCTTAAATCAAATTGATGGCAGGCAAAGAATATACAGACGCAAAGGAG
Source organism: Phengaris alcon alcon (assembly GCA_037179445.1). Lineage (NCBI taxonomy): Eukaryota > Metazoa > Arthropoda > Insecta > Lepidoptera > Lycaenidae > Phengaris > Phengaris alcon. The sequence goes on from JAYRCH010000518.1 coordinate 557,499, forward strand.
AACGATACATTCAGACAAATTTTGAAACTACAGTTGCATACGGTTGTGGATCAATAATGGTTTGGGTGGGCATTTGTTTGGGAACTCGCACAGACTTGGATTGACAGAGGGAGTCTGACTGCAGACCGCTATATCAGAGAAGTTTTAGAAGAAAATGTCGTACCGTTTGCCCCATATATCGGTGACGATTTTGTTTTTATGCAGGATAATGCTCGGCCGCATACCGCTCAGGTAACTCAAACTTATCTTAATGATATGAATATCACTGTTATTGAGTGGCCGGCGAGATCACCGGATATGAACCCAATAGAGCACGTTTGGGACTTGCTGAAAAGAAAAGTTAAGTACAGAATTCCAGCTCCTGCCAACGTGGGTGAACTGTGAATCGCCGTAGTTGAGGAATGGCGGAGACTATCCCAGGAGACCATCGATAACATCATTCTCAGTATGCCTAGACGGGTAGAAACTTTATAAGAGCACGTGGAGGAAATACGCGATATTTATCAGCATTTTTCTAATTTAATTAATTGTTATTTTAATATTAATTCACTTTTCCCGGTTACATGAAAAGTTCAAAAATGTACCATTTTTCACAAATAGCCTTTACTCGCAAAATCTGTTCTTAATGTGATCTCATTTTAAGTAAAACAAATGAAATTTTAAATCACAAAAGAAGTGTAGTAAGTAGATTTTAAAATAAAACCATATTTTTTTAATTATGGACCTTTTTCGCGTATGGACGTGTTCCGCTAAATATGCCGGTGTGTTTATTTACTATAAATAGACTTGCTTTCAACTTCATACTATCAATTGTGTGTGTGTGTGTGTGTGTGTGTGTGTGTGTGTACTGTGTATTGAAATATGACAAAATATTCAAGTTTTCAATTGAAATAAAATTTTTTAAAAATTTTTGAGATTAAATTAATTAATTAAATTAAATTAATTTATATAATATATATAATATATATATATATATATATATATATATATATATATATATATTAGGTACCTAATACATATTATATCAATAGGCTTTAGAAGACCATGGCGGGTCGAGTTTCTTTTAAAAGGGGGTCGGAATCTGTTGAAAAATAGTAAATACAAACTACATATAGGTACTGTGTATTGAAGATTATATTTATCACTAACGTACTGTTACCGATACCTATAACTTTAAGATTTTTCATTGATACGATTTTAATTTTAACCCGATTCCGATGGAAACTTTATCTTAATTTTTGATACAGAAATCAAATCATAAGAGTATCGCTAAAGACTTAATGAGTAAAAATTTTTGAAACCCAACATAATACTCATAGCATCGTTAAAATCTTCTTATTTTATTTTTTAAACGTTAGGTGCCGCAGCTTCCGGAGTAGGGTTAGCTTAGCTGACTGAGATAAGTTGAACTTCTTATATTTATTGTATTAGATACATGGCGCGCTAATATGATTTTAATGTGACTTGGCACCGGCCTCGGCCTTTAAATACGTTTCTTAAATAATATTAGATAACCGGGTAAATGGTACGGAAACCGCTTAGGTGAAATACGGAAGGGTTAAGATAAAATAAACTGAAACAGAGATTTGCGATTTATTAAATACCTTATTCTTATTATAAGCGCAAAAGTAGGTGACGATGTGTAGATATTACAGATTTCATATACACAATATAGTGCCCTGTGGTGTTTATATTATGTGTTTGTTACTCTTTAACGTAAAAAAAGAGCGAATCTAAATGATGCGCACAAATACAGTTCTACGCTAAGTTAAACTTTTATCCTCGAAAAAAAAGAATGTTTATCACATCTTTGTTCGCGCCTTCACCATCGCCTTACGTATCATCTATTGATCAATATCTTTAATGCCTATCTTGAAACAACCGATTTATGCATTATCTACAATTCTCTAGCAACGTCCCTACATAATCAGCCTTTAATCCGTTCTATGATAGTTGTGATTGGCGTTCAGGCGGGTAAACGCGGGGTAATTGGTATTGGCGTCGATCATTCATTACCGTAATGTGATATTACCCGAGACCCGTGGCGCCGGGGGGTTCAATTACACACATGATTTGTTTTAAAACGCATGGAGGGCTGGTATAGTTTTACTGGTGCTTAACTAATGAAAAATACTTTTTGGTCGTCGCCATTGTATAATATGACGATAAATAATATTATTTTTGCGTTTACAGTCTCAATATAATATAATAGTCAAGTTGTTTTAGATTATTGTTACGGTTGCAGCGACATTGCTAAAATAAACGGTGTTTTCCGATAGTGTAGACACAATATAAAGGTACTTTTCATTGAGATCGTTCGAGCTTTGAAATTAAATAAATCAACCTGCTTGAGTTCTACAGCCACAGTTTTTATAATATATTATTAGATATTCGATGACAATATGAATGAAAAATAACATCAGTCAAATAGTCTCCGAGATCAATTTTGACTACATCTTAGCATAAAATGGGTCTCAAGTTCACGATCTTTATGTTATGGTTGCTTTTAGGACGGCAATATTTGACTGTAGTTTGTCCGCATAGACTAGAGCAGGCATGACCAACCTGCGCACGGGCTTTTGCCATGCGGCCCCTGAGCTAATTTAAACCTCGAATCATCTATTCGGAATTGTTTACAAACACATATTGAAATCATCACAACAAACATCTATCGAATAATCCCGATATTCACGAACAAACGGTAAACGACCCTGTGTCTATAACTGTACGCCCGATACTCGCCTGACTCCCAAACGTTTATGACAATATTTGCCAATGTTTGAGAAACAATGGCTTTTGGGGTTTTGTGGACGAATTGACAATTTTTATAGATTCTTTCAAATTCAAATTATTTTTTCACACACAAAAAATATATACAAATACATTATTAATATAATATAATTAAATAATATATAACGTCGATCTAATCCCGTGCTAAGAAGAACTTGTAACACAAGTATAGCAACGGATAGCAGACAAAGGATATATATTTTATACAATACACGCATAATTTTATACTAATAAAAACAAAATAATAATATTATACATAATTATATTCATGCACACCACGCCTATCTAGTCCCGTTCTAAGTTTAACTTGTGTTACAAGTACCAGATATATCGGATACATATTAGTTGTAGTTAGGGTTAGTTAGGCCTCTGCCTCGAATCTTGCGGGCAGCGGGGCGGCGGTGGCGGCGGCGGCGGCGCGGGAGCGGCGCGGGCAACATGGACCCGTTCTCGAAACCAGCGGGCAGATCGCGCGGCACTATTATAGCGACGTGTTATTGTTTTTGTTTTTATTCGCGAACGAAATTACTGAACAACGGCGACAACATCTTTTTGATTCAAATTTATTCCTAACGCTCGATTTACTGTGGGAAAAAGAAGAAGTGAATCCCCAGTATCGGACAGGGAAAATACACTATAGTAGAAATACAAAAACAAAAATAAATTGCACGACACTGCAATAAAGACGCGCAGGCGGTTACCGATCGACTGGAGTGCACCACAAGTTTCCCGCAACCGCGCCGCTGCCGCGCCGCCGCCGCCACCGCCCCGCTGCCCGCAAGATTCGAGGCAGAGGCCTTAGGGACTAGGGTTTTGCCAAAATAAAAAAAGGCACGCAATCTTGTTAAGTAATAGAGCCGTGGTTATTCACACGGTTTCGGTGATCAGTTGATGTCGCCTCTATGCGACTACGACGTAGCCGGGCGTAGTAGCGCCGTGTTGTTGAAACCATTCCAAGGTAAATTATCTTAATAATTAACATATTGTATTCACGCCAAATTTTATAGGTATCGCTTAACTAAGAAAGTAGCTATGCGCAGTCAAATTAGACCGTTCTTATTGAAAAACCGTTATAATATATATTATACATACTTAATAGTCGAAAATTGAAATATTGTCATGTGCGAAAGTTGTCTAACAGTTATGTTGCATATTGACAAAAGTTAGTGTCAATGTCATTTTTGACATTGACAGATGTCATGAAGTAAAGCCTATTTAGTTAGTTTATTTGAGTGTGCCAAAAGGCTATAAATAGTGTAGACGTATATTATTGTGTTAGGCACACCTCATATGTAATACGTAATCAGTGTTAAGCACCAATAAAGGAGAATATAAGTATTGTTGCTGTATTATTATCATCACCACTCAGGCACAAGAAGGACATACAAATCAAGAGGTCGTAGACCGCTACAAGTTCAATTGCTAGAAACTGACAAGGTTTTTCACCATTACAATTTATTTTCGTCATCATCTTTATTTGGTACAAGTATTTTCCACCCATTACCAAAATTTCACTACGGAGTACGGTGCCAACGACAGGCGCTTTACCCCATGTTCATGAAACGTTATTTAAAAGCCAAGTTTGTATAAACGAACTTACAACCACTCCAATCACGCATCTAAGCTTCGAGAAGTTAGACAAAGGGCTCATCCCTTTAGGCAACGAAACCCAACTCGTTAGCTAACCCGTAATCACAACTGATATTATAAAATACAAAATCACTAAAATCATGAATAAACAAAATTATACATTTTAAGGAAGCCCCGAATCCACGTCAGCTTTCAACACACGTTTAAGCACACAGACACACACAGACACACACAGACACACGCAGACACGATTTACGACCAAAGTCCACGGCTAATGGAGGTCATAATTGTGTTGTGTTGTAGAGATCGGGAATTATAAGTTCTTCACGTGCTTAAGGCGCCATCACATTATAACGTCCTGCAGTATTTTGGCCTTAATTGAAATAATAAGAGCATGCAAATATGGAACTCATCAAGTACCTATAGGATATCGTATTTCTAGATGTATTAACTTTATTTTTGAGTGATTAAGTACCAGCTCATTATTGTGAGTGAGAGACATTTGTGAGTTTTTTTCCAGGGCAAGGCCACTTCCAGTGTTTCATATAATTAGGTTCATAATAATTTGTGTTATTTCAGATATTATAAAATGGTTACATGTCAGGTGAATCGTCATAAAAAGAATCATATTAGCAATAATTCATCAATTTTCAATAGAAATGCGCAAAATGGCAAAAAATGGAATTTCTAAATTGTCAAATAAGCGAATTGATAGAAGATACTGTAACTTATTCAATGCATACGTGCGATTCACTTTTTCATTTAATTTCAGACGGCAGACCTGCCGATGATCTGACGCTCTCAGATTTTCAGATGTCAAGCTGAAAATTATTCAGTTTCCACGACAACAACTTAAGCTTTTTCATTCTCCAATTTTCTTTGATACAATCTATGGTTTCAATTATTGTTCGTTACATTGAAGCTTGTCTGCGGTAAACAGTTTGCGGGCTTTAATCTAATTTATTTATTTATTTATTTATTTCTAAACTTAAATCTGTCTTTACAGTACCTTATCCTATATAGCACAATAGTATAGCGTAGTCTGAAAGCCGCTTTAAGCGAACAAGTCCCGCTATCGTTCGGGTACAAGAGGTGTTACTTCGAGTGGGTCGGGTAAAGTAGGTTGACCCCCTCCACTTTTTACGTCCGAGATAAAGTCTAATTTTATTGCGTCAAGATCGTCGTTCACGGTTGGCCTTGTAAAGACTCCGATGGGTGCCTTCGATGAATCGTCAAAGCATCATTATATTAATTGATCTATTGAAAATCATAATATTAATTATTACATGGAAATGGTATAAATATAATTTTGAATAAATCTTTAAATAACCGATGCTTTTGGGTATGGTATGCTATTATGTATTCCGTATTTTTGAGGTAAGATAATTTTCGTTTTTCACGTTTCAAGAAAGTAAAGTAAAGTTTATTTCTCACCAGTAAACACATAAAACACACGACTATATAATTATGAAATGCGGAGGGAGACTTCTCCTCGCACGCCGGGCCCCTGAAAAGGGCCTTGGGCGGGGAACCAATACCAGGGGCTAAGCCCCTCTAATTGGGGTGGACGACGCACCCAGTACGAATACTGGGCGCAAAAAAGTCGGTTTTAAGGGAAGACCCCCCGCGGCAGAACGCGGGGGAAACCCGAGGTGGCAGAGGGAATGACGCGGTAGCAAGGGCCGTGGGCGGCCAAGACCTGCGGTCGACTCCGACGACGCGTGGGGTCCTGGTCCGGGGACCAGGAAGCGTGTATGGGTCCACTCCCACACGCGCCGCTTTTGTCGACCACGGACACAACCGACCAGGGAAATGAGGGGGGGGGGGAAAGGGTATTTCCCGAGCCCCAGACTTTTTATGTCGGGGGGGAAAGGGGCTGCCACGGGGCTGACGTGTGGGCAATAGGGCTGCCCCACATCACACTCCGGGCGCACAAAAAGAAGCATTGCGCCGGTTTGAGCCGGCGCGGGGTAAAGGGGGCGGGGGCATCGATCCAACGGTGCATTTTCGGAGGCGTACCGCGCATGGGGGCGTCTCGGTCGCGTGGCTCCGGGATGCTCCCTGCGTCTGGTGTCGTCAGAACGGTTGCTGAGGGCGAGCGGGCATGCCACGGCAGCAGGTCAGTTGACCGGGCACGCGGCTGCCGCTCGCTCATAGAAACAGGTGATCCTGCAACTAAGGATAAAAATTAACGCGTTCAAGGAGCGCGGGGGGGCGGTGCATAGCACACGAGTGTCCCGAGTCCGGGACGCGCGTCGTGGATCTCCGGCAATCACAGTCGGCTCCTATAATAGGAGCTTCTGGATGCCGGAGATATCCAGGCGCGGGTCCGAGCTAGGGCCTGGGGAGCCAGACTTTTATTAGGGCTGCGATTGTGGGGGCGCCTTTTAGGAGGGCCTGTATGACGGCTTTGAGTGCTTCCTCCCCGGCCTGAACCCTGAGAACTAGGTCCATGACCAGGGAGAGGAGGGACTGCAGAAGCTCTGCAGTCGATGCGGGGGCCTCGCTTTGCACCGGCTCTTGGGGCGGCAAAGCGAGCACTGGAGGCTGCAGGTGCGGAGCGGCCGCATGATTTGCGGGCTCGGAGGCGGACATTTCCGCGGTTGTGACAGCCGCAGGGGAGTCGGTAGGTCCACGCGGGGGGCGCCGAGAGCGCCGGGTGGTCCGCGTGGATTCCGGCTGCGGAGGAGCGAGCGCGGAAGGCTCCAGCTCCTGCTGGTGGCTATCTGGGATAGCGACGGCATCACAGGGGGAGGCCACAGGGGGTGTGGCAACTTTCCTCCTGGGGCTCGGCTGCTTTTTCCTCCTCCTGGAAGGCTGCGCAGGGGAGTCGGAAGCCGAGGGGGGGACATACCTCGGTGTGTAGTCATTTGCCTCCGCCATGAGTGATGTAGGAGTCGGCGGAGGAGGAGGGGCCTCTGGCTTAGGGAGAGGCGAGTCTGCAGGTACGTAGGGGGGAGGAGCGCGGGCGTCATCGGCTCGCGGCTTCCGTGCAGCCCTACGGTACGCCGGGCACTGTCTGCTATTAGCAGGGTGGGCCCCCCTGCAGTTAACGCAGGTGGGCGTCTCGGCGGGGGAGCGGGGGCAGTCCCGCACAGTGTGTTCTCCGGCACACCGGACACAGGCCACCTTCCGGTGGCAGTTGTGGCTAGAGTGCCGGTATTGGAGGCATCGGTGGCATTGGGCCGGGCCGCCTCGGCCCCGCCAGGCTTCGATGCGAACTCCCGGCATATTTAAAAGATTACGCACCTTGTATATGCCGGGTACGACGTCCGGGGCCCTGGCGATAAGGGCGAAGAATAGGCAGGCACCGGGGTCAGACCTCGCCTGGATCAGGGAAACGTGCTCCGCCACGAATCCCAGTTCGGCGAGACCGGCCCTGATCTCTCCGGTGTCTGTGAAAGAAGGTAGGCCCCTGATACCTACCATAATTGTCCTTTCCTGTGGAGGCGAGTGGGTGAACCAGGAGGCCTGTCCTCGCTTCTCCAGGTCCGTAAGGTAGCGTTTTACGACCGTGTATTCTTGTTCGCTTTGGGGCGAGAAGCGAATCGCACGGCCGTTATACTTGGCATTAGGTATGTGCCCCAGTATGTCGCGAAGACAGCGAAAATGATGTACCCAGTCGTCGATTCGCTCGGCGACCAGGGACGGGTAGCGAGGGGCAGAGTAGGGTGGCGGCGTCTTACTTACCGACGGCGTCGGTGTGGGGGGGCTGTGCTTGCCTACGTGAGGGCGACTGGAGGCACTCACCTCGGCATATAACAGCCGACGGCCGGAAACCGGTCGTGGAGACAGGTTTATAAGCGGTGGCGGGAAGGTGGGCGCGCGGTAACGGTACCCGCGCGGCACGCTAGGGCGGATTTCCGTGGCCGCACAAGGTGCGGTTCGGCGGTCATCGCGCGGCTGTGGGGCCGGCGAAACGTCAGGCGAGCGCGGAGAGCTCGCGGTGGGCTGGTGTGGGCCGCGCGGCTGAGCAGCCGGCGCAGCGTGGTATTGTCGCGGCTGAGGGGCCGGCGAGGGGCGAGCTGAGCTCGCGGTGGTGCGGAGTGTGTCCGCCTGTTGGACGTTGTAAGGTCCGAGGTGTGCAGCAGGTTGGCGAAGATCGCTCGCCTGCGCAGTACGGCGCGATGAGCGCCGCGGTTTAGCCGAGCCCTGATCGGCTGTGCCGGGCGGGGGCCCAGACTCGCCGCAGGCCGCCGTCGGAAGGCATTGGGGCGGGAGGGTACCAGTACACCCCCGCGAGAATGCCGAGGGCGACCCGGGGCGAGCGGTGTCCTGTCCGCACAAGCTGGGTTCGGGGAGTGAGCGGTGGCGCGTGTGGTCCGGGACTGAGCGTGAGCTGGACCTCGATGAGGCCAGCTGCACGTCGTCTCGGAGTCCGCACGAGAGTCCAGGTAGTCGTGGCGTGGTAGCCACGGATCATGGTCCGTCATGTTGTACTGGGTGATACAAACATAAAAACACACAAGTCACACAACAGTTAAAACTGACGGCAACAAGTGTACGTCATCCAACACAAAGGTATTCACAAAAACACGAAACACTAAGTGCACGCACACGAGGACGGTACACACACTTAGGGGGGCTGTCTCCTCGTGACCCAACGTTGAGCCAAAACTCAACGGGAGGCCAAGAGCAGGGCAACTCCCCAGCAAGGCGCAAATCCACAACTTATTCTAATGAATAAGGTGTGAATTTGCGGTCACTATCAGGAGTTTATAGGCACTGCACTAAAAGGGTCGGCACGTTCGCGGGGTGAGCGCGACACTCGACGCGTTTCCGAGCGAGACGGCACTACCGCGGAGTGAGCGAATCACTACTACGCGGATAGAGCGGGACGACACGAAAACGCGGAGTGAGCGAGACACTCGACGCGTTTGGAGCGAGACGACACTAACGCGGAGTGAGCGAGTCACTACTACGCAGTTAGAGCGAGACGGCACGAAACGCGGAGCGAGACACTAACACACGCGACTAGGAGACAGCATATAATTAGAGTGAGTGAGAAAGTATTAAAAGTGAGTATTTTTGGTGGGATAATTCCTGAACTAGGAGTTTCCTGTGTCTCAGGTTATCAAACCTCATTTCCTTTAAGCGGTCACTATTCTAATAAATTATTTGAACACAATAAATAAAAAAGCTTATAACACTTTTTGTGGAAGAAACAACAACTGTTTGATAAAATGATAAAGTCACTCAATATATTTAAACTAGCTGTCGCCCGTGGCTCCGCCCCGTAAATACCCTCCTACCTATCCTACGGGAGCACTGTACTTTTTCGGGATAAAAGTAGCCTATGTTTTAATTCAGAGCTTAAACTACTACTGTCTGAAACTGTACTGAAATCTGTTTAGTCGATTTTGCGTGAAAGAGTAACAAACATCCATTCAAACTTTCACACTTATAATATTAAGTAGGATAGACGTATTATGACGTCATTACGGCTATAAACATTTGGGTGGATTTTTTATGAGAGCATATAGGTAATAAAGCTACTGACTATGACTACTACTACTAATAATGATTCTGACGAGCTATTTTAATAACAATTTTAATTTTTTAAATGTTCCTTGGACCAACGTCCTCGTAATAATGATCTTGAATGAAGCCTATGAAGTGCAGTCCGTGCTCGGGAGAGCACGGACTGCACTTCATAGGCTTTTTTTTTTTTTCGAAAGGGTCTACGCTAAGGGTCGGGTTAAGACCGCTGTAGCTACATCGGACTATAACTAGCCTGGTGGCTAGTTTATTTGGTAAGAGTCGATGGGAGGGTTTGACCCTCCCTAACATCACCCGGGTGATGTTTATACCGGATATTGGGGACAGCTACGGATTGTGAGCTATTATTATGACAGGGGAGACGCGGGTCTCTCCTGCTAAGGGGTCCGACCCCTTCCTCACTCGCTGAGGAGTGAGGTTGCTCGCGCGCGGTAGCAAATACTAACGGCGTGCGAGTTATCGCGATAGAGGAGCTCTTGTTTTTAACGGTATCGGTACTGAGAGGGCCGTCCATCTCCCCTTCCGCGTACGGTCGAGATGACTCGCGCGCGTAAGTCCTAATGTCGATGAGGTTTGCGGTATTGGTAGAGCTCTCTATATCAATATCGCGGTCGCGGACACTATTTTGGAGTGCACCTAGGCTACTAGGATGCGAACTCGGGTTCGGGTCCGGTCCCGTGTTAGGGTCGGTCTGTACGTCTGTACGTGTTGTCGTGTCGGATGTGGGACCTCGGGGTAGGCGCCGGCGTCGACCCCGGTGCGATACTAACCTCGCGGGTGCGTGTGATTTGTGTTTACGTAACTGTACACAGTACGTATTTTGTGATCGGGTCGATGGGATCGGCTAAGATATGCTTAGGCCGTTTGTACGGGTGTCGGAAAGTCTGTGCGTCGTGGTTATAGTCCAGGGCCTTTTGGATAAGGGGGTTTGGGTGGTTTTTGCCTTTATCAAAGAATCTCTCTACGAGTTCCTTGATATAGGCTTTAATAGTGATGAGCTCGCAGTCTCTATGCAAGTCGATGTTACGCATGTACCAGGGGGCGCCTGTTGGCATGCGTAGAAACCGGTTTTGGACTCTTTGCAAACGGTCCAGTTGAGACTCGCTTATCTGTGCGAAAGAGACGCACGCATGAGTGAGTATCGTTCTAATGCAAACTTTATATAATGTAAGCTTATGTCTTAGGGACATTTTGCTTCGCGAATTAATTAGCGGATATAATTTGAAAAGTACAAATTTCGCTTTACTACTTTGCTGTATTACTGATGTGACTCGAAAACGTCATCGACTTGTTTAGTACTACGCCTAAATATTTGACCTGAGTGACCTCTGGGATTATGTTGCTGTGCAGGCTTATAGGGCTCATTAGTTTACGGGGGCAAGTACGCCTCATTGCACTTTTAATATTGGATTGGATGACGTGACTTTTGTCGTGATTAACTTCTATTCTCCATTTGGAGAACCATTTACCGAGAGCGGTAACTGACTCCTGGAGGGCTTTAGACGCGGTACAGGCTCGTATGTGGGAATAATAAAGGGCTGTGTCGTCCACGAACATAGCTAATTGCCAGTGGCGTGCACAGGATTATGACACTGGGTATGCGGCGAAGTACTCGGTCACAAAAACTTTTTCGTTTATAGATTTTTAGCATAGCTACAGCCAAGCGACGGATCTCTAAGCCGAAACCATGCCAACAGAGCAAGTCTTAGGATGTACTACTATTCATGTACATCTTCTACGGCAACGCAGACAAAACAGCGATCGATCGTCGTGGCGGAAGAATTCTAATAAGTAAAATAATAAGCATATTTTAAAATATTATAACTACTCACCAGTCAGTCAGATTCAATTTTCACATATTCAAGGTTCCGGTTACTTGAGATTACTATATCCTGATGTAAATCACTAAATAATATGCAAGGAAAACAATATAATTTAATCGTGTGTACACAACCACACAGCCAGTTATACGTTTCATAACTTTTAACATGAAATTTTCGAGTAACATTATTTTTTTGCTGGTTTAATTGTTGTAACTCGGGTACACACCTACCTTTAGACAGAATTTGAATCTTTTCACTGAATGACAATTGTGAGTACTTGTTATTTTTAATTTTTAATAAACACACATTTTGAACACAATCCTCACAATCAAATAACATTTTCAAAAAATCAACAAACGCACTAGTAAAAGCAAATCACTACAATTATTATAGAAACTCAGTAATAAACTGTTAAATGTACACATATTCAAATGTTAAAATGAAAAATCTTTTAAGAAAACTATAAATAAACTGGAGCGATTAAATTGTAAACAATGCTTATCACATGAAATATGCAATATGGCCCCCGCGAAACACAAAACGTTTCTTCTATTTAAACAAATATAACCTTACTAAACAAAAATGCATAATGTGCATACGTGATTTATTAGACTTCCGTCTATTATTTTTACTCGGATAATAACGAATTTTACGTTTACTCGACAACGAATAATTTCCGACAAGCCAGTTCGGCGGTTTTCGGAAGCGATCGGATAGCCGAGAGCCATCACCTGCCGTGGGAGTTGCCGCTATATAATCATGTTGATATTCATGGGTGTGTGCGTTTGCGAAGTATGATAATTACACATACATGCAATGATATGTCCTGCAGAACGCAACGGCATGAGATGAGTTGCTATTTATAAAATATTAGGCGTTTTTAAGTTATTATATTTTCTTAATTTATTTATTTACTATTAATTAAAGTCATCTAAAACGTACGAACGTTTTATTAAAATATCTGTGAATGACAAGTAAAGCACTGCATTTCTGCCTACAAGGAGCGCACACCCCTGCTAATTGCACCCTAGTGTGTTTAGGGATGTCACTAGTGTACAGGTTATATAGGGAGGGCGAGAGGAACGAGCCCTGCAGTACTCCCGCCTCCATATATCTTGGCGACGACAGTGCGCCTTCTACGCGGAAATGAAACTTACGATTTTTTAAGAAGTTACTAATTAGTAAAACAAGATAATCGGGTATTCCCATTTGATAGAGTTTGTATAACAGTCCGTTATGCCAAATTTTATCAAAAGCTTTTGCAATGTCAAAGAATACGGCGCATGTCGTCTTCCTGTCGTTTTTGCTAGTAATTATGTACTCCGTTAAGCGGTGTACTTGAGCGGGACAGCTGTGCATTTTGCGGAAGGCAAACGTTATGACGTCATTGAGGCGCCTTTTAAATAACTCTTTCGTAGAATTTACCGAGGGAGCTAATGAGACTTATTGGACGGTAGCTACCAGGCACCTTCCAGGGTTTCCCCGGTTTGTGGATACCTATGACAATAGCTACTTTCCAAATATCTGGAAATGAACATCCTACTAAGAGGGCGTTAAAGATGTTCACTAGGAGTTGAATTAGCTCGGACGGTAACATTTTAAGTGTTTTGTTTGAAATACCGTCGAGGCCTGGGGCCTTTTTGGCATTCATACACTTAATAATGTCATTGACCTCCTCCGAGTCCACCATCCTCACCCTATCTACATCAGGTGGCCTCGAGAGTCGGCTGTCGACCTCGCTATTCAATAAGCTAAGGTGCGCGGGCTCAATCGGGAGAGTACTCGGCCGGCACTGTTGTTCGAAATTATCAGCTAGGCACTCGGCCTTGTCTATGTCTTCGAATGCAGGAGGACGAGTTGGTCTGTCTAACGGAGGCATGTCGCTCTCCGTGTTGTTTTTGAGGGCCTTCGCGAGTGGCCAGTACGCCACGTGAGACGGTTCTAATTCGCTGAGAAGTCGATCCCAACTCTCGGCTTTGTGCTGTTTAATCTTAAACTTTACTTCCCTCTCGTAGTGACGGAGGGCTTTCCTCCACTCTTCCGACGGGTAGCGATCATATGTGCGCTTGGCCGCATTCCGGAGTCTGATGGACTCCTTTATGTCCTCTGGGAGGGGCCAACGGCCTTCGGGGGTCGTTGGCACCTCCCTAGACGAGTTCTCTATGGTCGCTACCAGATGATCGGTCAAGTGGGAGGCGGCCTCTATGGCTGTCTCATTACTATCTATACTATCGGGGATTTTATCGAGGTGACTAGATTGGAGGACTTTGATGTTCTCCGCTAATGATTTATAGTCTACTATTTTCCTAGTACTAGAATTGTTGGGGTTAAGACTACCAAGTGTAATCGTAACCGGTCTGTGGTCCGAGTTAAGCTCGTGGAGAGTCTCAATATAGATATTGAGATAAACATTTTTTACTAAAGCTATGTCTATTGTACTAGGGTCGCGTATGACACCGTTGATGTTTTCATTGGTGTCATAGCGAGTGGGGTCAGAGGGAACTAAAAGTGCAAAGTTAAGAGTATCGGTTACTCTACAGAGAATGATGCCGTGTCTATTGTTACGAACGTTGCCCCACTCAGTGTGTTTGCAATTTAGGTCGCCGGCAATGATGACGGCGTTGCCTAAGTTAAATAGCGATTCTAGATCGCTAGAATGTAGTTCCATGTTGCACGCTAAGTACGCGCTTACTATTACAATTGGTCCGTGACCGGACATGTTAATGTGGCAAATAGATGCCTCTAAAGTTAACAATGGTGGTGGCTCTAAGAGAATACAATGCAAGGATTTTTTATAGTAGATAGGAGTACCTCCAAGTCGGGATCCAAGTTGCTAGTTTGCTATTTTTGGGCTCCTCATACTAGGTTTTAAGAACGTCTCCTGTACTAGAAGATGTCGACATTTTGGTTGCTTACAAAATCGCGAATTTCGCTTATGTTATTCCTAATGCCGTTCGTATTGAACGACACTACGCGTAACGAGTGCGGCTTTGTCCTTCCCGAAGGCTCCATTTATTACCGTCGGGGGAGAGCGCTTTGATCTGACGGATCAAGACCTGATGCCTTAGGCGCTTTGGGCGCGGAGGGCATGGTCTTAGGCGCTTTGGGCGCGGAGGGCATGGCATTATTTGGTAGAGCGGGGAAAACCGCTAACTCCGAACTACTATTCTGCGTGGGCTTGAACCATGCAGATTGGGAGGGTAGGGGGGCAGGGACGAATCGCTGTTTGGGGGGGGCACCTTTCGTATGTGGTGCAATGCGCTTTTTTACTTTGGCTTTACAGATGGCTCGGATATTGAAGATATCCTTACCCTCTGGCGTAAGAGGAAGTGTTACGAGTACCATGTTGTACTCGTGTTTTTTAATCGGATGGTACATACGATGTACCTCTATGGCGGGATAACCCTGGGACTGGATGTCCATGAGTACCTCTCTTGTGGAGAGGCACTTATCGACACCGGTAATGACGACGCGCAGAAGGCGCTCGTCTTCGAGGGCATAGGTGTGGTAACCTATGTTTTTGGTGCGTAGGGACGCGGTGAGGAGGCGGTGATCCTCCGAAGTCTTTACTTGGACTTTTATACCTATGGGGGTCGTATGAGCAGAAGAGTAACGAAGCTTATGCTCGTTAAACGCTGCGCTAATGACGTTCCATTTTGCCTTCTCCTGTATGATTACAGGAGGAGGCATTTTAGGAGAACGAACGGTCTGAGAGGCCTGAGGGGTCTGGGAGGCTGGAAGGGCCTGCGGGGACCGAAGGCCTGGGAGGCCAGAGGGGCCTGAATGACCAGAGGGGCCTGGGAGGCCAGAAGAGCCGGGAGGGCCGGTGGGGTGTTTTTTTTTTTTTTTTCCCGTCCCCCTAACATAATCAGGGCTGGTTTTGTTCTTTTTTAATATTTTCTGTTTTTAATCTTTTTCTATTTTTGTTTTACAATTATCTTATATCTAGTTTTACAATTTTTCTTTTTAACTTAAAACATTTCTTTTAGTTCGTTCTTATGCCTATTGCGTCTGTTACATTGCAATTGTTTTATATATACACTTAATGATT
The DNA here is from genome assembly GCA_037179445.1 of Phengaris alcon alcon. Classification (NCBI taxonomy): domain Eukaryota; kingdom Metazoa; phylum Arthropoda; class Insecta; order Lepidoptera; family Lycaenidae; genus Phengaris; species Phengaris alcon. The sequence continues at coordinate 573,252 of JAYRCH010000518.1, forward strand.
TGCTTACATAGTAAATTTTTTACTATGTACCTGTCGGTTTTTTACACTAGTAAAAAGTCAAAAAACAGGTGTTGATACAATTTAAAACAGTAAAATTCAGTAAAATCCAATAAAAAAAATTTCAATAATATACACTACAATAAAAATTCAAAATATCAATAAAACAATAAAATCAATAAATAATAATTCTCATATATACAAACACAACTCAATAAAAATGTTAAAATAAAACAACGGCACACACATTCAACTTAAACCTAGTATCACAATAAAATTTACTCTAGAGCCTATACTAAAATCACACCAAAATATCACAGTTTTTCCTATTTACAAATTCTACAATATTTTTGCAGTACGAGAGAAAAACTTCCCTCTTCTTTCCCCCCAGGATGGAAGACAGGCTCTCTCTCACCCGTTATCGATATGCCCAATTTTTGCTCAGTATCATATCTACTGCTAGCAAAAATCGGGCACTCGAGTAACAGGTGAGGAACCGTCTCCTCAACTCCTGGCTGACATGAACACGACGGGTCCTCCTTCAACTTGAATCTGTTCAAATAGAAGGCGAACCCGCCGTGTCCAGTCAGTATCTGTGTAGTGTGGTGTGTTATGTCTATTTTGTTGACTATCTTGTATGCAGCAGCAGCGCTTGGGAAAAAGAGCTTCGTGGTTCCGGCCGTCCCTCCCACTTCGTATCTCCTGTCCCATTCCTCAACCGTATCCTCTCTTAAGATACGCTTGACGAATGAAACAGGACACATATCGTAGTCAGGCTTCCTTTTCAATCGCAGCGCGGCCTCCTTGGCTAATTCGTCAACCCTCTCATTCCCTCTCAACCCTGCGTGCGCCTTAATCCAAAACAGGGAGACCTCCCGCCTCTGCGATGCAGCTTTTCGGAGGGCCTCCCTTGTTTGCACAGCCAGGGGATGAGGGGAACTAAGGGTGACTGCCTGGAGAGCCGATCTGGAATCGCTAAGGATACCGACCTTCGCCATTCCACTCTTGCAGGCTATACTTACTGCTCTCTGGAGCGCTAGAAGCTCGGCTTGGTAGACGGTACAATACGGCGGCAACGCAAGCTTGACGGCCTTCGTCTCGACCTCACCCTTCCATACGGAGAGTGCGGCTCCGACTCGACCCTCAATCTTGCTGCCGTCCGTATAGATCCTATGGACGTGGCTGTTAACCACGTCTGCATACGAGTCATCGTCTACCAACCCGAACCTCAGCTCTACCTGCTCTGCCGGATGTGGGTCCTCGATCGCTGGAGCCATTCGCTCCACCTCCCTGTCTCTCAACGCCGGGTGCGGTACTCCCTTCTTGATCTCATAGAGCCTCGAAGCTTCGAGTATCCTGAGATCAAGAGGGAGTATCCCAGCCAACAGCATTGCAGAGTTCAGGGAGACGGTCCGATATGCTCTGCAAATCTTCTGGGCAAAACCCTGTTGGACGGAGTTGAGCCTTTTCTGGACCCCCATCTTTTCCACGGTGGGTGCCCACGCTGCCGATGCATACAAAATAGTCGGCTCTATCACGGCCATATATATATATTGTCTTAACTATCTGGGGGTTAAGCCCCCAACCTACTCTAGCGGCTTTGGCTAGCTGCTTGTATCTTTTTATGGCCTTTTTACATACATTGCCTAAAAGTGAGCCTGGGCATTAAAAGTGAGACCGCTGTCTATTGTCAATCCTAATACCTTAATATGGTCATAGTATTGCAGACAAACACCCCCCATAGTGAGTCCAGGCGTGTCGTATTTAAGCCTCCGTGTAACCAGAAGTGCGCATGTTTTGTGGGGGGCATACTTCAACTTGTTCAACTCCCCCCACTTATTTATTTCCAGAACTCCGTTGGCCTTTAACTCGATATCCAGAGCTAGAGCCTCGAACACTAGAACTCGTCGGCGAAGGCCTGGCAAAAAACATTCATTTCATCTAACATCCATAGCAGGGGGTCCAACAAGAGGTCCCACAGGATCGGTCCACCGATGGATCCCTGCACGCACCCCTTGTTGGTCTCCCTGCTCACTTCCATACTAGCATACCTTAAATTCACTCCTCTTCTCCTGGAGTCTGCTCCTGGTGTCTGAATTTTTACCTTTTTTCGGTTCCGGAGCAGCTGGAGGCGCGCGGTTTTCGGCACTTTGTTAGGGGTGAGTATAGGCAGCCTGTGGTGGTTGTTTGGATAGCGCGACCAGCTTCAGCGTTCAGCTACTGCGATTTTTCCGGAAAAATGGTTTTTCCGGTTTTTCTCCGGGTTGGAGTTCCGGACCACCTACCTTTGTTGATGTGGCTGTGTAGGTATTTGCTTTTGCTGGCCTATCCGCTTATCCAATCCCACGCGTCTCTGGGGGACGCTGCGCTATTCTTTTTACTCACCCCCTGTGTTCGGTAAAATTTTTCTTTTTCGCGAATTCTCCTTCTATACACACTATCTTCACGGATTCACACTCACTTTTCCACTAGACCGCGTGATTCACTGACCTCGTGGGGACGCCAAAAACTTAAACACAAGGTCAATGGTGTTTCCCGTTGGTCTATAATTGTGAAAATCACTATATACACAAAGGTCACTGTTCTGCACAATGTCTTACTGTCAAACTAGCACTTAAATCCGATCACTCTAGCGTCTTTTATCGCGATTTAAAACTTTAAATTTTTAACACTACCGGTTTTTCCGAGTTTTCGTAACTTTTCCGGGTTTTTTAAGATGCGCCCGTATCACACGCGTGTAGGGCAAAATTATTAAAATCGGTGCACTTTTACCCACTTTTTTGGATTTTTTAATGCGGAGCGTTTTGAAAAAGCTGTTGCTCGGTCAGCGGAAGGCACGGGACTTTTGGGCCGGTGGGGTTACGGGGGCCGCGGAGCCATGAGCCTGCACGGTTTTCCTGCTTTTAACAACCGATTTAGTCGGGGAGGATAAGACTGGAGAGGCGGTGCCCTCTGGGCGCTTCCTCTTCTTCGTCTTCTTGTATTTGACGGTAGTGAACTCGCCTTGTTCACTACCGTCGGATTCTTGCTCCGAGCAAGACATCTCTGAGGGAGATGATTGGATCTTCTATCGGAATCGGGGCGACGTCGCTATCGGGCGACGCGGGTAAGTCTGCTTCGTGTATGCGCACGAAGCGTTCCCACATGGACGCGACATCGGGAATTTCTAGTTTTAAAAACCCCAGGAACTTTTATCCAGGTCTTTCTCTTAACCTATTTTTTTAACTTTTGTCTTTTATCTTAAACTTTAACTGTTATCTTTTTAACCAGGAAAAAGTGTATCCCGGGATATCCTGCTCTTTATTAATTAATTATTTGGGATACATAATCGTAATGCGTAATCCAAATGCCACAATAAAGAAATATTAGAGATGAAGCTCTAGTTAGAAACGTTTGCCAATCTATACCATCGCCGCCGATAAACGCCATCTGCGTTGTCTAGCACAAATTAGCTATTATTAATATCAACAACTGCTAATAGATGACGCTATACGCGTCGTTATCAGCTATAATGCGTTAAAAATGTTACCGAAGGATTTTGACTGCTCTCAGGAAAAACCCTGAAACAGCTTCAAACTAAGAAAAAAAAATTCTACGCGTAAAAAAAATTGAAAACAGAGAAAAAAAAACTACGACGATGGAAGTTATATGCTAGTCTTGTGTCTACGCGCAAATAACCGACAACCTTTCATACTACGTTTCACACTATATTCATACATCCCATACATACATCCACTTTCATTATTACATGATTTACATCCCGAACCAAATAATATGATCCGAGACGCCCTAACATGCGAGTATTGTTTTCCATAAAGAGGAAAACGACACAAGTCGAAGGTAATAATTGTACACAGCTATAACGTCATACAACAAGATAACGAACAGCGTCTGAATAAAGCGCGAAACTACTAGCCTTCCTAAAATAGTTAACCAACTATTTAGATAAAATTGGTAGCTTAAGGTCTTTTAAATGCCAGGCACCAAGATCTTTGCCTTGCATGTCTTGCAGAACGTAAACTAAGGGCGAACGTTTACCTACAATTTTACATTTTACAAATTTAGGAGCCAACTTTTTGCTAAAATGTTTCTCCTTGTCGCTGAGAAAATAAGTTCTCTTAAAAACGACATCACCAACGTTAAATTTAGCAGGCTTTCGTCTCAAATTATATTGAGCAGTGCTCTTAACATGAGCTTGCCAAAGACGCATCTGAACGCTGTCAAACAAAGATGACATACACCCCAAATTTTCGGCGTAGGCGTCGCGAGGCGAAAACACCAGGTCTTTTATACTGTCAGTATCTAGGTAGTGAGTACCGCAAGACACTAGTTCCCTACCATAGACCAAGAAAGATGGTGTAAAACCGGTTGCCTCATTCACCGAGTTGTTGATGGCGAATTGTATTTCGGGTATATGTACATCCCATGACCTATGATCTTCTTCCACGTAGGTCAAAATACAAGTGATAATAGTCCTATTGTAGCGTTCGACCGTATTTACTTGAGGGGTATAACGAGGTGTTAAATAAACTTTAGGTATATTATATTTTTTTTAAAACCTATTAGTTTCGTTACTAATGTACTGCGGGCCATTATCCATTATAATAGTTTGTGGTACACCATGCACCAAGAAAACACTATCTTCCAAAATTTTAATTATGATATCAAAGAGCGAGACGGACGATGCGAGTGGTCGCACGATCGTCCGGTAGGCGGCGGTCGCCGCGCGGCGCGAGAAACGGTACGGCACGGGTCGGGCGGCAAAGGCGGTTGGGTAGCGCCTTTGTTTCTTCTCTCTTGAGTCTTGACTCTTGAGGCTTGACTCTTGAGTCTTCGGTCTTCTGTCTTCTGTCTTCTTTCTTCAGGTTGTGTCTCTTTCGCGAGCGATGGCACACGCGAGAGAGCGAGAGCGCAATGCTGCGAGAGCGAGAGCGCTTAGACGGACTGACGACAACGATCGGAGCTGTTACCCGGACGGTGTCCGAGAGCAGAAAGTTCATAGGGTGGGGCGAATCCCCATTATCCCCATTTCGGATTCATGGGTTGTCAGAGCGGTTCGATGAGTAACATTGCACGTGGGCATGACAAACAACAGCAGGTGCATTAACACTTGCGCCGACAAGTAGAACTGTTAAATTTCTTTAATTCGTAAACTAATCGGGGGATCTAATTTGGGGGAATATATATACTTATTGTATATATATTCCCCCTTACTAATATAAATATTTACTAATTATAATACAGACAAAGACAGCGACGTTGTTAAAGTTATCCGTTGTGTAAACGTTGTCATTAGAAAGGGGGATTATGTATATTTTAATTAACTGTATTTGCTTATTGATTAATTATTATTTAGCCATAAAAGTTATCTGCCGTTAATAGAACTGAATTCATAATTTTTGAACGTCGAATTCTTGTAACGAGTTAATAATAATTTTCCCTAAAATGGCGGACTAAAATATTCAAAGACGCGAGGGATTCTCCCACAATCTTTTGATGAAAATTGATCTGAACAAAATGACAACAATTTGAAATTTTCATAAGCACTTTTATATTTTATAAAAGAGAAAAATTATTAACTTTTGTACAGTGTTACAGAAATAACAAAATATGATAATTGAAAAAAGTACCTTAATAATTTTAGTATAGGTAAACACATAATCAACACTATCTAGCATCTATTATGATGAAATTATGGTTTTAGTAATGGTATTAAAAACTTAGATAAAAAAATCGGTTGTCTGTAAAGTCGGTTTACTGACGACAGTTGAACGTGACAACGTCATGTTTTAAATAGTGCGCGCGAAACTAATTGGCCGCGCCTTAGGTAGGCGTGTTGCCGCCGCGAAGTCCGGCGCCAAACTGAGTAATAACATGAAGCGCCACCGCCTCTCCGAAGAATTTGACATCGTAATTAGAACGACAGTTCGATCCGCAGTGCAAACCGGACCGATCTCTTCCGCGGCTTAGAAAAAAACGCGGTCCGAACTTTATAAGTGATGCGTGCTATAATGTTTACAATAAAAACCGTGACCATTTCAGGCTCAGTTTATACTGGCTGGTTATGTTAAAAAAAGGAACTTCTGATAAGTAGTAAATATATTATAACGTTAATAAAAAGAAACAAAGTTACATAGATGGCAAGATCGTGACGAACTTAGCTCCTAAACCCTTAATCTGAACCTTAATTTGAAATTACAAAGTAGGTTTAGAGCTGGCCATTGCAGGATGTCGTAAAAATGTTATATGGCCAATCGAAGTAATACTAAACTTAAAACTTGTGCGGTTATGAAAAAGGAAATGTATATCATTTTAACTGTGCGACAATGTATGCGGATGAAAAAATATTTGCCTCAATACGAACATCAAAATTCTCTACATGAATTCTTTTGTTGATAACTCGCGTGAGTGTTGTCTGCTTTGAAATGTAGTTTTATTTATTTCATATTGTATTTTTACATTTTGGACATAGGTTTCATATCTGTGTGTGCACTGAATTTACTACTACGAAATACTATTTAGTTGTTAGTACTTTTAGCGCGAGAGCTACAACTTTAGAGATATTTGAGGTTAACTGAAAACTTGTCCTATATCTCTCCTATAATACCCCAACACGGGACCTGGCTGGTCAATACCAAAATATTCAATACCATAATTTTGAAACCTACAATGTATGAACATTTCAAATTGCCTCAAACATTTTTTAGGGAAAAAATTAAATTAAAAAAAATTTGTAGTAGCTTTCGGGACATCTCGGACTTTTTTTTGAACCATATTATACCTCATATACCTCAACGTAATCTCAACGTAATTAGCCCTCTTTGATTTTTAACCTATTTTTATTGACACATTTTTTTAAATTGAAAAATCCTTATTTTCGCACATAATACGCTTTCACATAAATATTTCTTTGATACCATCGTTTCTTTCTTCAGTATCTTTAACAATATATTCTAGATTTTGTTCTTGTCCATTCAAATATTATTCATATTCATCTGACATTAACGATTTCAATAGTTCATTGGATCAAAAGCATTTGTAAAGTCTAAAGTACATTTTGCGTCCTTTTAAATAAAATATGAAAATTCAAAGCCGCGAATGTATCTTTTGGATAATCGGATAATCCTTTCAAATGAACCCAATTATATCCTAGACAGGACCTTTAATGTTTACGTACGGCTTCTTTTGGAGAGGCTTCGAAGACAAAATGATGCATAAGCTTAATGGCCGGGAATGGCACAAAAACCACGATGGTCGGGACTCGGGTATAAATATAACATGATATTAGAACGTATTTTTTTATAATCATAAGTTTAGTTGGATTAAAGCTAGACATTCACGGTGTAGTTTCTGAAAACGCATAGGTACATCAGATATTGGAATAACCTACATAATAAATAAAAAAAATAAAAAAATGTACATAATAATGTACACTTAATTGGACTGGATTTTTGTTTTATGTATAACATAAACTATAAAGCATGAATCATACATCTTTTTCAAAATCATAATATGTATAAAACCAAATCTCCTACCTGAAATATGTTCTAGATGGAACATATTTCAGATAATATTTATGACGTTTAGCCAAAATTCACTTAAGGTTTTCGAAACGTAAAACACAATCAACGTCATGGGTAATCAAGTATGCAATACAGCCTTACACCAGGGTCACCTCACACCGCGACGACGCGCGACGCGACGCGGCGCTGCAATTTAAAGATAACTATTCAAAATTGAACTTTATTTACTATACATACACGTTTCATATAACAGTCATATACTGCACATGCGCTGTGCAGCGCGGTGCAACTTGACATTTGAACTCTTACAGTGAAAAGTTTATCTTCTTGTGTAATGAATAAAGTTCAATTTTGAATCTCGAAAATGCAGCGTCGTGTCGCGTATCGTTTCGATTCGGTGTGAATTGACCCTTAGTCGAAATTGTGGCTTGGTGCCAAGTTGCCAGAGTGTTTCACCCGGAGATGGTTTTGACAGATCCTTGGGGAGCCGCCCTAGTTTCGATACTGACGTCAATAATTAATTGTTTAGCATTCCCTGATACAAGTTATAGCTACAAGTAGGTATAAAAGTCATTGATAACAATGCCTTGATTATTTTCCTAATATTACAAATGTGAACGTTTGTGAGTATGGATGGATGTATGGATAGATCGATGTTTGTTACTCTTTCACGCAAAAACTACTGAACGGATTTTGATGAAATTTGGTACGGTAGTAGTTTAGGCTCTGGATTAATACATAGGTTTCATTTTTATCCTCGAAAAGTACAGTATACCCGAGGGATACCCCATAGTATATTTACGCGGGCGGAGCCGCGGGAAACAGCTAGTTATGGAAATAATTATGTTAGTAATAATAAATAAATAAACTGTTTTTTTTTTAATTATATAGTCCATACTTGTTAGTCACATAATCTTAATACATATTATGTTAGTAACTACAAATTAAATGTAAAAAAGTTTTAATTATTAGTTTTTAAGTCATTCTACGAGGGCTGATTGATAAGTTTCCGAAACGACAAAGAAAAACTTCAAAAATCTATTTAAAATAAATTTATTTTTCAACGTAGTTTCCTTCTACCTCGATGCATTTAGTCCAGCGCTTCTCCAATGCCGTTACACCAGTTTGATAAAATGTTTTCTCCAACCCCTCAAAATACTCGTCCACGGCAACAATGACTTCTTCATTTGATGAAAATCTCTGGCCACCTAACCATTTCTTCAGGTTTGGGAATAAGTGGAAGTCGCACGGGGCCTGATCCGGGGAATAGGGAGGATGCGGTAGCAATTAGAACCGCAATTCATGGAGTTTGGCGACTGCAACCATTGACGTGTGTGCAGGTGCGTTGTCATGGTGGAACAAAATTTTTTTCTTGGCCAAATGTGGTCGTTTCTTCTGGATTTCTTCACTTAATTTTTGCAGCAAACTTGCGTAGTACTCTCCATTTATTGTTTTTCCTTTTTGCAGATAATCCACTAAAATAATCCCTCGAGCATCCCAAAAAACAGTCGCCATCACTTTGCCGGCCGACAAAACCGTTTTTGCTTTCTTCGGCGCAGGTTTTCCGCTCTCAGTCCACTGCTTAGATTGTTCTTTTGTCTCGGGAGTATAATGATGTATCCAGGTTTCATCGACTGTTACATAACGCCGCAAAAACTCATTAGGATCTCGGTTAAACAGCGCCAAACACTCCGATGAATCGTCCACTCGACGTTGCTTTTGGTCTACAGTGAGCAAACGCGGCACCCATCGCGCGCAAAGCTTTTTCATTCCCAAATGTTGGTGCAAAATATTAAAAACGCATTCAGATGAAATGCTCACCATCTCTGCTATCTCTCGCAACTTTAAGCGCCGATCATTCAATACAATTTTGTGAATTTTTTTGATCATGTCCAGATTCGTGACTTCATTTGGACGGCCAGACCTGTGGGCGTCTTCGCAGCTCTGTCTTTCACGTTTAAAATCAGTTACCCAGGTGTGAATTGTACTCAATGCAGGAGCAGAATTACCTAAAAAACTGTCTAGCTTGGTTTTAATCTGGGTTGCTGTTTTCTCTTTTAAAACGTAAAACTTTATCACCGCACTAATTTCGTTTCTTTCCATTGTTAAGAAAATTTACGACAGAGAAAGTTCTACGTCCTCTCAAACAAATTCCATCAGTTCGATTAAATTCAAATTTGGCGTTCTATTTTCAAAAAGATGCCAGAATATAATGTAATATTCCTTTTTTGCGTATCGTTTTTTTAAGTTCGTCGTTTCGGCCAGTTATCAATCAGCCCAGGTACATCTCTCACGTGCAGATCAGTGATTCTAGCCTCCCTGCTTACATTTCCAGGAAGCTGTGGTGCACCATAGACCATGTTTTCTTTCTCATGATAGCATAAAATCATCTAGGTATAATGCACATTTGGAAACATGCCTGATGCACTACAGTACCGGGGCAAGCGCACCAGAGCCCTGAAAATTATATTGAACTCTTAAGTGGATTGTCTTCTGATTGAAACTGACCCATAGACCACTCGCGTGAAAACTTTGACAGTATGCTTTAAATAGTGCGAGTTTCACGTGCAATGTCGCGTGCACTAACATGTAAACATTGACAAACTTGCAATAATATGTCAACGTATCATGTACACCATGTTGTATTCACAATGTTGTGACCTACAAAGTGTTTCAAAATTATGAATACATGCTTTTCATAATAAAGTAAACACCAGTTTGTCAGTGAATAATAAACACCCCTAAAGCTTCGTACAGCGAGCAAATCTATGAACCAGCATGTTTCCACGAACTGACAATGCCCTCCGCTCTCTTTCTATGTCCTGATCTTCGGTTAAAGTGTCAGTAACAACATGACCTAGCAACTTAAACTGGTCAACACGGTTCAACTGCACATTATTTAAATCAGTTGTTCCCAAAGTAGGCGATAGAGCTTTTGTGATTTAAGGGGGCGATGGGTGATTTGTAAGTTCAGCTACTTTATATTTTAAAATTCACTGAAATTAAAATCCTCCTACTACACAATATCCATTTATTAATTTATATTTATATGCTATTTTATGGTATAAATATAAACTAAAATTATATTTCCTTATCATAGTTATAATAATATTATGTTTATTTATAGTGATTTATGTAAGTATTTTTTATGTATGTGTATTGTATATTGCATATTTAAGTATTTTTAATATTAGGTATGTATTTTAATTTAAGTTATAGGTTGTTAGTATAAGTTAAATGTTTTATGTTCTTTTTAAATGTGTCTTTAGTGTACATAGCCGTATCTCCACAACCAACATCCACATATCATTATGGTTTGCTGGAAGAGATCTCTCAAAGAGATAAGTACGCCATTGTAATAATATAACTTTAAAATGTGCCTTTTTTGTACATAAGAAATAAAAATAAATAAATATATAAATTTAATATTTATTATTTATAATGCGTTCACAACGCTATTTATATATTAAGATATTTAGTAACAGGTATCAAATACTGAAAATTATTCGAGGTTTCATGTGTCGCAGGTGAGATCCGTACTTCCGAAGACACGCATTAAAAATAGGTTTATCTTTTGTTGCGGCCAAGCTGAGCACGAGCCGAACGAAGACTCCAGGCGAGACTAATATGATGATGAGGTTTTTAAGGAAAACAAACTGGGGGGCGCCACAAAATAACTGATTTTCTTAGTGGGCGTTAGACGGAATAAGTTTGGGAATCTCTGATTTAAATAGACAGTAGGTACACAATTAGCCTTATTTTTTCCTATGAAAACCGTTAGTTCGCTCTGAAGATTCTGTTCATTAATAAAAATAACAACACATTATATTCTTTCAGATTATTAACATACCTACACTACCGTGCGTTTGATATATACAATTTTGTTACACGTTGACATTTGTCAATCTGTCACAAGTCACAACATTTATATATTTTTTCTTTCTTTTTAAGAGGCTAAAAACCATTGAGTAGTTTTAAAAAATTATATGAATTATTATGGACGAATATCGACCACAGCGCGACCTCGAGTAAAAGGAAATCAGCTATAGAAATTATGGAAATTAACAACAAAGTATGTTATTTGAACAAAAAGTTGACTCGACATTATCAAGCAGTAGGTAGGCATGATGAGTTGTAGCTAAGAACTATCACGTCATCAGCTTTTAAAATGGAAAATAGCATCATATTCTATCTATTCGTTTAGGAGCTACAATCGCACAAACATACACACACGTACACAGACGCAACAAGCTTATAGGTAGCCCCCTTTTTTATTTCAGGGGTTGAAAAGTAGGCAGTATCGGTAGGCTTTGGCTTATTTCAAATAATCTAAAATTTCCTTTGCCTGAATTTGATACAATATTCAACATTTTCATACACGAGTAATAGGATTCGGCACAAACAAAAGCTTTTGCGTGCCAACCCTGAGGGATGTAGGGCATTGACCTTAGAGGGGAAGTCCCGACTTGAATATGAAAGTGTTTTCGCCAGTAGAGCTAGTAATAATGTAAATAAAATATTAGTCTAAAGTTCCTTATGTTTTCACCCCACTTACTTAATTACAACTTAATTAAGCTCGCGAACTTTTTTTTCGACTTGTTAGAATTAATAGAATACTCGACTTTTAAAAATATTAATGAAGATACACTTAATTTGTAAACAAATTTACCTCATTTTTGTGATGAAAAGAAATAAAAGTAGTTTTGATATAGCTCAATGAAAAATTGTTTAATTTTCTCTTTGATTTATATTTCACTAGCATGGTCTATATGAATGTATGTAAAGTTAAATAATAACAATAAAGCTTTATATATAGCGAGCCATTTCTCTTTACAATGCTATTACGAGTATAAGGCCAACCGTCTTCGCGTACCTTTACAACCTCACTTACATTAATTTATTGTTAATGAAACGAAGTTGAGAGTATTACAAGAAAAAAACAAAATGGTGGTTACTCTATTTTAAAACGTACTTAAAGTAAAACTGGGCCTTTAGTCAAGACGCATTCGATAATTTCGACGTTCGAAAACAAAATGTATGCGATTTGACATAAGGCATCGCAAGCGACATGTCACTTATCGATACTTATGTCAAATCCCATATATTTTTGATTTCAAAGTTCGCCGTCGAAATTATCGAATGCAGCTTGGCTAAAGGCCCAGTTTATCTACGAGATATCGCAGCGTAAATATAAGAAGTTGTCATAGTTAAAGAGCTGGTAGAAATTTCGGTATATGGTTTCATTGTCGTTGATTACGATTATTAGACATAATGTAGTCTGCAACTATGTGAACTAGAGGAAAACTGTGTAGATGATTGTTTTCCTATACGGCCATGTTTTGCGGAAAAGTTGACTCGATTAGGCGTGCGTTAAAGTCAATAATCGGAAATCAAATGGTGGAGGAAGGAGACAATTTTGTTTGCCAGTGCGCACACTGCTTTAGTTTACGTTTCGATTAAATTGTATTTGAATAGAGTATGTACAAACATCTGTATGATCGTTTCCCGGCAATATTAGTATTTTTATAGGCAGTGAGGACAGTGAATTTATATAGCATGTTCTTTTAGTCAGTGTCCAAACTTTCAGGAGTGAATATACTCTTGAATATAAGCAACTTTTACTATGGGATCAACGTTCCTACTTGAAAAAAAAAAACAGCTGTTTTCTACAAAATGCTATCTATACCGTTGCCCTTTTGTAGGAAACAGCTGATTTTAATGTTTCTGCTGAAGCTGAAATTTTGGACGCCGACTGAAAAAACACCAGGTATAAGGTTGATCAAAATCAATTACGGATATTTTGGGCCTATGATCTACTGCTTATGACATAACGTCGATATCAAAACGTTTAGGCTGAAAATTTATATAAAAAAAACGACAAAAATAAAACTAAATAAATTTTCATTGCGCTCTCTAAGGTGCTGAGGTAAGACCTCAGGGAGGTCTTAGGGTCGTCAGGGACCAGAGGGAGTGCTAGTAGTAAGATACTACTAGCACTCCCGGCCTCCGGGGACTGAGAACTTTTACATAACGTATGCGCCATTAGCTTCAACTTTTAACGCACTTTTGTAATAAGCTAATGATATTATCATATGACATATGCGAGCTCGACGTCCTAACATCCTACTACTTTCATAAATGTGAAGGTTAGTGAAGATGGATGGATGGATGTTTGTGACTGTTTCGCGCAAACACTACTGAACGGGTTTTGATGAAATTTGGTATGATAGTATAGTGTGGATTAAAACATAGGATAAATTGTGTCCTGAAAAAGTGCACTGATCCCGTTGGATAATTTATTTACGCGGGCAAAGCGATTTAAGTGATTTACCTAATTTAATTGAATTATGATAAAATTTCCATGATTAAGTCCACGATACGTTCCACGAAAACTTATGAGATGGGCGGATGACATGAAATCTACAAGCTGGTCCAGGATGGTTAAACACATTAAACACAGCCCAAGATAAAAAAAAAGTGGGTTTTTCTGGAGTAGCCCTTCACCCGCTTAGAAGATTGAATTTAATGATTATAACATCATGTAGTCATCATTAGTTCTGTACCGTTATCTTCTACGAAATAAAACATTTTTTATTTTTAATATAGAAAATTTATGACCAAGACGAAAATGTTCAATATTATGTATCCAGGAAAATATATGATCATAAAATCGCCCGGTAAGAGGTCTCGATATGAGTCGAAACTCACGATAAGCGAAGGGTCATCTCTGTCCCTATTCTCTCATAAATCTTCATCACGAGATCTGCGAGTTCGCTAAAGGATAGATAATTTTGTCAATCCATCTTCCGCTTGACAGAGCCAAGTAATTGTGATTAGGTTTTCTCAATAAATTGGAAAAATTGTTGTTTTAGGCGTAATTGCTTACGTAAGAATAATGTAATCATGCGCGTAACAATCGGCCGATAATCTAGGACAAATGTTGAAAATACGAGAAACACGATAGGTAATATTGAAAATATGCCGCTCGACCAGGCATAAGAAGTAAATAGTTTAATAGGACCGTTGAATCGTGCGCACGCAAACATTCTCACGTGTGTTTGTGTTTAAATGCTGAGAAACTTGTGGAGTAGAGGAACTTTGTCGATATAGTACCTAATTAACGGTACTTTGTTATGTACATTATATTATAGTATAGATAGTTCAGCTCAATTCTGCGCGCGGCGCTATTTTTTAAAGGCTGTATACTTGTAATTATACAGCCTTTATTAGTGTGGCAGTGACGCGGCCCACTACACTTACATCAAACATTACGTTATAGTACGTAACCTATGTGTATAGCGCCGCGCACACTATTGAGTTGAACTATCTATTAAATACCGTATCATCACAGAGTATAAGATATATTTACTTACGTACAGAGAAACAGCTTACGTAGAACGATCCAAATTGATCAAAATTTGTAAATTTTGACGTCACTTCAACGGCCCACAAATTTTCCACACAATCGTGGACACACCGTATGCTATCAAATCGAAAGCTAACTATGTAGCTGTTTATCTCTTCGTCTTTCTTTAATCTGTGGTATCTAATTACAAGTTTAGCTACTTAACTAATCTTATAACTTTCACTACTACCTCACTCTACTTCTCTATACCACTTTATCGCTTGCACACGCTTAGTTTGCGTATGATGGCTTTGTGATTGCAGTGTTCATAAAATTAAACAATTTGTTGGTCACCAAACAAGAAATCTAAAATTTCTATTCTTTCTCTAAGATTTATAAGCGTTAATAAAATAATATGTACGAATTACGCATAATTTTTCAAGACTACCAAAAGCAGGAGTTCCAAACCCGTGAAGCGCGTATCCCTAGAGATATATCGAGGGGGCAAATCACAAATTCAACTTTAAAAAAAAAACTTGAGAGGTGTCAAGGGACACCCGGATGGAACGAAGTTATAATATATATTATAATATAAATATATAGTTGATAATGAAGAATTGAAGCCTATTTTGGAAGATATTTTGGAATCTATCTAATAATCTAATATATCTTCTTCCAACGCACATGAGATTAGACAGTGACGACCAATCTCGAGGTATCGTGCGCGCAGTCAGCTAGTTCCGCGCGCACGTTGAAGGAATGCCGATAACAGTCATAATGTGTAATTACACATTATTGTCAAGGTGATAAGGTCGTTTTTTGTATAATTCTTAATAGTCGTTATTACATTGTGATTTCGAGTGGCAAAAAGTGTCGTGCCTATTTTTCGTCTAGCCCCCAATTCGCAACGCGCCATAAGGAACTTCGTTCCAAAAAGGGGAGGCATGAAACTACTACTATTTATAATCCCAGGGGAGGCCAGTAAAAACGTCATTCTGCTCTCGGACACCGTCCGATGAACAGCTCCGCTCGCTACGATCGTTGCCGTCGTCCCGCGCTCTCTTTTTGCGCTCTCGCTCTATCCGTGTGTCATTGCTCACAATAGTGCACCACTGGAAGAAAGAAGACAGGAAGACCGAAGACTCAAGAGTCAAGCTTCAAGAGGCAAGACTCAAGAGTGAAGAGACAAGGCGCCACCCAACCGCCTTTGCCGCCCGACCCGTGCCGTACCGTGTCTCGCGCCGCGCCGCGATCGCCGCCTACCGGACGATTCGTGCGACCGCTCGCATCGTCCGTCTCGCTCTTTAGTGCGAGCCTTCTACTCGCACACCCGCCGCGAAGTTATCGCCGCGTTAGGACGAGCGTGCGACCGGTCGCATCGTCCGTCTCGTTCTTAGCGCGAGCCTTCTGCTCGATTAGAATCTGCTAATTAGAGAGCAGAATTTCATTTCATTTCACAACCAGGATAAAACTTCCTAATTATGGCCGACGCCTTAATTAGAAAGTACCTAGAGTTCTTGAAACTAGAAGTCCCAGATGTCGCGTCTAAGTGGGAACGCTTCGTGCGCATGCACGAAGCAGACTCACCGGCGTCGCCCGATTGCGACGTCCCGCAAATTCCGGCCGAAATAGAGCCCTTATCATCTCCTTCAGAGATGTCTTGCTCAGAGCAAGAAACCGACCGTAGTGAACAAGGCGAGTTCACTACTGTCAGATATAAGAAGACGAAGAAGAGGAAGCGCCCAGAGGGCACCTCCTCTCCAGTCTTATCTTCTCCGACCAAATCGGTCCGTAAAAACAGGAAAACCGTGCAGGCTCATGGCTCCGCGACCCCCGTTACCTCAACGGCCCCTCTGGCCTCCCAGGCCCCTCTGGCCACCCAGGCCCCTCTGGCATCCCAGGCCCCTCCGGCCTCCCAGGCCCTTCCGGCATCTCAGGCCTCTCAGGCCTCCGTGGCCCCTCAGGCCTCCCAGGCCCCTCAGGCCGTCCGTACGCCAAAAATGCCTCCTCCTGTAATCATACAGGAGAAGGCCAAATGGAATATAATTTCTGCGGCAATAAACGAGCAAAAGCTTCGATACTCTTCTGCGCACACGACCCCCATAGGGATCAAAGTGCAGGTTAAGTCGTCGGAGGACCACCGCCTCCTCACCGCGTTCCTACGCGCAAAGAACATAGGCTACCATACGTATGCCCTTGAAGACGAGCGCCTTCTGCGCGTCGTCATTACAGGAGTCGATAAGTGCCTCTCCACAAAAGAGGTACTCATGGACATCCAGTCCCAAGGTTTTCCCGCCTTAGAGGTACATCGCATGTACAACCCTATCAAAAAACACGAGTACAATATGGTACTAGTAACCCTCCCTCTTACACAAGAGGGCAAGGATATCTTCAATATCCGAGCCATCTGTCATATTACGGGCATCCGCGTCGAGCCCCCCCGTAAAAGGGGCATCCCTGGCCAGTGCCACCGATGCCAACTTTACGGGCACTCGGCACGGAATTGCCAAGCTAGGCCGCGTTGCGTTAAGTGCCTCGGTGACCACGGCACCTCTGACTGTCTCCGTAAGAGCCCAGCTGAGGAGTCCGAACCCCCCAGCTGTGTTCTCTGTAAGTCTAAAGGACACCCCGCCAATTATAGAGGGTGCAAAAAAGCACCCAAAGTAAAAAAGCGTAGTGCACCGCAGACAAAAAGTGCCCCCCCCAAACAGAGATTCGTCGCTGCCCCCCTACCCTCCCAATCTGCATGGTTCAAGCCCGCGCAGAAACGTAGTTCGGAGCTAGCGGTTTCCCCCGCTCTCCCCAGTAAGGCCATGCCCTCCGCGCCCGTAGCGCCTAAGGCCACGCCCCCTCCGACTCCCAGCTTCACTGCAGACCTCTTTCGTCCAGCAGTTTTTAAGCAACATCGGGCCTATTGACCCGATGGAGCTTTCTATTTTAGCGACAAAGCTAAAAGGATCGGCCACAGACCGCATCCAAGCTTTGTCAGACCATCAGGTCTTGATCCGTCAGATCAAGGCCCTCTCCACAAACGGTAATTAATGGAGCCCTCGGGAAGGACAAAGCCGCACTCGTTACGCGTAGTGTCGTTCAATACGAACGGCATTAGGAATAACATTAGCGAAATTCGCGATTTTGTAAGCAGCCAAAATGTCGATATTCTTCTAGTGCAGGAGACTTTCTTAAAACCTAGCATGAGGAGCCCTAAAATAGCTAACTACAAAATAGTCAGAAACGATAGAACTCGATCCCGACTCGGAGGTACTCTTATCTACTATAAAAAATCACTACATTGTATTCCACTAGAGCCACCGTCATTGTTAACCTTAGAAACATCTATTTGCCATATTAGTATGTCCGGTCACGGACCCATTGTTATAGTAAGCGCGTACTTAGCGTGCAACAAAGAACTCCATTCAAGCGACCTACAGGCGCTATTCAATTTAGGTAACGCTGTCATCATTGCCGGCGACTTTAATTGCAAACACACCGAGTGGGGCAATGTTCATAACAATAGAAACGGCACCATCCTTTGTAATTTAACCGACACTTTAAATTTTGCACTATTAGCCCCCACCGACCCCACTCGCTATGACACCAATGAAAACATCAACGGTGTCATACGCGATCCTAGTACGATAGACATAGCCTTAGTTAAAAATGTTTCTCTCAATATCAATATTGAGACTCTCCACGAGCTTAACTCAGACCACAGACCGGTTATGATTACACTTGGTAGTCTTAACCCCAATAATTCTAGTACTAGGAAGATAATAGATTATAAATCACTAGCGGAGAACATTAAAGTCCTTCATTCTAGCCACATAGACAAAATCCCCGATATTATAGATAGTAAAGAGACAGCCATAGAGGCCGCCTCCCACTTGACCGATAACCTGGTAGCGACCATAGAGAACTCATCTAGGGAGGTGCCAACGACCCCCAAGGGCCGTTGGCCCCTCCCTGAGGACATAAGGGAGTCCATCAGACTCCGAAATGCGGCTAAGCGCACATATGATCGCTACCCGTCGGAAGAGTGGAGGAAAGCCCTCCGTCACTACGAGAGGGAAGTTAAGTTTAAAATCAAACAGCACAAAGCCGAGAGTTGGGATCGACTTCTCAGTGATTTAGAACCGTCTCACGTGGCGTACTGGCCACTCGCGAAGGCCCTCAAAAACAACACGGAGAGCGACATGCCTCCGTTAGATAGACCTAACCGTCCTCCTGCATTCGAAGACATTGACAAGGCCGAGTGCCTAGCTGATAATTTCGAACAACAGTGCCGGCCGAGTACTCTCCCGATTGATCCCGTGCACCTTAGATTAGTAAATAGCGAGGTCAACAGCCGACTCTCGAGGCCACCTGATGTAGACAGGGTGAGGATGGTGGACTCGGAGGAGGTCAGTGACATTATCAAGTGTATGAATGCCAAAAAGGCCCCAGGCCTCGACGGTATTTCAAACAAAACACTTAAAATGTTACCGTCCGAGCTAATTCAACTACTAGTGAACATCTTTAACGCCCTCTTAGTAGGATGTTCATTTCCAGACATTTGGAAAGTAGCTATTGTCATAGGTATCCACAAACCGGGGAAACCCCGGAAGGTGCCTGGTAGCTACCGTCCAATAAGTCTCATTAGCTCCCTAGGTAAAGTCTACGAAAGAGTTATTAAAAGGCGCCTTAATGACGTCATAACCGACAAAAAACTCCTTCCAGACGAGCAGTTCGCCTTCCGCGAATTGCACAGCTGTCCCGCTCAAGTACACCGCTTAACGGAGTACATATTATCTAGCAAAAACGACAGGAAGACGACATGCGCTGTATTCTTTGACATTGCAAAAGCTTTTGATAAAATTTGGCATAACGGACTGTTATACAAACTCTATCAAATGGAAATACCCGATTATCTCGTTCTACTAATTAGTAACTTTTTAAAAAATCGTAAATTTCATTTCCGCGTAGAAGGCGCACTGTCGTCGCCAAGATATATGGAGGCGGGAGTACCGCAGGGCTCGGTCCTCTCGCCCTCCCTATATAACCTGTACACTAGTGACATCCCCAAACACGCTAAGGTGCAATTAGCTATGTTCGCGGACGACACAGCCCTTTATTATTCAAACACACGAGCCCGTACCGCGTCTAAAGTCCTCCAGGAGTCAGTTACCGCTCTCGGTAATTGGTTCTCCAAGTGGAGAATAGAAGTCAATCCCGATAAAAGTCACGCCATTCAATTCAATGGTAATAAGACAGCGAGGCGTAATTGCCCCCGTAAAGTAATGAGCCCTATTAGCCTGCACGGCAACATTATCCCTGAGGTCTCTCAGGTCAAATATTTAGGCGTAGTACTAGGCAAGTCGATGACGTTTTCGAGTCACATCAGTAACACACTACGTAAAGCGAAATTTGTACTCTACAAATTATATCCGCTACTTAATTCGCGAAGCAAAATGTCCTTAAGACATAAGCTTACATTGTATAAGGTTTGCATCAGAACGATACTCACTTATGCGTGCGTCTCTTTCGCACAGATAAGCGAGTCTCAAATGGACCGCTTGCAAAGAGTCCAGAACCGGTTTCTACGCATGGCAACAGGCGCCCCCTGGTACATGCGTAACATCAACTTGCATAGGGACTGCGAACTAGTCACTATTAAAGCCTATATCAAGGAACTCGTAGAGAGATTCTTTGATAAAGGCAAAAACCACCCAAACCCCCTTATCAAAAAGGCACTGGACTACCACCACGACGCACTGACTTTCCGACACCCGCACAAACGGCCTAAGCATATCTTAGACGATCCCGTTGACCCGATCACAAAATACGTAACGTACTGTGTACAGTTACGTAAACACAAACCACACGCACCCGCGACGCTAGCATCGCACCGGGGTCGACGCCGGCGCCTACCCCGAGGTCCCACATCCGACACGACAACACGTACAGACGTACAGACCGACCCTAACACGGGACCGGACCCGAACCCGAGTTCGAGTTCGCATCCTAGTAGTCTAGGTACACTCCTAAATAGTGTCCGCGACCGCGATATTGATATAGAGAGCTCTACCAATACCGCGAACCTCATCGACATTAGGACTTACGCGCGCGAGTCATCCCGACCGTACGCGGAAGGGGAGAGGGACGGCCCTCTCAGTACCGATATCGAACAAATCGAGAGCTCCTCTATCGCGATAACTCGCACGCCGCTAGTCTCTGCTACCGCGCGCGAGCAACCTCACTCATCAGCGAGTGAGGAAGGGGTCGGACCCCTCAGCAGGAGAGACCCGCGTCTCCCCTGTCATAATAATAGCTCTTAATCCGTAGCTGTCCCCAAAATCCGGTTTGAACATCACCCGGGTGATGTTAGGGAGGGTCAAACCCTCCCATCGTCTACCACAAAAACAAACTAGCCACCAGGCTAGTTATAGTCCGACTTAGCTACAGCGGTCTTAACCCGACCCTTAGCATAGACCCGTTCGAAAAAAAAAAAAAAAAAAGCCAGTAAAAAAAAGGTTGGGTAACCCTGACATAAAGGAATGCTAGGTTCCTCGAATTTAATTAATATTTAAAATATTTAAAATTTTATTTCCAGTAAACACTAGTTTCGTTCCATTTGGAGGCATTACAGCAGGGTGGCGTGTCTGTAATTGGTTTTACAATCTTATGACCCGAACTCGTGTACGGCAACATTTCAAGTTTTCGTTGGAGCATTTAACTAACTGCTGTCTACCTAATATGGTTAGTGCCCAATGATATCATAGCGAGACACGACATTGCTAACTCTAAAACGTCTCGAAAAGAACTCAAGAATTTAAATACAGGTGGATTCAATATGCCAATTCCTAAATTACGAAAGCTAAACTCTCCTATTATATAAATATAGCTTATTAGGTGTCCTTATGCACGTACTATGTTGGTTAATATCATGTTTTTTAATATGATTCAGGAAATTATTATTATTAATGATAATTTTATAGACGACTAGCTTTTTCCCGCGGCTCCGCCCGCGTAAATATAATATCACAAAGGAATACTGTACTTTTTCGGTATAAAAGTAGCCTATGTTTTAATCCAGAGCCTAAACTACTACCATACCAATTCATCGGTATACGTTCAGTAGTTTTTGCGTGAAAGAGTAACAAACATCCATCTATCCATCCATCCATCCATCCTAACAAATTTTCACATTTATGATAGTAGTAGGATTACAATAGTAGTAGGATGAAGTGGTAGAAAGAACCATAGATAAATTATTGGTCTCGGCACTCGCCAAGATGCCGCTGGCTTATTTAAAAAATGCGGCAACAAATAGTACGCCCAAGTCGGAGTGCCCGAGCCTGCCACATTGAAATCTTCGTGTCAGATGTACGTACCGAATCCACGCACAGTAGAAATTGTCTTACACACAATGATATTATAAATCTAGACTACAGTAATGAGTTGCCGCATTCACGGAGCTCTTGTTGTTAGATAGCGCGGTATCTAGTCGAGAGCCAAGACCAATAATTGATCTAAGGAAAGAACTTACTTATTTATAGGGGTCAGTCCAATAGACTCATAGTTTTTTTTTTTTTATTAAAATTAAAGTAGGTAATATTATTTAAATTTATTCAAAAACTAATATTAAATTATGAAATGTTTACTTAGCAAAATATTCAAAACTAGCACAGAATCTTATGTAATGATGACCTCTCTTATACGGCATAGAGGTAGCTAGTAGGTAAATCAACTGTAGGATCAACTGTTAGACATGTTGTGACAACTGACGTCATTTATGTTTAGGCCACTTCTGCTAATGAATGACAACAGTTTGTAGATATAGTACTTTAATCATCCCTGTTGCCTGCTCGGTATTAGGCATTCAAATCGCACTGGAAATTGTTGGCAATGCTTTGAGTGTGGACGGCTCTTCAACGGTATTCGAATATTCCAGAACACTGCAATGATTTTGAGAAGTCCGTCTTCATACACCAGAGGCTCTATTAGTTCCGTATAGCCATGCCTTCTCTCTTATTAAGAATGGTGCGATGAATCTTTGGCTTGCTGGCAATGGTTTATGTTCTTATCTGTTACATCTGAAACCCCATTGGGTATTTACCTACATTTAAAAATTTAGTTTTTTTTAAACATTCAAAAATAATCATGTATAAAACGAAATATAACTTGATAAAAGTAAAACGAATTAGGATTTTATGTGTAGTTTTGTAATTATATCTATATATAGATATATCAGAAATTTTGTGAATATGACCATACATTTCGTAGCAACTTACAAGCGTGTGACGTCACCTGCTTGTACGACTTTTGTATAAGGCGTTTTCACGAGACTCACAAAAGTGCTTCAAACAATCCGCATTTTTTGTTTGAAAATATAGATTTTTAGTAAAGTACATAGTGCTAGGTGCCTTTTGTAAACTGTCTTATTTTTCACAGCACTTTTAATTTATGTAATAATCAAAAAATTACACAAAAATACCGTAATCATAGACTTTTTGGTATCATAAACAGATTTTTGGAGTTTGGACCAATCAAAACACGTTTGATATTTTATTAGAATACCATTTTGTTATTTTAACTTATCAAAACTGCGTCCAAACTGTATTATTGTTATAACTGTATTTAATTAGTAGAATCGACCTACAGGTTGGAAAGTTATAGAATCATTAATAACATTAATAAATGCGTAACGCTTGTATTTTTACAATGTACCTACTAAATATTGGTTTTCAACTGTCTATTTCAAGCTATAGTAGCAAGTGGCAACCGATAGCTGAAATTTTGATCCCACCGGTAAAAAAAAAACTCTTCTAAAATTCTAACACCTTCTAAAATACAAGGAATAAAAATCTCCTTGTCGTAATTGTAAAAGTGAAAGCTTTAACAAATTGCGAATTCTGTGCGACACACAAGTTTCCTTACTTACTTAGTTAAATTAATTACTCTCTGGCGTTTTTTATTTTGACCGTATAATTGATAGTTGTAGCTTTTACATTGTTAACAAAAAATAACTCTTGTTCACTAATGATCTAGAGACTTGACGAAAGCACAGCACCGCCCCTTTGTGTCTTTATTGTACACCCTACAGTGTACAGTCATGATACGTGACAATTTTCAAAGAATAATTAGGGTTAATTCCGGATACTTGCCTTTATGATACTGACTTACCGTTTCCGAATTCCTGATTCTGAATTCGCCCTGTTAGGAATGTTTTTTGAGTTTGATTATGATTGGAAGAGCTCTCGCTACATATAATATTTCCACGAAAATGTGGCACGTTATGTGTATGTGAGCAAAAATATTATATATATTATTATATATACTTTTATCAGGTTCTTTAGGTTCTTTATTGTTTCTTTGTATGCATTAGAGATTAGGTTACACTTTTTCTGACTTTATATTGTTAAAATGTATTTTTCTTTGGTAAATAGAAGCAAGTATCCTTTTTCCAAACTTTTACCTTTTACCCTTTTTTTTTTTGGTTATAACAAGTTTTAACTAAAATAAACAATCAATTATTTCAATTGCTTATTGCGGGCGAAAAACAAAAGAAAAGGATACACGCCGTACCTATGCCTGGCAACTATTCCCCCATACGTTTATTTAAAGTTTGCCAACTGTCCGCTATAAAACTATCCGTTGTTTAGAGGTCTAATAAAACTGTATTTACTCAAAACTTATTAACCTATTTACCATATATTAGGCTTACAAAAATGGGTTATTACAAAAGATAGAGACTTATATTTGGATGAATATGTTGACTACAGGGGTATTTTAAGAAGTGGCGCAACTATCCGGCTTTTCCCCTATAGGTATGGACATAATATTTCATATTATTGTGTACCTGCAGGTAAACATTTTGTCGAACTCACGCTTCGTTGTTTGTTTATATACAGGCTGTTTTTTCATAGATATAGCATTTTGTAGGAAACAGCGGATTCTATTTTTCAGGTAGGAAAGTTGATCCCATAGTAAAAGTTGCTTACATTCAAGAGTATGTTCACTCCTGAAAATTTGGATTCTGACAGAAAAAAATGTATAGCCGGTATAAAGCTGTAATTTGCCACTAACGTTCTGTTCAAAATTCGTCGCGTAGATTTCTTAGTGCTCGAGATGTTACATTGAACAACAACGCATTTCACAGTACCGAATTACTAGCTTTCGCCTGCGGCTCCGCCCGAGTAAATGCAGTATCCCATGGGAACACTATACTTTTTCGGGATGAAAAGTAGCCTGCATATTAATTCATCGGGGTAAGCACGAACAATTGACGTTATCGAGTGAATATGTATGGCGCTGTCATAATTTTCATTCGATAACGTCACGAATAACGTTGTTGTCAATTGATCGTGCCACTCCACTAATCCTAAACTACTACCCACTATACTAAATTTCATTAAAATTAGTTCAGTAGTTTTAGCGCAAAAGAGTCACAAACATACATCCATCCATCCATCCATGCATCCATTCTCACCAACTTGCACGTTCATAATGGTAGTAGGATTATTTACCAAAAAAATAATTAAAATATGCTTATTTTTCCCTATTTCACCTAATTTTATACATAATTAGTGATTGTTTTATTTAAATAGCTTCTGGCTACAAGTATTAAGTATTGATCATGATATTTAGAATCGTCGTAACAAACAAAGTATTTGTAGGCTTGTTTAACTTGGTAAAAGTTAAGATGATGACAAGTTATAACGAACTTGCTCCTTAGAATAAAGGCGGAGTGCGGCTTAGATCAAGCGCGAAATAAACTTTATACCGAGAATTAATTAAACATTATCGTCTGCCGAATTTTTGATTTGGTATTTGACAATAATGCCTCGTGAGATATTTAACTAATAATTCTGAATATCAACATCAATACTTTAAACTTGTAGCCAGAAGCTATTTAAATGAAACAATTATTACTTATGTAAGGTTAGATAGGACTAGGACTATTGAAGGAGACATATTTTATATATTTTTTGTCTTTTATAAATGTGAAAGTTGGCGAGAATGGATGTATGGATGGATGGATCGGTATTTGTGTCTGTCTTACTCTAAAACGAATGAACGAATTTTGATGAAATTTAGTATATCAGGTTACTACCTGCTTAGGATCTGGAGTAATACATAATATGCTACTTTTCATAATTTATTTAGTAAAATGCCCAACTACTTGGTCGAGCCGGTAGAGGCTAGAAAGATATGATTCCTGAAACACAGACCACCACTGATCTCAAGCGTTCGGTGCTGAAATCAGTGGGTATCTAACCACCGATAGGTTAGTGGTTAGCACCGCAGTCAGGGATCATACCCATACTATGTGACCTGTATGGGGAAGGGGGGCCTGTGGGGGGGGGGGGGGGGGGTAAAAAGTGGTCACGTAGTACGGGCTAGTGTTGGTATAATTAGCATTCGCAATAATAATTAATTGCTAAATGCCCATTAGCAATCATTAAATTAATCTTAGTTGCTAAAAAAAACGATTGCTAAAATTATCGTGCGCACCAATCGTCTGCGTTCATGAAAAAATTATGTGACCGCGCTGCTTCGCACCGCGGCGCTAACTGGCTATCGTACTTTAAACTATTGCTATTTGCTAATGCTAAAATCATTCGATGCGAAATAATTTGCCGCGATGTTTCACGAATTAATACGAGCGAGTGAGAAGAGAAAATACATTACCGGCACGGCCGTCTAATTTTTTCAAAATAAAGTTAGTTAAACGCATGCACGTTTAGGGTCCATTATTCAATAGCTGTTTTTTTTATTAATGTTTTCGTATTTTGTCGTTTAGGTCGTAGGTGAGGTTTTTAGTTAGGTGAAATAATTGCGTTTTTTGCGCGATTAACATCGATCGTGTGATCAAATCAACCTACTTTAATTTGAAACTGTGTGT